>CM076611.1:17805773-18161468 GCA_038502775.1 Hippodamia convergens
ACATCCCCTGGTTCTAAGGGTTGGGGGGTGAAAGTTTCGAGTTTAAGAATTTTTTCGTTGTTTCTGTACTGAAAATGTCTCACTTACCCAATTTCAATTTGATACGATATCGGGAAGTACCCTTACAGTTTCTATGATCATCAGTGAGTGAGTGACGAAATCGGGGATTTTAAGATATCTATAAAATCTTGTACGGGTAATGCACCTGAAACTTTGCATGTTTGATGAGTTTACTACTACCATTATGTCCTGATCATTATTTTCTGATCATATAAATATTCCTAACTCAAGTTATGAGGTTTCTACACTTCGAGTAAATAGTTTTTATTTAGGGGCATTCACAATTAACTCGCGTGCCGAAGCGCACTTCGGCACGGAAGCTGAGCAGATGGCGTTCTGTAGTACCATTCGCAATTAAATTTGAAGCCGGCACGGATTTCGATGTCAGCAAAATTTCTTGCAAGCTTTCACTTCAGCACGGAATTCGTGCTGGCTAAAGTTCTTGCGCAGTGCATTTGTTTTGGTCAATCACTGCCATTCCAGTTTTAACTTTGATTATAGCGGTTATCGAAGTTTACTGTAAATAGTAAATTGCGTGCCAACTTTCGTGCCAAAGTGCACTTCGGCACACGAGTTGATTATGAATACGCCTTCAGTCCTGAACAACTCAGAATGTTGAAAAGATAACTTGGCACCCTAAATTACGAATTACAGAGAAAGATCATTATTATTCAGATTGGTAACTTTTTCTGTTGAATTGATGTGTTTTTTCTCCATTCAATCCTCTAGGTATGGATCATCTTCAATGAATTCAAGATAAAAATTAATTTATCTTTAATTTCAGGTACATCATAAAGAATTTTTTTCAATATCAAAAACGATTCAGAAAATGCAGAAGTCTTCCAGAGGGAATTCCAATCCATATCCAAATCCGGATGATCTGAGCTAACGCCTGATACCCTCTTGTCCAGTAATATAATTTCAATTTTGAACTGGGGGTTATTATGAATACTCGAAAAAACCTAAGATCCAAGTAATGTTGCTGAAACTCTAGACGAATTTTCAACAAACAGCACCCAGAGAGAGCAGGCAGAAATGAAAATGAACCAGTTATCAATCTTCATCTCACAATCTGACTCGTTCTGAATTTCGAATGAACACTGCGTAATGTGATGAATCAATAGGTATGGATATAGGTAGCAGGAATGAGTAACCAAGAGGTGATTATGTCCCATTGTAAACAATTGAACATTATATCCCACTATCCTTATGACTAATTCTGTTTACGGTCAACATTTGGAATTACGCAAGGTATGATAACAGTGAAGGATATAAATCATAGAATGTCGTGAGGAGTGGATGATGGCGTTTACTTGAAACTAGGCGAAGTGAAACATCGTGAATGGAACGTTGCACCTCTTTGAATATTTGATAAAATAAATGGACACTTTTCTACTCATTGAAGTTGTCGGAATTCCACCATTGTCATCTTTTATGAATCATTGAAAAATTTGTCATTAGGAATTTTTTATGCTGATGTGATATGTAGCAGAATAAGATGAAAGAGTAACTTGGACTCATATTGTTGGTTGTGGTCTGAGCGATCATAACTTTGTTCTTGATCCCAAAAGTGTTCACGAACGAAATACGAAAACCTACTGTGGGACGCTAATTCCAGATGTGCTGTTATATGAAATATGGATTCCTTCGATGATCGGTCGGTTAACCAACATAGAGCGGATCGGGATAAAGCTTTTTCAAACCAGGCTGTATTTCTATCATTGTTAAAAAGTTCATAGCTGAGCTGCTGAGCCTACACTCTTCATCTTCATAAGTCCTTATTTCAGAAACTCTATGCAGAAATGAGTGACTTGGCCGGTTCTTTTTTGCTACGTGAGCATGAGGTGAAAAATTATTTCGCTGTTCATAACTTTCCTGTTATACAATAGTTTTTATAGTTATGAAGGCCAAGTCACATTTCACTAAGGCATAGAGAAATAAGAACTTGTGGAGTTGAAGAGTGTAGAGACAGCAGCTTGGCTCTATATGAGATCTGATATTTTTTTGAAAAAGTTAGAAGCCTCGTTTTGGCAATATTTAAAATGAAAATGCTTTTGCTTGCATTTACTTTTACAGAAATTCTCGATCAGTCTCTATATGAAATATTTCGATAGCAATCATCAAATGAATCAACAGCTCAAGTTGCGATTTCGCTATATTTATTGTTTTATAGCTGTGTATAAATTTTCGATGCTAATATTTTCAATTCTACGGAATCGGACAAAGGATCCAATATTCGTGTTTGCACACACCTGAATGAATGTGAGAATCGAATCACTTCTTTATATGCAGGGTTCCAGGTTCCAGTTTACCTTTCAACGAGATTTCACGAGCGTAATCACATAACGATGAATTCTGTCGTTTCCGAATTCTGAACATTTTTATGAGCCATTGAGAGCCGAATGGAGAAACGAATTCTGACATCAGGGATACTCATGAAAATATCTGAAATAACCATTTTAGAGAGAGAATTTTATAGCTCTTGAATTGCATATTTTCAAAATCAATATCGGTTAGAGATGATTGTCAATTATTTAAAAAAATAATGATTGTTATTAACCAGGCAACCCTCAGCATACCATCGAATGAATTGCACATAACTGGGCAGTACTAGGGCCAGATGGAGTTCAAAATTTTCGGATCAAGATATTTTGGAGTATGTATGAAAAATTAAATTTGTGACGAATCTCAAAGAGTGCCCTGAAAAAATTCCCACTACGGCATTGATTTCTACGTGAAATTATCTATTCAAAGCAATGTTAATTTTTTTTATCTCAAACAGAAACTGAGAAATATTCTTGAAAAGTGAACCTTTTCGTTTTAGCCCTGTATTTCAGAATCAAAAGTAGCTGTAATTTCTTCCATTTGTGCATTTTGATGTTTAACGTTACAGGATCTCTATCTCTATCATCAAGAATAGCTGAGAGACAGTGCAAGTTACACCCAATTTGGGACACAGTGTACAGGTCGCTTTATAGTTCCAGAATTGATAAAGAACAATGTACTCATTGTGGCTTCAACACTTTCCTATACCTACCTATACTATATTCTATATTTGAATAATTGATATCACAATATTTTTCCATTTGAAATACTAGTTTGTTCATTGGTTTTAATTGTTGTTTATAAAATTCTTATTTAATGATAAAGAATTTATTTTCCTGTAATTTTGTATTTTGAGATATGTATTACAGGAAAATAAATTCTTCTCTTAAGAAGTTTGTCTGTTACATTCAACACATAATCTTCTCAAGAGAATGCGGGAACGTTAATTCTGTCTTGTGTTTTACCAATAAAGTAGATCGGAATAACATTTCATTATGGCTGACAAATTATCAGAGGATTATATCCTATCGATAAAGGCTAGTTGTCGTATTTGTTAAAAATAGTGAGCTTCAATTCTTGATTGAACTTGAAAACATGTTATGATTTATGGAAACATTTCGAGCACTTTCCAATTTATCAAACGGATTGTTCATTGGTTCTAATTGTTGTTTATAAAATTCTTATTTAATGATAAAGAATTTATTTTCCTGTAATTTTGTATTTTGAGATATGTATTACAGGAAAATAAATTCGTCTCTTAAGAAGTTTGTCTGTTACATTCAACACATAATCTTCTCAAAAGAATGCGGGAACGTTAATTCTGTCTTGTGTTTTACCAATAAAGTAGATCGGAATAACATTTCATTATGGCTGACAAATTATCAGAGAATTATATCCTATCGATAAAGGCTAGTTGTCGTATTTGTTAAAAATAGTGAGCTTCAATTCTTGATTGAACTTGAAAACATGTTATGATTTATGGAAACATTTCGAGCACTTTCCAATTTATCAAACGGATTGATTTGTCATGACCATTTTGTGACCTTTCAGAAGACATTATTGGTCATGTAGCCATTTTTTCTAAGTAGTTATTACCTCTTACCTCATCTCTTGATATCATTTGAGAGTCCAACGTTTGAATAAAAAGTCTTCTTCAGACCTAAACATTTTATTAGTTTGATGACGTAGGAAGCTTTGAATTTTGAATTAGAAATTCTCAGGGGAATATATTATTTCCTGAATTATATGAGAACAAGTAACGAACGTTGTCATAACATGTTTTTTCAGTAAAATTAATTTGAAAGGACTGGTTGTATTAGTTCACGGATTTCATTACTAATTTTTCTAGAAGCTTTAAAAGATTCATAATATACAGGCTATCTCATTTGAAATGAAATAGACCGTTGTGCTATATTTGCGCGAATCACTCTGTAAAAACAAAATTATGCAAGCGGACAAAGTTCATGTGTCCCAGTTCTTTTTAGGATTCTACAACATAATAATAGGATCAAAAAAAAATATTATTCCATTAGTGGTTTTCACAATTGGATGTCACCACATACTTTGTAATATTTTACTCATGACTTCAAAACCAATTGCTGCAAATATCGAAATTTTTTATGAAAATTTTGTCCCTGTGATATATGGGATACTGATGAGGCCAAACAAGGCCGAAACCAGTGTATCTCCCATCTCAGTGATAAAATCTAATATCATTTCTCCAACCTAATGAGGAGAGATCTTTGAGCCTGGGAATTGAAAATGGTATTCATTTCGAAGATAACTATTTTGAATTCATCTATGTTTCAAAAATGTTCTCGATGTGGCCTCTGTACAGGCAAAGAATTTTCTTTTTCTTAAAAACACTCGTTAACTCATGCCGTTTCTCAGATAACTGACTTTCGTTTAGTGTGACTTTCAAGAATGAAGTATAGAAAATTCTCTCCGGTAATTAGATCAGAAAATCGTTTCTGCTCCACAATCGGCTAGTCAGAGGTTTGTTTTGCAACTAACGCTAATGCAGAGATTCATTATTCTCCCCGGTTATTCTGATAATGGTTAAAGCGTTAAATCGTTGAGAGAAGTTACTCTTTAATGAATATTGTTCGATGTAATTATAATATACGATGTATTTCGAACTCAACGGTATTCGACAATACACTCTGATCAAATCCTCATCAGCATGACATTCTGTTCGTGCTTTTGTGTCCTTATCCACAGTAAACCAGATGATTAGTTCCAAAGGTTTTCAGAGCTTCCGAAAAAAATTTCTGAGGGTATAGATTTTCTAGAATAGAGTTATTTCAAATACAGGATGAGATTTTGAGAACGAAAGAGAGATAATAGATGGAATGAACTCTTCTCGAACAAATGCCACGATACATCAATTTTTAATTCCAGGGGTTCAGCCACCTCTTGAGATTAAATTCACACCCCTTTGAGACTTAAGTGCTGCAAACCCTCAATTTCATAGAAATCCATCATCTGATAGCGGTATCCAAAGGTACTTTCATCTCGAATTCTGCAATTGAAATTTGTTTTTCATATTTATTATTATTCACAAGCTAACCCGGCAGACTTCGTACTGCCTATTATGGTATAATACCTTGAAAGTGGACATAAAATTGTCCTGTACAGTATGTGTTGCTCCAAACGTTGTCGTCTGGAAACAGCTTTTGAATGTTGGCCAAGAACTGTTTAGTATCATTTACTATCCCAGAAACTAAAGAGCGAAAAGGATCTGGTGGTGGAACTAATTGTAGCAATTGTCAATTAGATAAGCTAGCTGGTCCGGCAAACATTGTTTCGCCTTGGAGATGAATAGAGTTTTTTTTTTTTTCAAATATATAAGGTGAAATACAAAAAAAAATACAGAAGTACAAAATATATAATGAATTTAATTGCAATGAAATGGTTCAAATGGGCAAATTTATAGTATATTTCATGGGCATTCCGAATTCAGTACCTACTAAGAATTGCATTAAGGCACCGTTAACCTAAAAATTCTATGTGAATTGTTGTTTTTCAAATGGCACACCCTGTATTTTATTTTCCTAATCGGTAGAGCTCTTTCTTCTGATTTCAAATATTCATACATACTTAATTGAGGTTTTTTTCGAAAATCATTGTTTTTTTTTTTTCTGAATCTAAGGCAGCTGTAGAACGCCACTCGAAAATGCTGTGATTTATTTATAACGGAGTTCCATTCTATGGTCTCGTGATAGTCCCTTCTTAACATCATTGGACACTTTTTTATGGGGATATTTGAAATATAAAATGCCCGTCCGCAAAATATTGAAGAAATTAAATTCAGAATAGTAAAAGAAATTGAGAACCTCAATATATTCCACAAATGTTGAGGAAAATGTTCAAAATCTTTAAAAAAAGATATCGACTCTGTCTCGAAATAAATAGGGGTCATTTGAATCCCTAATTGAACTTTCAGTTAATAAATAAATAATATAAATATCAGGTGTCATTATCGACGGTTCCTTTGATATGAAAAAAATCGCATCGTTCTCGTGTAGCATTCCACAACTGCTTTTGATTCAGAAGAAAATATCTATATTCATAGAAAACTGCCAGAAATACTCTCAATAAGGTGTATTTAAAATCAGAAGAAAGGGCTCTACCGCAGTTAACCGGAGCGACATCTATTGGCGTTATTCGTAAGAAAGACAATTATTTCCTGTATTTTTTTTCTATTTTATCAAATTTTTCAGGGTTTTATGGTATTTTATGTTAACCCCGCCGTAGAAGAATCCAACAAAAGAACTTTCATAAAAAACAGTTCATCCAATCTTGAGTTATAAATGGTGTAACCAACAACATGGCCAACTGAGTTTTATATATAAAGATTGTATAAGAGTTGAAGTATAACCTATAAACTCAATATGGTTTACAAA
The DNA here is from genome assembly GCA_038502775.1 of Hippodamia convergens. Lineage (NCBI taxonomy): Eukaryota > Metazoa > Arthropoda > Insecta > Coleoptera > Coccinellidae > Hippodamia > Hippodamia convergens. The sequence continues at coordinate 17,812,565 of CM076611.1, forward strand.
AAAATAAGTATTCCACTTATGAACGTATGAAAAAGAAAAAATGAAACAATCCCCAAATTTATAATGGAACAGTAGAAATAGTGAAAAAGAACGCCACGAAGCACTTTCATGAATTTTCCATCGGTCGTAGCGGTTCTTGAACATGTTGACACTTCTAGACTCAACCACAGAGCTGGGTAAACGGTTCCACTGATCGAAGACCCTGTTGGTTAAAAAGTTCTGACGCGCACTAGTCCGGAAAGGCTCCTTGGCCAGTTCATTACTGTTAAACTCAAACCGATGACGCAGGTCAACACCAAATTTATTGTTCATAGCAGGACCCCTTGGGGTACGGGCCACTTTTTGAAAAATTCCGGTGCGAAGGTCCGCACTGAAAATATACCAAGTTTGCAACCTCATTTGTGAGTTTTGATAATGAGAGCAAATGGGAGTTTTGAGGATTTTGAATTTCATTACATGTTATTTCACACATTTATCAATTTCATTGATACTCGATACTCTATATTCGTTTTTGATGAAAGAAGTAGCATCGCAAACGTATTTTTTGTCTTGATGAATTTCATGTCGAAAAGCTGCTTTCACAGATATGTGCTTTCCATCATAGAATCTACTATCAGCCTCAAAATAAGGAAGTTGAGGTATCGTTCTTCTGGTGGCAGATTGGGAATTTTCAATCCAGTTTCCGTAAAAAGGATCTGTTTGCAGGTCACATTATTCCAGTTGAAGGTTTGTTCTACCAACATTCTCAACTGGAATTTTTTCGACGTATTTTATACGAGGTAAATCTGAAATTTTCTCAAAATCCTTCCACTCTTCCAATGGATCAGAATTTTATGTGAGTCAAATCAAGATTGCCCCTCTCATAGAATTTTAACATACACTTTGATGACATCCTTTTGATGTAACCAGTTGTTTCATGGTGAACAATACATTATATCACAGGATAGTTGATATTTCATTTCAAGAGCCTTACAAATCCAATTTCAGTTGCTGTCATAGTTCGGGCTCTATCAGTGACCATATAAGAATTTTAATTGAGTCCGACACCACCTTATTCACAGTTTCAAAAATATCCGTACCCTTGGTAATACCATAAGAGATTTGGATCAAGCTTCTCCACTGCCAAACTGAAATCGTTATGAATGGTTCTGACAAAGAGCACTTTCATCCAAAGAAAGAGAAAAATATTTACACCTTTCAACCGCGCCCTGCAGTTTTTTAGATATGTACATTGATCAATATTGTCACAAACAATGAGGTCGAGGGCCGCATGCGACCCGCAGGCCTCATTTTGGACAGCCTTGGTTTATAGCACGGACGTTACTATCAAGTCACCTCTCTCATCCATATTGGCTTGAGAAGAGATTACGTTTTTTTCAAACACCACTGGTTTCTTCATCAAGCCTGCTTTGTACAATGTGGAGAACTATATCTTTCTAACTACGACAGATGGAAAAAATAATGGCATATTATGAATTTTTTCCAGACATTCATAATTACACCAACCGCGTTACAGTAGGTTGATGGCAAATATGAGTTGATCCAACCTCTCGCAACCAGTTATTGATGTTATTTCAGGGCTGAACATACAGATCAATATAGTATGTACAATAAATGGGCACACGAGAATATAAAAAACCAAAAAAACACATAACATCGCCTGCGAACAGAGCCATGGTCAGCATGAAACTCATCCACCAAATCTAATTCATGCGTTCAAAATTCGACTGCAAAAGAGAATCACAGACAACGAAACACAGTTTTTGTATGCGACATCAATTAAACAACCCAATGATCGAATTATGTCGTATTTAAAAATTATATTTTTCATGTTTCGCTCTCTGTTATTCCTTTTTTTTTAGTGAATAATTGAAGGCATAATTTAGCTTTAGTAAGTAAGTTCCAGTGCGAATGGCAGCTCTGTAACAAGTCATTTTATGGTGTATGTAGTTCCTTTGCCTTCCTCTGTTTTATGTTGTCGTTTCCTTAATCAGGCTTCAGCTAAGATTTGATGATTTATTTTACACATCCCACTTCCCATGTTCACTGTCAAAGATTATTTCAAGAGAAATTTCGTTGTTTTCCTTATAACTTTTTTCACTTTTGAATGAAATCAAATATTATATCATGACTCTCATGTCCAAGAATGACAGGGTGTTCAATTTTTTCTCTTCTCGTTATTTTGATGTTTATAAATCCCAATTGTTTGAGGGTTTCTTATCTTTCCGCTTTATAAAGCAGCGACTAATAGTTTGATTGTGAGCGTGAAGTCAGAGTTGCGTCAAGCTCTGAAGCTCCGATCTTCTAGTGTATATTGGACAGTTATGTGTTGAATGAATGCATAAGTATACGAACTTTGGATACCTATCTAATCTAATCAATTTTGAAATTTACTTTGGTTGTTACGTGAGGCCGGTGCAAGAACGAGGCCCATTAATAAATAAAAGCAGCTTCATGATATATCTAAGTAAAGAAACCTCTTGAAAAAACTCAGAGAACACCATTGGATTGATTTGAAGAAAATTGTTTAGTAACGAAAATTATCTCACGCTTTATGGAAAAGAATTAATGTTCAAGGTATCCAAGTTTGTTTTTTTTTAATACAGGATTATAGAAATGTAAGCATTGAAATGCGCAAACTAGACCGACCCTGATAATCTAAACAAGCCAATTTGAATTTAAGAGGAGTATTTCAAGAGGTCTTTATCAACATTTGTCATATCTAATGTTTAATAAATTATATTAAGCAGTTTGAAATTTATTTCAGCCTGAGGCGTCTTTAGGAGGTAGTATATCTGACGGGATTGCCTCTAGGAAAAACAATGATATGAACTTTTCATCTTATTTTCTTAAGTTCAATCTGGATTGTACAGATTTTCGGAGACCTGTATATAATTGTTATATATTATCATCAAAACTGACATAGATTCGATTGATACACAAAGCAAGCATTATGGGAAAACTACTGTTCGAAATTTGAATGTGATTTTTCGAGAGCCTATGTTTCAAATGAAGAAAAAGCATTCAATTTGGAGGAGTCGAGATCAAAAAAACCTTTCAAGTGCGATATCACTTCTCTATCAAGAATTTAGGGGTTCAGGTTGTCACATGCAATAAGAACTGAAAAGATTTGAATTCATTTGAAGAGTTGATTCCCGAAATGTCGGAGCGTTTCTTCGAAGTAAGTTCATAAGACCATCCTTAGGTGATAGGTCATACGAATATATCAGCACCTTGTGTGAAAAAAAAAGCTAAAAGAGCATGTGTGGCACTCGAGGACTTCCATGGTGAAGATATTGCTTAGCATCTATTGAAAAATAAGAAGATAATAATTTTGATTCAAAATATTTATTCATCTCACAATTAATGAAGGTTATTCAGGAATGTTTCTCATTGAAACTATAGGATTATGTTAACTGAAATAAGAAAAATAAGTTTGAGACTTCATGTTCTCTGAATATCTGGAGAATACCGCGTCAATAGTGGTCCCATATCTTGTTGTGGATTCTTGTGGATCATTATTCATTTTCAAATTAAATTTTTTCTAAAGGAAAGTTGTCAACCGCACTGATTTTTTATCAACGAAGTTTATGTTGAAACCGCCAGCCAAGATAAGTGGAACTTTATTACCATTTGTTCCAAGTATTTCCGACCCTTCCCCAGTGTACTCCAGTGAATTCCTCGTCCAATTTTTGATCAGGAGAAATGTAAATTGCTACCATGACTATGTTTAAACCATTTCTAAGTTTGCATGAGCATGCACAAATATCTCCAACAAACTTAGGCAATTATTTAAATGCCATTTCTATTTCTAATGAAATCTAAGACACTTTGAGGTATCGTCTGAACACTTTTTAAACATAGTCTTTTGAATTTCTGCAACAAACTTGCAGTCGGTGCAGCTTGCCTTCGATTATGATAAAGCTTAAATGCAGAATTATCATTTTTTGTGGTAATAAACAATTTTACAATATTAGTCACCAGAGAGAGTGCAACATAAACGAGTTCCTAAGAACCTAAACACCGTGACAAAGTCTGCCGAACTGGACCGACTATACACGGCTGTGTTAGGTTTTTTCGTCAAGGAATTTCTACATTCGTTCGTCCCGCTCAAAGCCTGAGATGAAAGTTATGCAACAGCTTAAAATCTTCCTGAGGTTTTTTCATTCGATACTGTCATCAGAAACTTCATCGCTTCTGATAGATTGAATTTTCGAACTCCAAATATCCAAGGAAAGGGACTTATTGAAATTGCCTCATTTATATTATTGATTCGAATTCCTCCGAGAAACACACATGGAAATATGGTACCCTTTTCAACCCGGCTGCTGGAGCTGTTGAAACCACTCGAGTAGAGTGAAGAGTAGAAGCTCCGGGAAGTTACTATCCTTTCCAGAACTCACATGTCTGAATAATCAATTAAACTAATGAACTGGTAGGCACTTGAAAGCTAAGCCGCTGAATTCCAACATAATACAACTCCAGTTTCACCAGAGCCCTATTAGGATAACATGAATGGGAACATATAATTGAGAGTTCAATTCTACATAAGGAATCCGTGCTTTTCATTCATTGAATATTCTGTTAATAACGACAAATTCAATGAATTTGAACATTCGGAATGAGTCATTTTTCGATCATATTATCGATATGAACTTATTATGAGTATATATTCCAGTTTCCTTTGAATTTCAATAGTTCACTAAGATTTTAATCCCCAAATAAACAAATAATTCATGGTTATGATCAATATAATTTCAGTGTTTTAGGGATTCATTCAATTTTAACACCCCATGATCACTATTCGGATTTTCCTATCAGATGTATGTGGTAAATAGTTTACAAAAGACGCAAGTCTTCTTGATTGAGCACATGTTGATATGTAAAATATTTCGATGGAAATATTTTATGGAGGGGGGTTTCTGCATTTTTCTGCTAGTCTCTATACCAAAAGGAATCAGAAAATTTTGTTTGGGCTTTCGCGGCCATTATTCAATGTCACCTGTTCTTTCGAACATTTCGCACGTCGTCGTGGATCAGTTCTACAATCAAAAACATATCTTAATAATAGAAAAAAGGCTCCTGCATGAAACCGTGCACTTATTTGTCAGGGCCAATTCATTCTAAGACAATTTTGCCACCATACTTATCGTATTGTATCGATATAATCTGTTGTGAAGTAGGTGTCAGTGAACGCTTTTGAGGGTGCTTCCGATGGCTCGTGCCGTGGCATTCAATAGTGTCACTCGTGACGATAAAAATTTTTTTTGTACTCTATATCCGATCCTCAGAAGTATTGTTACCTTTTTTTCCTTATTTTATTTGGGTTGGAAGGCTGCTCCTAAACTTTTGATCCTATTAAATAATAATTATATTTATTTCGGAATTTGCCTGATGCCTCTGATATAGAAACCGAAATCTTACATTGGCTCCTGACAGAAGAGGTTCACAAGTTTCACGCTTTCTTCATTACTTATTTTCAAATGTTTCTGATTGTTTCTGTTCGAGAGACTGGCAGAAAAAAGCCTTCAATATTCCATAAAAAATGTGTGACAAAATTATCATTACAGTAAAAAAAGATTAAAAAACTTTCATTTGTTTTTCAACTAATTGAATTCACAAAGAGTTCTTGTCGTTGCAATGTCACTTCGTTAACAGTCAGAAAGAATCAGGTTCACGGAGCTGTTAAATATTGATGATTCTTGATTTTTTTTCATTTAACTGAAGAATACCTCTACTTCGTTGGATATATTGTTGAGTCATAGTTTGTGGAGAAGACAAACTTCATTTATAAATGTTAATTTAGAATTGAGAACTTCATGGAACATGGGATTGAAAGATTGAGCGCACCGTTAGCATTTGCAGAAGTCGAAATTTCGAAGAATATGGGTAGTTTTCACAAAACTTTAATTCTGCGATTGAAAACTTAAATTTGAGTCAATGAAATCACTCTTTTTAAAATTTCATAGAATCACGGTGGTTCCAGTTAATTCAACGATACGAACAGAGTTCCCTCGATTGGAGTGATAATTTTTTGTTCTTCTATATTTTGCAAAATTCTTCAGAAAAAAAGGACATGACGTGTTCATGAATAATATTGTTGGAGAATATCTTAATAATACCTAATTTATACACCATGAATGCAAAAACATATGAATACTGGAAATTTCAACCCATCAAATTTTCGCAAGATTTTAAAATTATAATAATGATAAGGAAAACCAAAATAATCTGTTTTTCAGGTTCTGGTTACGCGAATATGTGAATAAAAGAGTCATCTATGTGATCATATTTCGAATTCATTGCCAGACTCAACATCGAGTCTTTTCCAATCCTCAGAACAAAAATGAAATTTTCTTTCCGAAGTCTACTATTCAAAATATTCTGAGTCTTTCATTTATTTTCCTAGGTTAAGTACCTACTGAATGAATCCCTCTCCGAAGAGTCGCTCAAATATCCCTGTCACATTCTTGAAACGAATGTTTTATCTATTTTTTTGTGCGATATTCAACATTTATAAGTTCGTGCGGAAATATCTGGTTTCTGTATGATCAATTGAATTTTGAACTGAAATAACAAAATGGACATTTCAAAATTCACATTTGTAAATGAATTTTCGAAGTTTGTAGCTGATAATAGTGCAAATGAATATAATTTTTTCCTTCTTTGTTAATCTTCCTTTTTTGGTTGGGAACTTTCCTCGAATTTTCATCAAGAAAAAATTGAACAAATTCTTTCTGTCGCTCTAGAGTTTTCAGGAACCCTATGAAGTTGGTTTTTCATTCCAATTGATGTGAATTTATTAGAAAAATGTCATAACTGCGAATTGGCGAATGCGCCGGATCATCCTCAAGCTTCTTGAGATTTATCCTGCGAAACTTTCTCATTTTTTCATGAGAACCTCCTCCAGATGATAGAGAATACAACAAGAAAGGAATTGGCAGAATTGATTCAGCTGTTCAGCCTAAGACGATGACAACGCAAAACAGTGATCCATTTTTTATACGGGGTTTGATATCTAAACTAGAAATTTTTTTAAACTATTTAGCGACGAAGTTACCTGGTGTTTGAGTTTAATTTTATTTTCAGTTCCTACGCTCAGAGATGATAATTTCGTTTCTTATAATATAATACAATTTATTTCAGAGTGAAGGAAATTTGGTGTGAAATAATCGTCCTAAATACTACGCGTGATTCTCATCAATTTCATGTAGGAGTAAATCGATAGTAAATCACTTCTGATAACATTACTTAATACTGAACGAAATCTGTTCAATTCATTGGGTGGGAGTAAAGTTCTTGAAAAAACTATTTCACGCAGTTGAATATTCGTGATGTAATGATATTGATGAGAATAGCCAGCTGAAAGCTACAATTTTCAATAATAAATTTTTTCTCAACTATGATCGAGACCAACTTATTCTAATATATTCGGGAATTGAGAAAATATTCACTGAGGAATACAAATGCTTGTTACAGCTCAAACAGAATACTCGACGAAAATTTCCTTCGTCACTGAAAATATATGCCGATATTCCTTTCCTTGATATGGTGACCACTTCAGAAGAAATTATCAGATTTTTGCCGATTCTATATATTCCACTGAATATGTTCGACTCAAGGGACAGAAGAAATCATCAATATGCATTGCCCCATCGGATATTCATTGGATTTTGGATGTTCAAAAGTGAGAAGGTGACTTGTGACATTCGACATTTTGACGTCGAAATTCAATGGCTCTCATGGAGTTCTTGTGAACAATTCTGGAAACGCAAATGTTTCCTGCATACGAACGTGAACCCTGTCACAAATTAGTCTTCATTTCTTATGAAAAAGCAAATCTGCTTGTTAACAGATTGTTACCAGCTTGTTTCAAGAAGAATGAACTGAACAACTCTCCAGAAGGGCATAATGGGTTATTTTTGCAGTATAACAAAGAAGTTTTTAATTGATGACAAATGTATTGTGATCTAGATGAATGTTTGGCAACATAAGTTCATTTTTACAGTTAAGGTAAACAGAAACCACTGAATATAGGATATCTCTGGAAGCAGATATCAAGAAAAAATATATTCATGAAGCAAAAGCATTAATTATCGTGAAATCTTACTTCCAGCCCTTCGAAAGTTTTATATATATATTGGCAATATAGAGAATAACATCAACTCACCATGGAAGAATTATGAAATAATATAGTAAGCCAAATGATAACTGATCTGAATATACTGAAAGCAGTTCATGGGATATTTTAAGAAACTAAGTGAGGCTACACCTCAAGTGATGACATCCACTGAAATTGACCCGTCGTCTTGTTGATGTTTCTAATTCAGTTGAAACCTAAAAATTGAAAGTCAAGGATATGAAAAAAATTATACAGATTTAGGAAATCAGCTCAAGCTGTAGAAATTATATTGGAACCGTTCAATCTTGATGAACTGAAAGCAGTTATTAAACGCACGAAATCACGTAAAGCTGCGAGTTTCGATGGAATTTATCTTGAGTTTATTAAACATTTAGGAAAAAGGGCATTGCAGTGGTTGTTATCCTTTTATAATAACATTTTGTGTACTGGCAATTTTCCAGTTGAATTTTGCAAAGCGGAAATAATAGGTATTTTGAAACGTGGAAAGATTCCTTCCGAAGCAATTAGTTATAGGCCAATTAGTTTTTCGAGTATTTCTATGAAAATTTCAGAAAGATCGATTTCCTTCAGGATAGAACCTACTATAGAAGATGTTCTTCAAAATTGTCAGGGCGATTTCAGGAAAAATACAAATTGCAATGATGGGGTTCTCAGTTTGACCAAATTTATCAGGTTTAGATAGCAAATTAAAAACAGGTTCAGCTTTCATAGATTTATCGTCTGTCTACGACACGGTATGGTTTGATCTATAAACTTCATACAAATCTTAAATGTGGAAAGATGATTCGTCTATTAGGGAATATGTTGTCGGATAGAAGATTTCGTGTTTTTGTTGATGAAAATAGCTTAACTTTAAAACTTTGAACAATGGTCTTCCACAAAGATCTGTTCTAGGACCCCTTCTTTTCAATTTATATTTATGTGATATTCCTTGTAATCCATCTGGGAAATTCATTTTCGCCGACGATATTGCACTCGCCTTTCGACATTCTGATTTTCAAAGTATTGAGGAAAATTAAACTTCTGATCTGAATATTTTGAAAAATTATCTTTTCGAAAGTCCAAATCCGAATAAAACTGAGGTTCCGTTATTTCATTTGAACAACCATAAAAAATTTTAAATATTGAATGTCCTTTTCGGGAACTCACTTTTGAAACATAATTTCACTCCTAAAACCTCAAGTGTAAAATTAGATTCGTCTCGAAATTACAGAGCTGAAAAAGAGAAATAACATTCAACAGAAACTTGCTGGTACGTCATGGGGTGCTGACCCGACTCTTCGCACAACAGTCTTTGCCCTGGTTTTCTCGATCGGAACTATCCAATCTACACCTATCCAATGGCTACCAGTGCCATCAAATATAGTTTTCCGATACATTCTCACGTTCCAGAAAATACAATTCCAAGACTGAAATCCCGTAAACCTATTTGGTCGAATAACTTTCTGAATTCGAACTTCAGCTACAAGGAAATCTAGATTCCGAATGGGATGCATGTTTTTTATCCAATAAAGATCTAAAATCTGATCCATCCGATAAAGTTCCTGGTTTTAACTTTCCCAGGAGAATATAGTTCCTTCTTAATCGAATGAGAACAATAGCATGCTTTTCAAGTGGAATTCAGTTGATAGTCCTAATTGTGAATGAGGCGAATCAGAGGAAACAGTTGAACACCTAATTAATATTTGTTCAACTTATAAATTTGAAGATTTAACTAAGTAATCTGACATAGATGTCGTAGAGGCTTTTGTTGGTTTTTACGAAGTGTTCATATCAATTAATTTCTTCGATTTCTGGGTTGAAAACAATTTCAATTTCATGATTTGTTGATCGAGATTTCTTCATGCATTTTCGATATATAAACTTGGTATAAAGTAGGTATATCATCATATATATTTTGAAATTGTCTAAGGAAAACCTATTGACAAATACATAGCCAACTATGATTTCCATTCGAAAAAAAATTTTCATTGCCCTGAAATTTGGAACTGCACTGGAATTCTGATGGCACTGAGCGCAGTTGCAATACCGGGAAAATCATAGCGAATTATAAATATTGTCCAAATTGAAAATAAAAAAATCTCTAGCATTTAAACTAGACACCATAGCGACTCACGGTGTTCAGCAATTGATATATCTCGAAAAATGAGGCCATGACACGTTCATCAGTTCTTTCATAATTAAACATCAATATGGTGAACGCCTATGGTTTCAGATAAATCATCTATCGCTTTCAGTTTAGGATATATGTAGAACTACATCATCGAAATCTGACCACGCTTTACATAAAAATCAGAGAGTTCCGCTTTTTTACATGGATCCCAGAATGAGAACATAACCTCATCTAATTACTCAAGGTGAGTTCATTAGGATCCGTTTTACCTTCTTAGTGTATATTAATTTGGTCTGTTGTTTTTTTGTTAAATTTTCTCAACATTTGATCAGGTTCTTGTTCGTACTTCTCTCGTGTCAGGGTTGAAAGTTGAGAGACCTACAGAAATTTCAGTATTCAATCACTCGAAAACAAAGCCTCATCCGTGAATTCATTCCAAGTTTTAAAATGAGTTGAGTTTCGAAACACCCTGTAGAGACATTTGTAAATATTTTGTTCCGAAGGTTAGAAACATTACACCGAAATTCGTTAATGAACGACGAGATTAATTATTTTCCATAACAAACATATCGATTGACATGTACATCCCGGTAATACCTATCCGATTACACAATCAAGTTTACCATTCAGGCTGTTAAACTACGTGATAAGTACCCAAGAACTGCCGTTGAGGGAAAAGCGACGCTGCTTTGCTGAGGTGGTTGTGTGGGAAAGCTGAAACGACGCAATTCGCTATCCAATTTCGCATAAATAATTGTCGATTAACGTTGTGTTATTCGTTCATGATAATTCATCGCAATTGATATTTAGCGTGTTCAGTAATTGATATCGAATAACAACATATGAATCAAGAAACGATGACAGGTGAAATATACGGTTCGAAGTTATAATGACCGTTGCAGCGCTTGTTCTAGATAAATTAAAACTTTGACGAATGTGAAAATGAAATGAATTCGAAAATATACAATGGACAGGAAGAATTTTTCATATAATGTTGCTATTTTCGGGTGTTCACCTTGTACAGATACTATTTTGCACTAGCACATTAACTTTGTACGTGATATATGTTCGCAAGTCATGGGTGGTTTCAAAATTGCATGTGTACAAGGTAATTCCTCTACTTGTGAGTGCTGATATTCCAACAGTAGCTACACAAGGCTGAAAAATATACACTGTCCCAAATATAACACTTCGATTTAGTGGAATGAGTAAACCCATTTAATTCGATAGAATACTCCATAAAAACCATTCAGTTTGAATCTTTTACTTTGGACGTCCTACCAAAAAACAACATACAATAGAATCCGCACATAATGACACCGAGGGGAAATGAAAAATTCGTCATAATAACCGGAAGTCACATAAAGCGGAATTTCAGCAAAATTGATGGTATTTTTCTTGGATTCAGTTTGAGAAAAGAACGAAAAATTCAGATTTTGCCTTATTGAAAAAATAGCGTCTCCTACAAAAAAACTAAATATAAAGAACTTTTTCATTTTAAAAAAAAATAATCTGAAATTTTAGTTTGCGTTTGTTTTTTTCGACATGAAATGATAGCTTCTTACACCATTTTACAACTTGGAAATGGCTTGCTTCAATGGATGTGTTTTGTCCACAAAACACCAATAATCTCTTTAAGGATCTGGATTATACTAAAAAGTATATCATCACGCTTATGTCTCGTATCGCGTCACACCTCATCGCATTAAAAAATGTAGGTAGGGTGGCTGCAGAAAACGATCGAGCGGTCACTATCACCGGAAAATTTTCGAAAAATCATGTTGTTGTATCTGAAATCATATCATTGTAAACGACATGTCATTATATGCGAAGTCATTATATCCGGACCCTATTGTAAGGAGTATTGAACGAAACCAAACTTAACACTGCATTTTCGTCATTATAAGCGATTGGTCAGTAGAGCCGGCGTCATAATAAACGGATTCGACTGTATCAAGAATTCGAGAATATTCTGTTCTGAATAGATCTCATAAATGGATATTTGATATATTGATTTCAGGATGTCTATAGTCTATATATTATACTCGCACATGAATTTTATGAGTATTTCACCATTTTTCAAATGAAAGATTAATTTCAAATGGATTTGACATCAATGTTTGACAAATTCATGTTATGAAATTTTCTTGATGCATTGAATTCGAATAAATTTGATTATTTGATATTTTCGCAATTTTCAGATTTCGAATTATGGCGGGTCCGTTGGAGAATTAACCTACCAGGAATGTCATCACAAAATATAAGAATTTCGGATTCCCTGGAGTCTTCCTGTTTTTTCAACAGGAGTTTCCGAAAAAAGCGATTTTTTTCAATATTCGAATTCCTCATCACGTTCTGTTCAACAGGCACAAAACTCATTACACTTAAAGGAGATATTCTTTTTCTGAGGATTATCTGCTCTTAACCTTGTCAACATTTTCTGTGACATATACTTCAGTGCGACTATGTCTACAATACTAGTATCCCTATAAAGATTAATCTGAGAGTTTTTTTAAGGCCTATTTTTTTTAATTCGTGTCGAATTTGAAAGAAATTTTCCACAACAGAACTCTAAAGTTGTAGTGTTGATATTTTTAATAATAAATTCAATGAATTATATGAAGTGTGCACATATTCTCTTGAGCATCCTGTCTTTTCAGGTGAAGCTTATTGGTTTTCAATGTAATAGATTTGAAGTATTTTACAGTTTTTGTTGTAAAGTGCTTAATGAGGAAATCTTATTTTCGAAATCGAATTGAACAAGAATTATGGTACTCCTTTCATGTAACAGAATCAATATCACTTTCATCAAAGTAAATTGATTATTATTCAAGATAATCGCAGAAAAAACATAAGAAAAATGAGAGTTTTCGAAAAGGCTCGGAAGTTTTTAATATTTCATCTCGGATTTCATGGTTCCTGAAAATTGAAGGTTTTCGAAAACATCGTAGTAAATACAGTAATGGTTTTCTGAGGGACACTAGTTATTCGCAGATCTTCCATTCAAAATAAATGAAACATCATTCAAAGTAATTAAATGAAATGTCGACACAACGAGAAAAGTTGTGTAAAATGTCTCCAACGATTTTGTCGCTACAAATTCCCGAGACACATGTTTTTATTTGCAGACAATTTCTACAAGCATCTATTATGTTGTATATAGAAAAAATTTTCTGCTTGTAATGTTAACCTGAATAAATAAGACAAAAATCTCTTTTTGCCATTATATGGTTCATGGACTGTATCTTTGTCAATATTGGGGGAAAAGTACAAGTCATGAGAAAATTTTGAAACCTGATGTTACCCAAATTCAACCCTGAATCGGTGGACAGATTGATTCTGAGATTTTGTTGAAATTTTTTTCAGATAAAATTCAAGTTGGTAGCCTTAAGCTGCCCACGATACTCGTTGAGCGAGAGAATTTTCACGTTTTCTGAAGGGCCAAAACATATAAAAAAAACAGTTTTTTTTTAAACTTCACGACTTATTCGGTTGAAACCGGTGAAGAAGATTAGTTCAGGGATCAAAAATATTGTTTCCTGAATTTTTTCGAAGTTTCAATCAATCGGTCCGAGAAAACCTCTGAACCGATCGATCTAACGATTCAAAGGACAATGGAACTACCCAGCTCTTGAACTTTTTTCTAACCTAAGCTACCCCCCAATATTGATGAAGACATAGTCAATTAACAAAAAAATGGCAGAATGGCATTTTTTGCCCTTTTTTCACGTTAACGTTACAGGTGAAATTTTTTTGTTCTCATTTAGCTTTGACAGATTTTTGTGAGATTTAACCCACAAAAAAAAACGCTTGTCGGCTTGATAGATGCTCAGTCGTTCCGGAGATATCAGCAGTTGGGTGAAAAAGGATGCTTTTTCATTCAAAATTAGATATCTCGAAGACAAATGGTCATATCGGAGGGGGAAAAGAGAAAGTGGATGAACAGGCTATGCAAAAATTAAATTTTAGAAATTCAGAAAATTTTTTCTTCCTGATTCATTCGAATATTGCATGGTTATCGGTATACGCGTATCCCGATTCCGTGTTCAATTAGGGGCAGCACTGAATACAAAGGCGCACGGGTTTGGTACGTTAACTTCATTCTCGAACTCATGCATCACCCCATCGCACACGGGTTTGTGATACGAACTTTTCTCTCAAAACCGTGTTAAGGACACTTACTGTCCGACAATTCTCGGAATGTCGTAATTTTAGGTTCTGAAAAATATTTTTTTTTCTTGTGTTGAATAATGTTTGGTTTATCAATGGGAGATGATCTCCTTTCATTAGGCTCCTGTAGCGGTCTTCAAACATCTGAAGTTCCGCAAAATGATCGTACCTGGGTCGAATGAATCCTCAGAGAAGCAACCGATCAGCAAGGCTGAGAATTCAAATTTGATATTGGAGGAATTTGAAGGACAAGAGTGATTACGTTCCGAAATTAGCCACTGAACATGGTGTTGGGATCTTCTAATTAACCCACATGCAACAGAGGAACTTCTTCGTGAAGGAACACAATTGAAAGTTATGTACTCATTGATTTTTCACTCAGTCCAAATTATAGTTTTGAATTGTTTTGTGATAAGTTTTCTCATGTTCAGCAACTCAAAAAAAGGAAATTCATTGGGATTTTTCATTTCTGTCAAATATAGTGACATTTCTGTCATAACTAATTTATGAAGAATTTCTGTAATGGGTGGTTAATACAAAAACCATTTAATTGATTATAAATAGATAGTTTTTCCTGCTTTTGTCTTTTTTCATTTCAGATCTAGAATTTTTGGTAGATTGGTGAAAAGTCTGTTTTTCTCTGCTGCCCATAGAAGAATTACATGAAAATTTTCTTCGGATCACGTAGATGTCCTTCAAGATCCTCTGATATGATATTTTCAGTAAAATTTTTCTAACACGGTTTTTTTTTCTCTGGAGTTGTTTCCTGTATGGTTTTCCTGTTTTGCCCTAACCCCAGCTAAGTTTCAATATGTATTATATTATTTTAGCTATCCCAATCAGAAGAATATATACATATATGTATGTATATGAAGATAGCGCGATGAATTCGCATTTTGCGAGCTTGCATTCATTTAGAAGGGGTCTACAGCATTTAAGTAAATATATAATGTAGATGTTGATGATTCGAAACGTGCAAGTCTTCATTCAATCTGATGAGTGTCGATAACTAAGACGTGATGATGTTCGAAAGCAAATCCTGCTTTCTTTTCCGAAATTTCGAGGTTTTTTTGTGAAAATTGTGGAATGATTGGAGAATATATAGTTATATATAGTTATTTTGGACTGTTTCGAAATTACAAATTATGACGGCAACGACGAAAATTACAAATTAATGTAAATTTGATGTTCTCTATCATGTGAAGGAGATAAAGATGGGAAAAGTGGTCATTTTATTGACAAATTTTCGGAAGCAACTTTGACAAATTTGATAATGTTGTGACGTTATTCAATGATGATACGTAATGTTTATTTTTCATCTTTCAGAGAAAAATAAGACCAAAAGTAAAGGGCTCAACTAGAAACTGTAATATTCAATCACGATTGAGCAGCTTGAATGTTATTTTGAACGTGGTATGACAGCTGCAGCGGACAAATCTTGTCACGGAATGGCCATCATGTGAAGAGAATGCTCATATGATTTTGGATAATGGGCGAACAAATCCACTTGATCGTCAAGTACCTTATGTGTACAAAGAAAGGCGTCACCGAAATTATGGGATGCGATATATTAGGAATAGGTAACGGTATGCAACCGAGGTTCTAAAGCAAAAAAAGTTGAGTTGTCCATAATGTATGTGGAGTTGTTTGTCAAGAAAGATCGGACTATTCGTGTCGTAATAACCCTATCGAGCAAATAGTTTTCAAAAATGTGTTGGTCTGAAACTAAGGAAAGGAAACGCGTTCCTTGTATACCATAAAATATTGACAATAATGAAACCCCTAAGAGAAAACAATAGAAAACGATAGAAAAAATCGAAACTGAATGTGAAGAAAACAAACGTAATATTTTTCTTGTTTAATAAAATTTTTCGGTGAGCGTCACGAGGATATCTAGAAATACGATTTTCAGTTGTAGTGGGAATTTTCAGTTCCCAGAAGAAGATATCAATTATGTACTAGATTCAGCGAATAAGATAAAGTGATTCTCGATCTGAGAGGGGCCTAATTGGGACGAACGTCAAGAGAACGCATAAATATTGCACAAACAACCAATATTTACACTCTGCAGTAGCAATGAATTTCCACTAATGAATGAAACATTTTTTTTCAACGAACGTAAATTTTCAGCGCATCGTAGGAGAGTATTGCACATTGCCATATTCGCCCTCTAGCCAATTGATGCGAAATGAAGAACATCAAACAGGAATCCTAGATGCCTGAGTGTCAGAGTATATGCCGCCAGCGTCATTTTGAGATTTTGCCCGCCTTTTTCAACTATGTGCGATGAGGTACCGCGCTGGCTGCCGCCCCTGCTGATTGCCACCCTATTGCGGGGAACTCGCTGCATCCGCGGGAGGATGGACCTGCTGAGTGGCTTATTCATAAATTGCAGCAAAAGACTTTCTGAAATCAGAATATTCGGTTGGAACATGCGTTCCATTCTGCAGGAATAAACTTTTTTCGCCATGTGTAAATTTTTTTTTGATAAACAAGAAACAACAGTATGACTTCTTAAGACTTTACGTCGTCGTTCTGAAGAAATTTACTGCTTCAACGCTTTTTTTTCATTTGTGCCATTTGTCGCCTCTTATAGTGACATCTATTCCTGCCCTTATCGGCATCAGTAAGTTTGAAATCTCATAACCAATTAAACACAGAACCTTGGTTAACACTGGAACACGATAAGTGCGTGTTAGCTACTACGACAAAGAAAGAAGGCATCTTTAAGAATCGATCATAACGAGGATCCGCTCGACTTCGAAAGGTCCCTTTCCTCCATAAACGGAAGGACTGCAGCCTCAGACAAAAAGACTGAGAGGCAGATCCGGATCTTTCTGTGAGACTTCAGTTACATTCTCTTTTCGAGTATAAAGAAACTGAACTTTCAGCGAACTTAATCACAAACTATTCAACACAGTCCATTTTGTAACCAACTTACTCTATAGAAATCAAACAACAAGAAATTTTCAATTTCTTAACCCAATATTCATGAAAACTCAATAACAAAATTTTATATTTCACACTTTTTCTAGTTGAAAAAGCTGTTCGCTTCTCTTTCATTCTTGACATAAGATATGTTATTAAATAACCGCAAATTATTCACTGTTGTATTCAGATACTTATTGTCTAGAGTCTAGAGGTTATAATATTGTTTTCATTTCATGGTAAATATTCTAAAATGAAGATATAAAATGAAGGGATGGTATTAGTTGTAAATTATGTTTCTCGACTGGGTAGGTCAGCTCATCAAGCAACAAAATTTACCCGTTCCGCTTCTTTTGTTTCCGATGTCTTTCGGTTCACGAAAATTAATTGGCAATTCGAATTTGAAGTCCATTTCAGTGGATTAAATTTTAGGCCACAATAAAAAATCGCGTGTCTGAACATTTCTGTAGAGATTATTTTAATTAAATCTAACACTAGCAAGAAAGCACAGAATCCTGAAACTTCGCTTCTCAAATTTTTAAAAATAAATCCACTACTCACCTTCAGAGATGCCATGTCGGAAACTGATCTGTGCGTCTGTATGGTCTCAAGTTGATCTAGGCACCAATCCAGTTCTTCCATTGTTTCCATCGCCATTTTCATGTATGCGTCTTCTGCAACAGTTGAATTCGATCCGATAAGTTTTTGATTCCAATCATTATTTGCTTATCGAATAAATCGGAATTGAATTGAAAAAGAATAATTCTGAAATCGGTTAATAAGATAAGAGTTTTCACTCAATTGATCAAAACTACTAATTTTAAAAACCTCATGCACAATATAGACATCAGTTATACAGGATCTTAATTTCTGAGGACTGAAATTGCTTTGCATGGATGACGTTCGATTAACAAATTCGAAATGAAATATTTGCACTATATGAGTTTTGAATTAAGAAAAAAGATTTTGAAATCGAATTTCGTTGTCACACAAAACTTGAGCATGCGCGATTGCACAGGGGGTTCTGAAAATTTTTGTTTTGCTGAATTGCAGATTTATATATCTATCGGCCACTCCACATTAGGAAAAATTTAGGTGGAACTGAAGAATGAAAAATGACGACAAAATAAATAAAAATGGCTACTGCTGACAGATGATATACTTATTGGATGGTTCAATGTTCGGATATTCAGAATTTGATTTTGTCTAGCTACCTCTCGTTAATTCGTTTGTAACAAATCGGTTAGCCCTCCACCATTACCAATCATTCAGAAATCGTCAATGGACATTCAGAAAACAAATCTATTGAAATATTGTCTGAAAGGTCTTTACATATTTCTGAAAACTTAAATTGGCTGTTCTTCCCCAGTCTCTGAAACAAGAAACAATTAGAAAAATTTTTTTAATAATGCGTGAAAATCGGAGCACTAATTTGTCAGGGGTCAAAAATTTACAAGAAGAAATTGTTGCCTAACAATTCGAAACAGATGACTTGTGAAGAATTGACCCCTGATAAAGTAGTCCTCGAATTTTCACGCAGGGGCCATTCTTCTATTATTTAAAAATTTTTTCCAATTGTTTCTTGTTTCAGAGCCCAGGTGAGACAACCCAAATTAAGTTTTCAGGTATATTCACAAAACATCATTTCTATTTCAGATTAGTCTATTGTATTTCAGAAAACATTAAATGTTATTCAGATTCATCAATTGAAATTCTGAAAATATCGAATGAAATTCGATTGAGTGATCAGAAATACATTTGATGATTTCTGAAATTCAATTGACCAATATCAACTTATCATAGCTCAATGTACTATCTCAGGGCATTATTGAAATCGATGAGATTTCTTCCGAACCATTCATAAAAATTTCTTTGAAGTTTTGTAAACAAATTTAAAAAAATAACAATACATATGCGAAAATAGTTGTCCAAATATTAAATGGATTCCTTCCGAAAAAGTTAATTCATTAAATTCTAATAACAGGAGTGTATGTCAGTGAAATTCTTACTTATCACCTATCTATCAGTTTCCTTATCATTAAGTAAAAAAAACGTTCCCGAATATTTTGCAGGAAAAAGGTACAATGTGTTTCTGAAATTAACAAATCAATTTTCACCAGATTTTCTCAATAAATTTTTTTTCGAGAACAAAATAGGAAACCTTGAATTTGACCTTTAAGATAATTTCTTTTTCCTCAGATATCCCATAATTTATTTTTTCCTTCATTTTGGTTTTTCTCCCTCTTTAACAATGTTTTCTTCCAACAGATATATTTTTCATATTATTCATTTCCAAGAACTTGAATGGACAGAAAATCTGCATTCCGGTTCTTTTTCTTCTGCACTTCTAGGCAAAGTGGGTTTAAAACACTGAATTTATATTTTGTTGAACTTTTGCTGAATTGTAAAGTTCAAATTAATTTTTTGCCTAATTTCTGAAAAACTCTAAAACCGAAGGAACCAAGGACAACTTTTTTCAGCAAAATTAATGAAAAAATTTAAATGAGTTCGAGTTGTATTTTCACATTTTCCTGAATATTTTCTGGGTTTTCGGGAATATCTCGAAAAAGAAATGAAATATCAACCGAGAACTTTCGTTGTTTGTTAATGCGAACATATAAAATTGAATGTTCACCAAATTCTGAATCTCAGATTTTCTCAGGAGATAATTTATTTTCAAATAATTCAAATGAGATAAAACCAATAGATTCTTTGAGACTGAGTATTCATTGCAACAGGTGGAGATTCAGAGTATAAACGCCGTCTACACTTTACAGGAGAGGTGAATGCGTGACGCAATTACGATTTGGTCCCCTGAACCTGAAGCATTATTTAATTAGAAGGAAATTTATCGACTAATTATACTATCTTGAGAATTCTCAGAAATCTATTGATTCTTCTGAATCAAATTAATTCATCATAGTACAATGAATTAGTTGAGGCTTTCGGGGCCATAGTCGAATAGTTCAATGGCAGAACATTCCCTGAAATATAACTCCTGAAGATGCCAGACACTCGAACTGGCAAAACGTCGAGAACTAATCTACGACGACGACCTAAATGCTCGAAAGAACAGGTTACAATCATCATAACAAGAGTATGTTGATATTCACTTTCCGTTGATTTTTGTGAATTTTGAAATGAAATGTATCAATCAAACGAGCAGGCAGTTCGTTACAAAGATTCTTAGGAAATTTTGAATTGATTTAACTCCAATTGCGTGGTTTTTCATTTTTTCATCTCGAAGGGGTTATTCAAGAAAGAAAAAAAAGGGAGTTATACATTAAGGAGTCCGTAACACAAATAGTCCAATCTTTATACATCATAGTATGCGTCAAATCCGGCAGTCCTGATTTTCTGCAGACTTGGCCCTGTTGATAATCCAAGTTTGTGACCTCGAGAGTCAAACGCAACTCTGTCAAAAATCGAAAAAACCGTGAAAAAAGTTTATTTTTCGAATTTTGGCAATTAACACCCTGATGGACTAGTTTTTGAGAAAACTTCTTCAAATCTGAATTTCCTACAATATGATACCAGACCTGTCTCTGTAGACCAAAGAGTTTTCTCTATACAAAATTTATTATTTTCTACGAATTTCAGTTTTTTGCAATTAAATCCTTTTTAACCTAATATTTTACTATCGAAACATCGTACTTTTTATATAAATATGATGTTAAATAAAGAAATGGAAAGTGTGTAAAATAATGACCCATGCAGAGAATAATGAAGTACAAGAAAGCACACTGAAAGTTAATGATTTTTTTTTTAATTGAGTAATATTAATAAATAATAAGCCTGCCTGAACGGTCCCGGTTGAGGTTCTTCCATCGAATTCGATACGCATGCGAGGTAGAAGACTACATTTGAAAGGATTTCAATCCTGAGAAATATCGACTCAAATAGCTTTACAGCATTCAGAATTGAAATCAATTCGGCTATCTGAGAATAACTGTGAACCTCGCCTTTTATGAAAATATTTGAGTTTACTGCTCATAAACGTCAGAAGATGTCACCGAATATCTCGAGAAAAATGCATTTTATAGCAAGAGTACCGGTAAAATGGGGTAACTTTGAACAAAAAATTAATTTTGTTATATCAACTGATGGTGAAGGAACCATCGGATATAGCGACATCTGGTTTTCACCACTGAATTCGTAACACATTCAAAAATGGCACGACAGCATTAACATGACAATTAGTTCGGAGAGTTAGCAATTCCGACATGTTACTTCCAACCTAAATTATCCATGTTCGATATGATCTGCATATCTTTGTTGCTGTAACCGTAAGTATTCGCACTACATGTTCGCAAAATATATCTGCTACAATAATAATTTATCCTAGCAACAGTAAAGCAAAGTAATTTCACAGACCTCAACACATTTTGTTCCATTTATACTTTCAGAGAACAATGTGCTTAGTCATCGTTTTCGGGGTAACTTTGAACGTGTTCAATGAAGGTTTGAAAATAACCCCGTTTATACTTGTAGAAAATGTTCCGCTCTTACAAAAGAATACATGGTGCATTAAAATATGCCACTTATAGTTCAGGTTCAGAAATCTCAGGGACAGCTACCACTGGAATAAATAGAGAAAAAAAACTTTTCTTTGCCTAAGTTTTCCTGGCAATAAGTACCTGGCGAGGGAATTATACCGATCACGGAATTATTCACAGCTCGGCAAGACCATGGTGAAAGAATACACCATTAGCAAGACCCCAAGTTAGGGAGAGTAGGAAGGAGCCCTCTTGTTTGGTGCAAATCATCTTCGCAAATATCTGAGAAGTTGAGACTGGATAGTTCAGTCCTATTAATTATTTTCTGATACCTAGTTTTTCTATTATTACAAGATTTTAGTTTCATTCAGTTTATACCAACTTTATATTTCAGGAAAACTTCTTTTTGATTAATTTTTTGTGATAATGAATGTCTGATCCTATTTCGAAAAAAAATTTTTAGTGAATTATACACATATTTGTATTCCACATGATTTTTCCCAAGAATTTTTCAAGTGTTTCTAGTACTGAGGTGTTCAAAGAAACTCTCTCAGGTAGGTTGAATCGAAATCGCGTGGTTTCTTCATAGTTGTTCAAAGTATCCCCGATCGTGAACACCCATAATTTAATTAAAAACGAGATTAAAAATGAAGGTTATTGATCATTTTGAAATCGAATTGTTTGTCAGCAGTAAGCTTTAACTGATGACCGGGATATATATTTTTTTGGAATTTTTCATTCGCTTCCTTACCGAAGATATATAGCTTCGAAATAAAAAATCGTTCGAAGTTACCCCGTTTTACGTCATGTTATACAAAAATTAATTCTCATAGAAAAAATGACTTTGCCAGTGAAATAGAAATAAAAATATTGAACAAAGCAGAAAAAGCACTGGTATGTTTTCTGATAGAACTCAAAAATTTGAAATTCTCATGCAGAAGTCTACAATTTATTGACATTGGAATGAAGCACGTCTTGATGTTATTTCAAGGGTCCTTACCAATTCGGACCAATTTCTAAGAATAAAGTGCAGGTGACACATTGAAACAATGAAGAAGTAACAGGGTAACTTGATTATAAACGAAAAAACTAGGTTTCACGTTTAAAAAACAAAAGTTGGAATCATTTCCAGTGAAACCGGAAGTCGAACGAATCCAAATCTCTTTGATAAATTAACTTTGAAATTTAAAGTATCAATCTCGAATCTTTCTGTGAAATATTCTAACCAACGATTTTTATGAATCACCCTGTTTTATTCGAGGATCCCCATTAACGAAACAACTTCACTCTGAAACAAATACCAATTCACAATAGGAATAGTTTTGGCTATGCTATCTCTCGGGCCTGAAGTAAACTTTTCGACATAACAGCTGAATGCTTCAAATTCACTACTTTACTAGAAAATCGATTACATCGAACCACTCCATGCGGAAATGGATATATGATATTTCCCCTGAGGCTGACTATACTAGTTTGTTTCAACAAATTTATACATAAAATGGAAAAACATTCAAAGCTCTATCTTTCGAAACAAATATGCAATAATTTGAATCTGATGCACAATTGGACGCGAATTCCAATATGTTTACGAATGCGGAAATAAAAGGCTGTCTTTTGAGTAAAAGCGTGTATCTCGGTGAACATTCGCATTTGGAATATTGGGGAAAGAGAACATATACATTTTGCAGTTAAACCGATACTATAACCCGGACGGCAAAAGCTGAAACAAAAAAGGTAAAAGTAGAAAAAACAAGTATTTATGATACATTAAATTGTTTACAAATTACTCTCTCACTCCAGAAATGTATTCAATATTACATTACAAATCACTTTGAATTTATAAATGAGATACCCGAAGATATGGAGAAGAAAGATTAGAAACGAAGTGACTACAATTTACTCATGCGCCATCTAGATATTTCAGGTTCATTTAGAAAATATCTGAATGCGCCAGATAATATGCGAAATTATAATAATTAGGAAACTCGTAGTGTACCTCAGCGGTTACGGTGGATGAGGATGAGTGAAGACCTTCAAGTTTGGATTAGTGTAGAAATTTTCTATTTAAGTCAATATTTTGGTCTTTTCATATGATAGGGAGCCTGAGTGCGGATTTCAGAAATTACTCAGGCGAGGCAGATCATTATACAGGAGAATTTCTTGTACCTGGCTGAGTACCTCCACCAAATATATGGCCATCTGTCCAGCATAAAGGTACAGATTGAGATAGGGTGGATTTGTTCCTTTTCGGCGTTTACTTTTCAAGCTCGAACATCTAAGTGTGAGGGGTAGCGTTCTGAGATGGCTGCATTCGTTTGTAGTTGGGAGATATTTTTCGGTTAGGGTTGGTGACTCTTTTTCTGACTTCAAACCTGTTGTCAGTGGGGTACCGCAGGGTTCAGTTTTGGGTCCCATTCTGTTTTTGGCGTATATATCTGACCTGCCGCGATTGTTCTCATCCTTCTGCTCCCAATATGCTGATGACATCAAGCTCTTTTATGATGCTCGCTCCCCTCAGGTTCTTCAGAATGACTTGATCCAAGTAAGTCAATGGTGCCAAAGCTGGCTTCTTCCTTTGAATGTGGACAAGTGTAGGGTTGTTCACCTTGGGAGACTGAATCCACGGAATCAGTATCTGATTGATGGCAAATGTCTGGAGTCCGCTGCGCAACATATCGATCTCGGGCTGTTGATCACTGAGGATCTGTCCTGGTCAGCTCATCTAAGCAGTATATCCTCTAAGTGCAACAAAATATTGTACTTGATAAGAAAAGCCTTTCCTAGATGCTCAGTCGATACATGCAGGCAACTTTACACCACCTACGTTCGACCAATAATGGAATACGCGGGTCCTGCATAACCATGCTAAACAAGTCCAAGTTGAAAATTTCAAGTCTATCTTCATAAGAAGGGCGAATTCTTCCAAAAGGGATCCTCGTCGCAGCCCGCTGCACCCTCTCCAGGCGCTGCTGGTCAGCTATCAGATTGGGGAACCCCCCAATCTGATAGACTTGAAATTTTCAACTTGGACTTGTTTAGTGATCGTAGGATGCGTGGTGATCTTATAGTGACCTACCGGATTCTGCATGGTTTTATTGGTGGCAATCTAGACAATATCTTTACACTAAATAAAAATCACCTTCGAGGCCATCAATTCAAACTCTACCATGAAGTGTTCCGAACTCGTGCGAGACAGTTTTTTTTGCCGAATCGCGTGTTCGCGAAGTGGAACTCACTCAGTGTTGTGTGCGCTGAGAGTGTAAACTCTTTTAAAAACCAATTAGACAAATTGTAGTTTCATGTGTTTATTATGCTGAATTTTCGTTTCTTTTTTTTCTGTTATATTATCTTCTGAAGTGTTATTTCTTTTCTCTTTGTATGAGATTTATAGGCTACGGCCTCTTCTCTGTTTCATTTGTAATAATAATAATTACATGCTGAAAGGTGTATATACCACTAAAACGACAATTTGAGAGTGACGATAAGAAAGTGAAGGGATCCAAAATTGTAAAAAAATAGTTATCCGGACATTCTTTCATTTTGGAGGAAATAATTCAGAGGTTACGAAAATCACATGATCTGACGAAGTTACAGAAATTCGTAACAGTTTTATTTTACATTTTTGAGAGCCCATAGCGAATGCCCCACCGATGAAAAGTTATACATTATACAGGGTTTCCGTGAAATAACTGTACATACTCTTACCAGAAATAGAGTTGGACTGGGTGACTCCTGATTGACTATAAAAAATAATTTTTGGATTTCCCTAGGAAGCTCCAGGGTGATTTTCAACTTCATGAAATACTTAGATCATCATGAGATCCAGAATTATGGACGGATATTATTGAAATTATTGGTTAGAGTTGAGTCCGAGAAATATCAATTATTTCATTATTCCAGGTCCGGATCTTCATTCAAAGAGTTCAGGGTGGAGAAAACTCTTTGTATTTCGAATTTAAAATAATTCATTCTACATTTACGAAGAAACTGAAATATCAAGAAGTATTTTTTCATGAATTTTTGAATTTGGATAAAGTTCGAAAAATTGAATTTTTTACCGCGAAGAGAATTGAAAATTTTATGTATCAATATAAAATGAAAAAGTATTAGTATTAAATTTTAAAGGAGTTCAGTTCTTCAATAAGCACATTTCATAACGAAACAATCACGAATGCAAGAAACTAAAATACAGTAAAGAGTACCTGATATTGTATTCCTGAATTAACGTTATTTCAGAAGTGGTTCGAAATGAAAACCATCAGCTCGTATACATTTCTCTTGCAAGGATGATACGTAGATATTCAGAGCAGAATATAAACAAGTTTCTTTCATCTCTGTCTGGAATAAATTGGGAACATTTGTACAACCTTGATCCTGCAGATATTAATAAAATGTGGGATGCGTTCGCTCAACAATATCACAGCCTATTTTGTATGCATTTTCCATTAATTCCTGCTACTACAAAAATGAACTACTGTCAACATATTATTAAAAATGACCAATCGCTACTGGAGATGAAAAGATTACTATGTATTACATGTAATTTCTACTATGAGACAAGATTATTGCCTTTCTCTTTACAAAAGTGTAAAACTGCAATATGATAAGAGAATTTGCAACCTCAAACAATCTTATTATGGTGATTTAATTGACTCTTCATCCAATAAATCTAGAACAGCCTGGAGAATAGTCAAGAGACTTAAAGGTTATTCTGATACACAGGACTCCATGAAAACCCTACCTGGTGAACCAGAAGCTGTTGCAAATCGATTTAATGATTATTTCTCGAACATTGCTTCAATAGTTACAAATACTCTCACTACAAATACATTCAAATTAGAAACCAAGAAATTGACAATTCCTTCTATATGTTCGACGTTACACCAAAAGAGATAACGAATGTAGTAAAGAGACTTAAAAACAGTACATCAAGTGGTCATGATGGAATTCCAATACGAATAATAAAGGAGTCAATTCACATCATTGCTGAACCTCTATGTTTTATAATGAATGGGTCCTTTCAGCATGGCATTTTCCCAAAAGATCTCAAGTTAGCAATTGTAAAACCGCTACATAAAAAAGGCACTTATGATGAAATAGGTAATTATAGACCTATCAGTCTGCTTACATCATTTTCAAAAGTCTTTAAGAGGGTATTGTTGAAAAGATTTCTTTCATTTTTTAAGAAGTTTGGCATTTTCAGTAGTATTCCACTGGGTTTGTTCCTGGATCTCTCAAGGGCTTTCGATTGCGTTGACCATGCAATCCTACTGGCCAAGCTTGAATCATATGGAATCCGCGACAAGCAGTTGTGTCTTGTTCGAAGCTACCTTCAGGAAAGAAGACAGAAAGTGGTGATCAGTGATGCTGAAGGAACTTATACATCTGAAGAGCGTGAGATGATAATGGGAGTCCTACAAGGCAGTATTCTTGGGCCTTTGCTGTTTTTTGTGTATGTCAATGAACTGCCACATAATTTCAGTCATGCAAGTCAGATAGTGATGTATGCAGATGACACAAACTTTATAATAACATCTAAAAGAGTTGAGTCTGTTATCTCAAATGCGAATAACCTTTTTGATGAAATTATTCGATGGTGCCACAACTGTCACTTGGTTTTGAATGTGGAAAAAACAGAGTGTGCCATTTTCCATACAGATCGTTTTAGATTTCAAATTCCCCATTACATCAGGATTCATGGTGAAGATATTATCATGAAAGAATCAGTCAATTTCTTGGGTGTTTATCTGGACGCTGATATGAAGTGGACCACTCATATTGACCACCTTCATAGGAAGCTGACCTCTGTCATCTACTCTCTAAATATGCTCAAACATCATATTAGTGTCGAGACCCTGAAAATGGTCTATTATGCAAGCTTTCAATCCGCTCTATCGTATGGAATAGTGTTCTGGGGAGGTGGCACTCAGGCTGAAAGAGTGTTCATACTGCAAAAGCTGGCTGTGAGAACTATATTCCGCATGCGTTTTAGAGCCTCTTGTAGGGGAGTGTTCAGAAAAAACAATATGCTTACGATGACAGGAATTTACATCTTTAGATGCCTTATGTTTATAAGTGAACACAGTCAGTTATTTGAAGATTTCAAGAATACAAATAACACACGGAGAACTTCACTGCATCCTTATCCACTTTGTTATACATGCATGAAGCTGCTCAATGAATTGCCGAAGTAGTTTAAAGAAGTAAAAGATTCAAGATCATTTAAAAGGATGAGGTACAATTTCATTTTGGATTGTGAACCATATTGTCTTCAAGAATATTTCAACTACTGCACTACCCATAGGAGCTAGTGGAATTTGTGCAACGACCTTAACGATTTTTCTATTTTATCAGTAATGTCCATGTTATTTTTTGATAATTGTTGAAGATGAAGTAAAGGATTATTATTATTATTATTACTTGCCGAATTTTCAAATTGGATACAGCCTTGCGAATGATATCGCCATTATTTTTTCAAATATTGCAACAGTTTATAATTCTGTTCATCAGCTGTTCTCTTGACTGGATTTAGTTAGAATATACCATGAATCGTGATAATCATTTCAGATCTAAAAGAAAAATCTTCATTTGATACACGTCGGTCAAAAATGATGAATATCGTTTCTATACATTGGATATCATTCATTGGACAATTTAAAACAAGGCATATCTAACCAATTAAAAACAATTTTTCTAGTAGATAGGAAGAACAGATGTAACGTCAAAGGTTCAATAAAAATATTCTTGGAGAATTAAAGGAAAAATTATTTCACCAAGAATAAATACGCTACAAAATGGTGCATGCGCAGGTTATGAAGAATCTGTCCCAACTTAATCGAAGAACTTATGCCATGAGCAATCAATGGTTAGCAGAGAGCCCTAGAACTAAATCGCCTCCCAAACTAAACGAAAAACTCTGAATGGGGCCTCAACAACTATTGAACTTGCCGATTCGAGATATTTTTCTGATAATGAAATGAACAATAATTATTCAAATATTATAGATATTATTCCCGAAAAACATAGAAATATTCCAGAATTTTATTAAATACATTATTCTTTCAATTATTCAATTCAATAAATCACTCGATCATTTCCTGTGCTTCCTTTTTTCAAGTTTTTCATATACCGTCAACCTTTAAAGAATTTGTTTACGTCGATAGATGATCATTTCATTGGGCACTCGGCGGCTTATCAGTATTTCAGAAATTATCGTCCTTTTTATTATGAGAATATTTCCATAAAAAAAGGAAAACTTTTCATTATTTCATTTCCATTTCTAGTCTATAGTGAAGGAAACAAGCGTTCGAATTCAAATCCACGCGAATTACTATTTATGTGAAAGAATAATATAGCACAAGAAGAGTCGGAATATTTATCTAATTAAGAATAAAATCCTTCATGCTCAATTGCTAATGTTAAATTTATTTCTTTCCATATTTAAACGTGCGTCCATTGTGGAGAATATGATATTAGATGAACAATAGTTTTTCGAACGTTGTCCCTGGAAATAAATTCAAACTCCATATTGGAAACAACAATGCTTGTTTATTTAATACAAACAAACCAGATATTGCAGACGTCAGAAAATTAGTGGTGCGAATATTCCATGTTGTATTCAAATCTGTTTATTGAAGATATTATAGATATTTCGGAATATTGATAGCCTTTTCGAGGAAAAAATTCATGATTGTGCTTATGAACCCAGAAAATCAAATGTTTTTACCCGTGATGAATTGAATGTTCAGAAGTGAAAAATGTAGCAATTGTTGATAAAATACCAGATTCAAAAAAATGTTTTATTTCCTGAACGATTAGTAAAGAAAAAGGTTCATATCACTTGAATAAATAACCAGAAGTAAGAAAAATTTTGAGATGTCCCTATGAATATTTTTTTTGCAGAAACGAAATGGTAAATCCCCACCTGAATTGTTAACAAAATATATTTTCGGTTATGGCTTTGATAGCCAATATTAGAGTCAACGTCCTTGCAATGAAATAAGATTGCCAATAGTATATATTCAGTACGACAGTACAGTGTGTCCCAAATTGGGCGAGACTGCTCTGTATCTTTGCTATTTTTGAAGATGAGGACATGAGGTCCGGGAGTATGACCTGCAGTCCCCTCTGAAGCAGTACCGGGTAGATGCCATCCCCACCTGGAGATTTGTATGGTTTGAAGGATTCGATTGCCCATCGAATCCTTTCTTTTGTGAAGAGTTTTGCAGCAATCTTTCTGGCTCCTCGTCTGGGTGCCGAGACATCCTGATTTGGTTTGTTGCCCAGAAAGATTAGGGAGCCTGGAAAGTGAGTCTCTAGCATGAGTGACAACGTCTCGTCATCTGTGCCAGTCATCTCACCATCCATCCCCCTTAGCTGCCCTAGACCATTACTATGGTCTTTTGATAAGACCTTATGTAGTCTGGCGGCATTTGGCGTGTCCTCAATGTTCTGGCAAAAGGTACGCCACGACTTTCGCTTGGAATTGCGCAGTTCTTTACTATATTCAGCCGCTCTATATGCAGTCTTGTCTTCCAGCGTCCTAGATTTAGACCATTTATTATATAGTGTGCGGGCTTTCTTACGTAGCTTTGCAAGGTTAGAGTTCCACCAGGGCACGTCCCTGCCGGATGTCGACCGCTTGAGCGGACAGCTATCCTCATAAGCCGTTAGAATCCGGCTTCGGAGGTGTTCCGCAGCCAGGTCTATGCCATCCACAGAGTCCATGCCCCTGACCCCCGAGAGCTCTCCGTTGCCCCCCAGCAGACAGCGATAAAGCTCCCAGTTGGTCCTTCTAGGATTCCTTTTAGGCTCCTGTGTTATCGGCTCAATGTCGATGTCGAACCGGATTTGTCTGTGGTCAGATAAGGAGGCCTCATCCGAGACATGCCAGTTCGAGATTTTGTGATGTAGGGCTGGGCTAATAAGGGTAAGGTCTAGTACCTCCTCCCTGATTGCATTGCAGAATGTACAACTCTGTGAAACGACAAATTCATCATTTTCTTGGTTTTTCTTGGTCTTGGTCTTGGATGAAAAACCGAGAAAATGATAAATTTGTCGTTTCACAGAGTTGTACGACATTTTTTGTCTTTACCACTTTTCGCCAACAGGATTTTGAAATTCCATAAAAAAATGTAATATTCGAATAGTGACTCTAAAGTTCAACTCACATGTTTAATTATCTTTCATTATGACCGTTTCATACCACTTCATTTTACAATTCATAATTATACCAGGAGATCAAAGAAAACAACTCTTCAAAGAAAGTCGAATACCTATTATTCAATGATTATTTGGCCATTTTGAACAAAGCATTCCTTATGAAATTTAGGGTGACTTTTCGGGTAATTTATCATTGAAAAAATTTATATCAGCGAAAATGGAAACGAATACTTTGACTGAATTCAACTCAGTTCAGAAAATTCACAGAATTTAATTTCTGCTCCATTTCGTGGAAGGTGTAGGGATTATGTCTAATGGGTTAAAAAACTTAAGGGGTGGCTCATGAAGAAAGTTTTTAGTCTAAGCTGAATCTATTTTTCAATCAATTGTGTAAGTCAGCGATTCAATCTGCATTACATGAGAACCAGAACTGATTGACTATAAAAAATTAAAAACCACAAATCACTGTCGTGATCGTGATTAAACACCATTATCTTTCTCACATTTCAATGCTCGATATGATGTTTCAACCTTTCTTGTGCTCCAAGGCAGAGTTAGAAGATGAAATTCCATTAAATAGCCGTGGGACTACGAACACATGCTTTAGTGGCCAAGTGTTCCTAAAGTAATTAAAACTCTCCTTATAATTTCGTAAATCAATTCTGATGCCAGCTCTGATCCTAAAAAGCTGGTGGGAAATGTGCTCCTGTTGCATTTCGAAGTTCGAATTACCTACTCGATCGAAGTTTGAGAGTACACGTGAGGACTTCTCGTCATGGAGATTGATGACCTCATGCATTTTAAGTTGAGAAGAGTCACATTCTCACAACGTTCTGGAGAAATTTCTACGTATGCTTGCAAGAAAGGAATGGAATTGATTTCGTGTGCACGCAACCTAGAAGTATTATTTGTCGTGTTCACATATTGGTAACTATCATATGAAACCAGCTCAAATTTGTTATCATCACAATCTCATCTAATATATTAGAAGCCTGAGAGGTTATGATTCCAACATTGTATGAGAAAAGACGGCACTGTGCTCCCATTTCCTCGTAGAGAATCACAGGTTAGATTTTCCTAAAGTGAAAATTATTGAAAAAAAAAAAAAATTTCGAAAAAGAAATATCTTGGAGATGATTCACATTAATTTTAACAAATCTGTTAATTTTAGATCTGATACTAGTCATCTTAGTTGTTCATATAACCCAATATTATCTAAATATAAGAATTTGACATAAAGATGAACTAGTTAGTTCAAGCAAGAAATAGTTCAATATTCGACAACCAAAATACGACTTGTTTTGTGATGTAACATTTATGGATTATGGTTTGTTGTTTTTAACGGTCTTGTGTGCATGTTTCATTCTTTCCTTGATTTTAGTTTTGACTCGCATTTCAAATTTTCTACATTATATGATCGGAATTTGTAACCTTTAACATATTGAGGTATGTAATTTTCTGTCTCTTCGTATATCTGTGTAAGAGAAGGAAAATGTTGTTAGTGATTTTAATTTTGTAGGCCTGAGGAAGCAAATGTGAATTTGCGAAACGTCGCCAAATATATGTACTAGACACTCTGACATATTATAATTGTCATATTCCCACAATGAAATTTCCATTATTGTTCATGTTATTCATCAATTTCGAGACAAGTTCTAAATCTCCATAAAATGGGGAGGTTACTGAAAGTGTTTGTAAAAAAACATTGTTAATTTTTTTCAAACCAGAAGGGGCTCATTCAGAGTAATGAGAATTATGTAGAAGAAAGAATTTTTTCAAGTAACATTCATTGAGCCCTTCGATTAAGTACCTATTTCGAAAAATTTGAATTAGGAGTGATAATACGACAATCCAGGATTAAAATGGGCTGAGACCGCTATTCTTGATCACATACTGTCCCTGTGATTGACAAAAATAGATCGAAAATAGGCAGTTTGAAGTATAGTCATAAAATTCCGATTATTTTGGAAACGAAACATTTTCGATTAACCAATTCTGGTGTCATTCGATAATACTTGGTCCACTCTTTCGTGGTGTGAAGTTCGATTCTTTAGTTACACCCTGTATATGTTTAGACGCTTCCCAACCCTTCCTTTCAGTTATATCAGCAGATGGAATACAACACATGACGTCATATCAGTCATAGGCAAGTTTCATCCTATGAATACACAATCGCAGAGTCTCATCAACATTATCTGTTGAGAACAGATGAACCACAGAATGAATCTCGATATAACTGAATGCGCAAGAATGCTATACAACTGTACAGAGATCATTCATATACTTTTTTCTAGAAGTATGTTTGTGAACGCAGCCTAAAAGTGTCAATTGATGTTTTCACGATCGGGTATCATGATATTTACAGAGTCTTCCGAGCTTATTGGAAGTGGTCTATTAGGAATTATTTCACCATGAATAAATAATGAGTGAATAATAAACAAATAATTAATTGATCATGATAGATAATGGATAAATAATTCCTATTAGACTACGGCCAATAAGTCCGGAAGGCTCTCTAATTGTTGAGTGTCAATTTGACGTCGTTATGGAGAATGCTACCTACGCTCAATTGTAACTAACTGTGGTAACCATCTTTGCCCTTTTTTATGAGGTGCAAATGAGGGCATTTTGTGGGTTAGAAGTTTATGCTGTTAGCGAAACTGGGAATGATTACAATGAATAATATGAACTCAATCAGAATTAGTGATGAATGATATAGTAATAGCCTAGCCTTTTATAAATTTATAGAATTTATCGATACTTGGGGTTTGGCATGTTTTTGCAGAAAACAAGAAAAGTAATTTAATCACTACATCCGCAGCTATTCAAATTTCTGATGAATTGTGGGTTGATTGTTTCCTGCATGACAACGTCGAATTAGGCCGGCCATACGGCCGGATAACGGTGTGCTCCCAATTAGGACGAAGGGTTGGACCTGTATGCTATGGAAGTGAAATTTTTCCAGTATACCACGACTGTGATATTCTTCATATATGAATTTTTTGCCGAAGAGGACTCTGGGATATTGATGATGCCAAAAGAGACTAAAACCCGTATATTTCATCTGCCAGTGACACAACCTGAAGGAAAGGTCTGTGAGTCTATGAATTAAAAATGACATTCATTTAGATGATTTCTACTTTGTCGGTATAGCCTCCGTTTAGTCAAAAAATTTCTCGTTTTTTCCATTTCATTTTTTTCGTGGAAAAAAATGTCAAGGATCTACTTGAATTTCTCAATGAAATGAACGAAAAATTAATTTTGTCATATCAACTTATGGTGAAAAAACCATTAGATTTAGTGACTACTCAATTCGTAACACATTTAAGAATGGCACGACAGCATTTACATAAAAATAAGTTTTCAGAGAGATCTTGACATGTCACCTCGAACCCAAAATATCCACATTCGATATGATCTGCAAACTTTTGTTGCTGTAACCGTGAGTATTCGCAATACAAGTTCGCAAAATATATCTGCCACAACAATACATTATCCTAGCAACAGTATAGCAAAGGAATTTCAAATACCTCAACACATTTTGTTCTATTTATACTTTTAGAGAACAATATGCTCAGTCATCGTTGTCGGGGTAATTTTGAACGTGTTCAATGAAGCTCAAGGTTTCAAACCAACTTGTCTATTTCTTGTGGAAAATGTTCCGCTTTTACAAAAAAAAAACATGGTGCAGGAAAATATGCCACTTATAGTCCAGGTTCACAAATCTCAGGGAAAGCTCCTGGTGAAATAATTTGAGAAAAAAAAATTCCTTTGCCCTAGTTTCCTGGCAATAAGTACCCGACGAGGAAATTATACCGACCAAGGAATTTTTCACAGCTCGGCAAGACCCCAAGGTAAGCAGAAAAGAAATGAGCAAATCATCTTCGCCCATATCTGAGAAGTTGGGACTAGATAGTACAGTCCTATTCATTGTTTTCTGACGTCTTTTTTTCTTTTATTACAAAAAATTTGTTCAATTCAGTTTATACCAACTTTATTTTTCAGGAAAACTTCTGTTTTTTGATTGATTTTCTGTTATAATTAATGCTTGATACTATTTCGAGAAAAAAATATTTTTAGCATATTATGAACATATTTCTATTACACATAATTTTTATCAAGTATTTTCAATTATTTTTAGTATAGAGGTGTTTGAAGAAACTCTCTTAGCGAGGTTGAATAAAAATCGCGAGATTTCTTCATAATCATTCAAAGTATCCCAGATCGTAGGGTAACTTTGAACACCTATAATTTTATTAAAAAAGGGCGTTTTTGATCATTTTGAAATCTGATTTTTTGTCAGCAGCAAGTTTTAATTGATGTGGTGGTATATGTTTTTTAGAAATTTTTCATTCGCTTCCCACCGGAGATATACAGCTTCGAAAGGAAGAATCGTTCAAAGTGACCCCGTTTTACGGTACTCCTTATGGATATTTCTTATGTATTCCTGGAATGAAAAGTTTGGGAATAATACATAACCTCGTGTAGAGTTGAGGTATTTTTCACCAAAAACGTTAAAATTACAATTGCCAATAGAACTGTTGGAACCTTGAGGGAAGTCATCGAGTTATTCAGTTGGGAATTTCTAATTTCCTCAACATTCTCTGTAAATGTTTGTGGTCTTGGCATTTTTGTTGTTGGTCGACTTTACTGGTCGGAGATCCAACCAATTTCAACCGCAAATATTGACTCGATTATGTACTCACCTCCAGGGGCAAGATTCGGTATCTTCTGTTGGGCCGACATTGCTGCTCCGGAGGAACGCCTAGACCTAAAGACGAGAAGGGAAAATATTAAAACACAAATATTCAGTTTTGAGTCTTGGGTGGATATGGTTTTCAATGGATATCCCTTGATCAACAAGAAGTTCAGGAGTTTTATCAATCTAGTCTGTGCAATTCGTCATCAAATATTTTTTTAATTGGAACTAAGTAGTTGGCATTTGTTAAAGTTGAAACGACGACGCCACATCGCAAAACATTATTTGTTCATTTCGCAAAATTTTCAACAGTATCTGCTGAATAGCTCATTCTTAAGGCTGACTGAATTATTGTCCGGGAAAGAGAACTATTTTTACTGGGAAGAGAAGGGAATAGTTATTTATGATACAACTGCAGAATGCATTAATATTAGAATATCAGCACAATATCATAGGTAAAGTGTGTTAAGTCGCAATATCAAAATTAGACAAGAGAGAGATTTTTCAGTTCGATTATTGTTTCAGAGAATGTTTACTGCCATTATTTTGCGACTTGATATACCTAGAGAGTCGAAAATGTGTTTTACTACCTAGAATTTTCTAATGTGAATCCAATAGTGTAGAAAGTTTGTGTCTGAAAAAATGTGACTTAACACACTTCTCCTCTGAGGTACTGATATAGTATTAGATATATGTAATACAAGCACAAAATTCAAGAGTGTAAGGATGAGCCTTCTATACGTGTGTCTTACATCATTTTCTGTAATTAACTGAATATTTATCGAAATTAATGAAATATTTTTATGAATATCAGTTATTTTTGCATTGAAAAATATTGATTGTCAGAACTATTTTCCCTCTTACGGATAATACAGATAATGGATGAATCAATGTAATCGATAAATACTATCATGAAAGCTGTGCAAGAGTGAAATATTCCCGCACACTGATAGGCACTTGAAAACTTCACACTATATATGATATAATTTCATGAGTTTTACCACCACTAAAGAAAAAAGCCTCACACTCAGAAACACCCTGTACACCTTATACTCATCACAGAAATTGCTCATGGAATGTAATTCCTTGTATTGTAAAACTTCGATTAACATTTTTATGTTGGGTCTATTGGGAATAAAACCCTAAAACCGTTTGAATTTTGAAAAGTTCAATGAAATTTATTGGAATAAAAATCATAATAGGTATAATTGAATGAGTGTTCACCACTTCGTTTCGACAATAACAGGATCACCAGTTTACATCTGATGGTCAATGGCCACGCCAAAAATTATCAAACTATACCTATAGAGTGTTTCGTAGGTACACATGAGGATGACAACCTGTACGAATCACCATGTATATAAATATGTGCTCAAAGAGCGATCCATTAAATTCAAAAGTTGTCGTGTCCCAGAGTTTCTTACAATTTTTCAACATGAGATCACGAAGAATTTGATTCCATGTGTGCTTGTCAGGGTAGATATACTTCAAATAAAAAAAAATTTTTTGCAAGAAGTGATTTATATGAGAGCTAAATTCTGAATTCATTGAGATAATTAAGGTGAATAGCTCAATAAGCTAAATAGTTCCATTTCATTAGTCAGTCAAAGCTTTTCATTCCAGAGTGGGTGTTATGTGACAGTAAGACTCCAAAATATCCTTATATCAACTCATTTTGAGTTGTTCTAATGATAATGAAAAGACAATAGTAGCCAGTACTTAAAGAGTAGCATTAGAAAAAGTGTTTTTTTTCACATCATTGATTCGATTTTTGCCTGTTTGTGATTCCAGACCACAACAAATGCTATTTGAAAACACAGTTCTGACAAATATTCAGTCAGCAATTTGTAGATAAATTTTCATATATTGAATGAAGAAGACAGGTACAGAATGTTGGAGAATGTTGGTTGATTGAAAAATGAATGGAAATATTAACGGAATCATTGTAGTTGATAAGAGAGGCACTCTGAGAGTGAATTTTTACTTCTAGACATAAGTGAAATCATTCTTAGTTGTGCAAAAAAAATCAGAACAGGATAATTTACCAAAAATTATATTCCAAATATAAGTGGTTAATAATTTACTCATCTCTTCTGCATGTGATGATTCTTACGCATTGGTTGCAGTATATCAATTTCAAAGATCACCTTCTACGGAAACTTCGATGAGCTTTCAGTAATTTGAGTATTGAAAATATACGAATATAGGGTTTCCCGAACAACGAAACTAATCACATTTACTTTTGTCAACTCTACTACAAAGAGTGGAGACGAATTTGATTCTTCTTCCCAAACTTTCCGATCCCTCAAGTTTCGCTCTCTTTAATGGCACTTCCCGGAAATTCAGCAGTTTTTCACAGTAACTAAGAGTTCAGCTCAAAAGAAACCATCCGAAAATTATATGAAAAATATATGTATATCAGGAGGTGAGTAATTTTTGAAATTTTCTACAAAGTTGTACAGGAATATGGAATAAAGTAATTTTCTCTCTGAGAGGATCCATGAAGATAATCAATATTCCTGAATGCATTGTCCAAGATTGTATGAATCTTACCAAACAATTCCTTAAGATGATATAAGGGCCGGATTTAATTCATTAGAGAATACGGGATAATTTCGAGAAAAATTTTAAATTGAAATAAAAAAGATATACTTACTTGTTTGGGGGCACATTGGTGAGACACTGAAAATTGTTGCGTACGCTACGTAAACTGGCAAGAATTTGTGCAAAAGGCGTGACAATGAGGTCTTCGCCATGGCTGAAACAGAGAAATCCGATATGAGATACAAATTAAAGAGATTCAATCAACATCAAACATCAACCGACCCTGGACTTGGCTCCAAGATATCCATAGTTAGAAAAACATCTATATATCAGATTAGATAAAAGGGAGCAGTGTCAATTCATCATAGCTATATAAAAGTAATAAAACATTCAAAATATAAGGAAGATAGTCATCAATATCCGAAATAAAATTGACGAATTTGACATTCTTGCTGACAGATGCAATATTGAAAGTATGTATAAGGTTAAGGTTCAAAAATCATGCGTTACAGAAGGTAAAGATTCTAATAATTCGGAAAATATTGCAAGCAGAAAAGAAGGGTTTCTTGATTTCAAACTAAATTTGAATGTTCACTGAATTTCACTCTCTTCAACGATATTACCGAGGATATTACTTATATAGGTATAGAAACTATTATTAAGCTGTTAGTTTTGCCACCGGTGAATCTGATTGAACACATTTTGCAGAAATCTACTGAATAATTCTTCACCAGAAAAAGAACGAATGGAAAAACATGTGCGTAATGGAGCCCATACAAAATGATTTCTCGAAACATGGAGAAATTCAAAGTAATTATCATCGATATGATAAATGAATACCATATTCAATTCTTAAGCGCAAAAATCTTTTATTAGGGATCTGGAGGATTAATATTCGATTCAATGACTTGTACTTTTGAAGCCACTCCTTCAAGACTTCGGAGTAAAATATAATAGGTAGTGTCAGAAGAGAAGTCCCACATCTCTTTCACTCCATGGATTGAGGGCTCACGTGTCCTCCCTTGGTCCTCCCGAATGGAAGTCCACTAGACTGAGGTTTGGAGATCTTGCAGGAAACTCTAGTAAGGATCCATTTCATGAAGAGATTCTGTTAGAGTGAGGCGCAGACGATTCTTCGCTACATGGCACTTCTCATTGTTATGTCTGATTGCCTAATCACATTGAATGAAGGTCTGCGGCTCATTTTGGCTGTCATCGATGAAGGCATTAAGCAGTTCTCATTACCAGTAATGACACATAAACGGTCCATTCGCTACGTTGGCTTGAGGGCAGCACTTTCCTATTGTTTACTTCATGATCTATATTTTCAATGGCCTATGTTTATAGTCCTTTACTAATGACTGAATGCCTACCTGTTGCGCAGACCAAAATGAAAGTTTTTCCAGACAATTTGCATCTCATCCACGAACAAATTGAAAGTTTGTAAGAATTGTTAGGTACTTCATTATTTGTTTCTCCGAAACCTTGAACCATACTGTTTGCAGTTCCTGAGAACAGATATACTGCTAGTACAGCAGATATTTCTGCTTCTATGGAGAAGTTGTACCTTTCACTTGTTTCAAACCGGAAACTGTTAAATATTTGAACAATCTTGGGTTTGTTTTTTCATTTAGAAAGAAATCATATGTGTTAAGATAAAATAAATTCATTCATTATGGTCGAGGTATTCAAATTATAGATGGAAAAATGAGAACCTACAACGAAATTCATCCCGATTTACAACCAACCAGTTGAGTGACGATTTAGGTCAAGGCCATGACGGCAGAACTCATTTTGCAATCGTAAAAGTTTTATCTTCCCCATGAAGTCTACGTGTTTTTCTGTTGGAATTTAATTACAATTACTTTGTTGAATGAAAAATTTGATGTAAATAAAATTGGGATATGTGCTCATTGCCGAACATTGACTAATGACGCCTAAAATACTTTATTGATGGAGCAATTCTCGAACTCGAAGTATCAATTATCGAATTCCCGTGAAACCTCATTTAATATGATATTTTTCGAAAGAAGGGTTTTGCAAATAAATCGATTTCGGTATTCCACGAAAATAAATCCGATTCTTATAAATAACAATAGAATATTTTCATTCTAAAAATGGACTCGAAGAATTCTGTTTAAATTATTAAATTCATCATACAGGTTGATCCTCGGTCTATGGTACGTTAGACGTTTGCGGAGAACGAAAAGCTAAAATTCATTGAAAACGTGGTTACTTATATAAAAACATATATTATGTTCTATCGATCTAAAATGTTTTCAGTGCAGCTAAGTGTTGTAGCTTAGACCATAATATAGTACCTACTCTGTTATTTCGAAAGAAACCTCCTGTATATTAATGAACTTTTCCATTCTTCGTAATACCACGATTATTTTGGTATCATTTCCTCATACTTATCTTCAGCGGTCCCTGAGTAATATTATGTTTTTCTCTTTTTTTTTGCAGAACATAGCGTTGGTTTTACATCCATAACTTCAATACTATCAGTCTTAGGAAGTTGAAATTTCGTAAACGAAATGCTGAGGTTCTGTGCATCATGCAGGT
The DNA here is from genome assembly GCA_038502775.1 of Hippodamia convergens. Taxonomy (NCBI): domain Eukaryota; kingdom Metazoa; phylum Arthropoda; class Insecta; order Coleoptera; family Coccinellidae; genus Hippodamia; species Hippodamia convergens. The sequence continues at coordinate 17,853,385 of CM076611.1, forward strand.
TTTCTTTTCATATGGTTTATCGAATCATACAAAAATGGTTGAAAGTGGGATGCCCTGTATATTTTAATAAATACTAAAAGGATATTGAATTTACTCTCAAGGATATTCCACATTTCAATACCTAGTTTGTAAGATTCTGCGTTGAACTGGAATTTTATAGTTGTGCAGGTGCTAACCCGTTCATCAAGAAATATTTCATTGAACCTTCTGCATGTTCTTGCTGATATCTGGTCACATTGCCCATGGTGAATGAACAAATTCATCTAAGTTTCATTTAGATATGCAACTCTCGCTATTTCACGTATTATTTTACCTTTACTATGAAGAATGAGCGAATGTATTAGGTGCGAGATTAGTTATCATCAACAAACTGTCAATTTTCATCGTGTTAAGGTTTTTAATTTCTATCTACAATGTTAAGACAATTTGAAGATGTACGTGAATCAAATTATTTCTGCAAGAAACACCGAATCGTTCGAAAAAGGGACTTTATCACCATTCATTTATTATTTAGTAGTTTTTAGCTCATAATCATCATCAGCAAATCATAGAAATCCACTGAAGTTAATTTGTATGAAACACTTATTTTGAGTATGTTTTGGTTAGCAGTTTCAGGAAGTTCACAACTATATAACATGCGCTATAAAATTTCAGTTGAACGCAGAATCTTATAATCTAATTCAATTTCCCTTCAGAATTTCTCAAAATATTCAAGGTATCCCATTGGACAAAATGCACTTTCAATCGTTTATATATGTCTTGATTAACCATCGATTTTTTCATGATTTTTTATGAAAATAAACGTATATTTCGTTACATCTACATGATGCACAGAATCTGAGCATACCCCATGCATACGAAATTTCAGCTTCCTTCGATTGATAGTATTGAAGTTATGGATGTTTAACCAAAGATACTTTTTTGCACAAAAAAAGAGGAAATGATTGAATTTACTCAGAGACCTCTGAAGATAAGTGCGAGAAAATGATACCAAAATATTCGTGGTATTTACGATGAATGGAAGAATGCATAAATATACAGAATGTGCCTTCTGGAATAACAGGGTAGTTACTACTTTTTGACATAAGCGGCAACACCACTGCAGTGAAAACATTTTAGACCAATAAACCATCTGTTCTTGTACAAGAAACCAAATTTTCAATGAATTCTTGCTTTCCGTTCTCTGTAATCCTGTATATAAAATCAGAAATGTTGAACAATGAACGGCGGATTGCCACAAAATGTCAAGTGTATGGTTAACTTGAGGAATTGAACGGATTTAGTATTTGATGTATAGAGAGGATAATGGAGAAGTAGAGTTGCAATTATCAATAGCTTGGTTAGTTATGAGTTGAATGAGTTTTTCTCTCTGGCGAGCCGTGGTATAATCCTAGGGATATCTTAAATGGCCGCACCGTTTTTCTTTTTTGCTGTGTTCTAGTTTTTTCATGTTCCTTCTTATTTTTCTAATAAAAAGTTGAGACGCTGCTCCGAGTTTCTCTGACAATTTAGTATTAGGCTAGAACCACAAACAGTAGGTAAATGCCGGGAAATAAGATTGGGAACGCTTGGCTTAGATAACGTTAGCTATCCCATTTTATCCAACTCTCACCAACAGTATTAATCTATGAAAGAAATGTCAGTATTTCCTGAACAAGAATGAAAAATTGAAATTGCCATAAGGATTTGAAGTAACCATGACAAATAATTTATCTCAATCAGCTTTTCCACACTCTTTTATTTATAATGATATTTAAATTCCTTCAAAATATGTGTGATTATCATTCGATAACTAGCGAATTGAAGGCTATTTATTATGTACGAACCACAGAGTTGCCATAAAACTTTATTTAGATTTTTCCATAATAATGGAATATATGGAGTGTAACACCGGGAGAGCCCATTAGAAGTTTATGGAGAAACAATAACTCGATCATTTTCAAATTTTGTGTGAAGATAAAAGCCAAGAAGACCTTTATTTATGATATATTTTTGACTATGAATGACTTCCGCTTTCACCGGAAGTAGTATCAACTTTCTTATTTCAAATGGAACGCCCTGTATACTACCACTTTTTCGGATAGATCTTCGAATGCCACTTTAATTTTATGTATCATTCCCTATAGCCATCTAGAGCCGTTTCGGGTTATTCACTGTTTTTCGAAAAAGTTTACAAATTGAGGCTTGTAGAACACTGAGAATGTAATGAAAACGCAACACACAATCTCAGATTTGTTTCTTGAAATGGGTTACTGACAAGATATTCAACAAACCTCTGTAGAGAAAATAACGTTTTGATATACTGGGAAGTAAAATGAGAATGTCAAAGTTGGAATTGAAAAAACGCCAAAAACTCAATTTTTTCAAATGAAAACCATTTTTTTTCCACTCACATATCAAAATAGCGTTTAGTATTAAATAGAGTTTATTGAGTGATCAATGTATCCAAATTGTACCTATTTCGAGATATTCATGAAAAACTGTAAGAGTATCAAAGTTTGAATTCCAAAAAAAGGCAGAATTTCGATTTTTCGAAATGGAAACCGTATTTTTTCCACTCACATTTCAATTTGTGAGGAAGAAATGAGTAGAGTCTTTAAAGGGTTCCTTATATCCCAAATGTACCATTTTGGAGATATTCAGAAATAACTGTTAGCAACGTTAGGTATCAGTTATGATCTATGCTCACTCTGCCATTAGACTCTGGATGAATTTATTCTAAATTATCCGGGTTTGTTTCAACTGAAGAATTCATCGTGCAATGTATTTGCACAATTCTGTTCCAGAATGAATAAGGAAATCCACCGACCAAGAAATATTGAGAAGGTGCGAAAAATGTTTGGAAGTAGGTGAACGAAATTTTCAAAATGTGTAATGATTCAATTTTTCTATTCTGATATATCTGTATGAAAGTTCGGGAAGTTTTATGACTTCTTTAAGTTTTGCATTACAATTTAAGTTTTCGACACGTACGTCATATTTTCCGAAAAATTACTGGTTATTTTCATTATGAGCAGTAAAAAAACTAGTTGTTGTTTTTTTTTTTGAACAATGAAATAAGTTTCGAGGAATATCGATAACAGAAGCATGGAAAAATATTCTGAATGAAGTCAAAAATTTTTATGAAAGGGTGAAGATAGATCATATTATAATAATATTAAGCTCGTAGCTGTTACTTCTGAATATCTCGATAATGGTACATTATATAGGGAATTCTGAATAGACTCCATTATTTTTATCCCAAAAATTTATGTGAGTGAAAAAAATACGGTTTCCATTTGAAAAAATCGAGTTTTTGGCTTTTTTTGAATTCCAACTATGACACTCCCATTTTACCTCCCACTATATCAAAACGTTATTTTCTCTACAAAGTGACGTTGAATATCTTTTCGGCAGACCATTTCAAAAAACAAATCTGAACTTGTGCGTTTTAAATTTATCTAACAATTATTTCTCAATAAACTTCTAATGGGCACTCCCGGTGGGACACCCTGTATTTGTTGGGGCATTACTGATGATTGAACTTTTTACTTGATTGATACTTACTAGTCTCTTTTGCTCCTGTCGTTCCAGAATTTATCCCAGAAAGAAGTGCGACTCTTTATGCGGAGCACAGAAGTCGAAAGAGTCCTAGGGAGGGAAGGATGTTCTGCGGGCTGAGGGGAAGCCATCAGCAGGGACGGACTGGAGCAATTTCCGATTGAGGAACGGGAAAGGGAACCACGATGAGAGAGGACCGCGGGTTGTGGTGATAGGGGTGGGGAGGGACTCGAATCGCCGTCCAGATTCGAAGCCAGATTGCCGAACGTCACTGCTAAACTGTCATAATCACTGAACGCGCACCAGATAGGGCATACTCGTTAGGTTATCATCGGAATTGATCTAATACTGTTCACACTATTTGCTAGAACCTATAACCGAACTGCTGTTGTCCACTGTGATCTGTCTGTCACTGATATTTTTATCAATCATTTGAAAGAGTCACTAATCAGTTATATTCCTAGCCTATATACATAACAGATTGATTTGCTTGCACCAAGTTTGTTTAATTAATCGGAAACGAAGTTCAAATATCTGATATATAGGGTGGTCAGATCTCGATAGTCTAGTATTACATCTCCTACATGAAAAAAACTAATTTACATGTCATATTCTATTCTCGTTTTTTGGAGAAACATAAATTAATTAATACCTTGATTTGCTTATCTGGAAGTTCTTGTTTTTACTACAAACAGTATCTCGAAACAGATATTTTTAATTTTAAATCGCAGATGTGACAAAAGTTACTGAGAGCCTGTTTGAATTTTGTTAACCGAAGGTACTTTCTCGAAATTTTCGACTAAAATGAAATCAGTGGTATTTCAAAATATATATTTTTGAAATTATATAAGAAAAGACTAGGAAAATTACATATAGCACACTAAGGCTTCTACTCGAGAATCTTTCTATTTCTTTCGAATTCGAAGCAGCAAGAAATTTCGATAGCACCGGAAAAAAGTACTGACAAAACTATCCTAAGATCCTAAAGATGTTTTTATTTTGAGGTCAACACCGTAGCGACTTCGGTGTTGAGCAATTTATGTTACTCGTAAAAAGAGAACGAGACATATAAATTACTTTTCCTCTCTTTAATTCGAGGAATGTCGTGCTAAATCATCGAAATCTGATCACCTCTTACCTTTATCTTAACATATACAAAATGATATCTGCACATGAAACAGCATTTCTATTCAAATATTTCATTATTATGGTGAATACAATTTTTCCTTTCATTTCAAACTGAAAATGACAAATGATGAACAATTGCTGCCTTTTGTGTCCCGATGCAACATCCATAAATCAATTGAAGTTCACCTAAAGGTAACTCACGAGTTTCTTCTGAAGCATTGCATGAATTTTTTATCGAAGAAAGAAAAACTTTAAACAAAACTGAACATTTGATCCATTTATCGAACACGTCAATCGAGTACCTTAAAATACACCAAACCAGTGTTATGGAGAGGCGTAGGATTTCAAGGCTTAAACATACATTAATTCTAAATACTTTCCAATAAGTTCGATTCTACCCAGATTTAATAAATAGTTCAAGGCTTTCACTACCGAATATATTGAGGAAGCCCTCCGGGCCTATTGGTACATTAGGAATTGTTTCACCGAAAATTTCGACGACATCTGCGGTTGCCATCGGCAACCCCGAACGATGCGTTTTTGACACTGAAATGTGCGATTCGGGGGCGTATATAGAGGAAACTGAGGTGATTCAGAAGAATCTATACTTGAAGGGACTACCGCTCTTTTTAATTAGGATACAGATTATTTTATTGATTTTGTAAATTTTTTTAATAATAATAATAAAGGTCTTCATTCCAAAAAAATTATACACAATATGACATTTTGAGAGGAAAAAAAATAATAAATAAATAACTAAATATGTAAATTGTGCTATCACATGGATAAGGCGAGATTCAGTGCACCATACGGTTTACTGTTCGATCTAACCTAATGCCCATTATTTTCGTACCACCCTTTTTGTTAATAAATTTAGTAATATTTTCTGCAACAAGTAGGTCATAATGACATGTTAGGTTATTTTTTTTTTTAATTCGTCTTGAGAATAAGTGGTAAATAAGATTGGACTTTGAAAATCAATAAAAAACTGCAGGGAGCGAAACTCTTTCGAAATATTTCCTGAATATAATCAAAGTATAAAGCTTGATACGGAAGTTATGGGTACTTAAAAATTTTATAGAATCGATAAAAAACTCTGTGTCACCTTTATAAAAAGCGACAGATCTTTTGAATATGGTTATTCCAGCTCATCGGAGTTTCCTCTATTCACCCTCAGCTTCCGCCCATTCACCAATGAATCAGACTGTATATGAAATTTTTCTTATTGTTTTTCTTCCAGAGGATCGGTGAGAAAACCCCTGGGAGGTTTCAGAAAAATGTAGATTCCTCCCCGAGTATTTTTCAATCAATATCAATATAGTCAAGTAGAGAGATAGACCAGCATCTCCATGGTTTTCTGGTTATTTATAGCAATAATGAGGAAACAGATTTAAGCGTTCATCGATCGATAAAACGCGTTCTGGAAAACTCATGAATAAATCAATTACTTCAATCTCATGTCAGGCCATCCAATAGATATTTCCATCAAACTCGAAATTAATCTAACTCAATATATTATCTGAATTGAGTTTTGGAAGGAGAAATTAATGCAATGGTGAAGCACGTCGGAAAATCCTTCGAAACCTAGTTGCTGTCTAGTTACGACGTTCAGATTAAAATGTCAGCCTCATTGACTCAATCCTTCCGAAACAGGACAAGGTGTTATGAGCGTGGGATACTATGAAATGGCTGTTGTCGAGTTGTTTCATCCTTCCACTTACTAGATCCAAAGATGTTAGTTGTTTGTCTTTATTTAGGATATTTTTGATAAGAACATATTTTTCTTCTACAAGCATAGCAATGGGTCATCATTTATCGCCCATCATGACTCATATGTTAAATTGAATATACAGCCAAGATACCTTTATCATATCAACTGAAGAAAAAAACCAGAGGTGATTTTGGTATCATGACGAAAAAAGATTTGTGGAAGATTCTTGACAATATTCAATGGATATACAGATTCAATGAAGGTTGGACAAAATCCCGACAGATCTGTCTCGGTTTCAGTATGAGTTCAACTTTCTGTGACTATACGTTTAAATACATGAATAAACATTGACATCTGATGTGCTCACAAAAAAGTTAGGATATAATCAACTTTTTCAATGTTTCGGAAAGAAAAATTCGAATGCGTATTTCGACAAAAACATTCGAAATCATGAAATTGATCTCTTTACAGAGTTTCTTGAAAATGATCAATCCGGAGGGATTTTTATGAAAACTACAATTTTCAATTCGAGGAAATTTTTTTCCTGGTTGAGGGCTTCTCAGATTCAATTGGAAAGATCGTTTTCAAATTCCACATGAAAATTGTTTTCAAAACATGAAGAAATTTGACAAAAATTAATCTTGAACGAGAAAAAAATTAACAATTTGTGTTTATCTTAATGAAAAGATACATCAAGACCTCCAGAAGAAAAGGATTTAAAAGACCGCTATTATTAGATCCGAGATTGCAGATGATGACCTCTGTATTAAGTTCAGTTTGGTTATACATAGTTCACAATGTGAATAGTTTTTCTTCTTCTTCTTCTACTTTTGAATAGGACTATGTCCTGTGTTTTCTGCTTATTAGTCTGTTTCTTGGGACATCGAGTTCCAGCTATCTTTCCAACGTTTCGGGGGGCGCCCTAATGGTCTGCGTGTGCTTGGTTTTTGTGATTCCGCCCATTTGGCCAGTCTCTCATCCGGTATCCTCTCCACGTGGTCTCTCCAGAACCTCCTGCGTGCTCTCACCTATCTGACGACTAATAAACTCATATAAAATTTTTAGACTTTCGAATTTGCTCATTCAAAGAACCTTAATTATACGAGTTTAGGATGTAGTAGGTACATAAATGGATTTAAATTAGAATTAGGTAAAATATAGCTAGCTTACATAACACTTGAACACTTTGTACTCACGCACTTTTTCTTTGTTTTTTACCACACCTTTTTTTTTTTTTTTTTTTAGATCAGTTCCTGGCTGCGTCTAATTTCTGTTCTAATCTTCTTCTGAATGCGTTTCATTATCCATTGAACCATCAGGTAAATGAATACTCCCAGTGAAAGAACTATTGCGATGATGGAACAAACTTCACCCATTGAAAAATTTCCGCTGCCTACCTTCGTAGATTCTCCTCCAGAGTTGCCTGCTTGAGCTATTATTACTTCTTCTTTCGATTGTGATTTTCCCATTTTGGACTTTTATTTCTCTTCTTAATTTCCCTTGATTCGAAATGGCAGGATCGCCATGTAATAAACTGTGTTGTTTGATTAATTTTGACTTTTTGCTCTTATTGGGCATAGATGGAGAACCCTCTCAGGAAAATAAAATTAGCCGTGTTACTTGTACTACATCTATTTCTCGATTCATTGTTCTACAAGTAAAATCATTCACCTATGCTTTCGACCTACTTATTGTCTAATTTCTGTTCTAATCTTCTTCTGAATGCGTTTCATTATCCATTGAACCATCAGGTAAATGAATACTCCCAGTGAAAGAACTATTGCGATGATGGAACAAACTTCACCCATTGAAAAATTTCCGCTGCCTACCTTCGTAGATTCTCCTCCAGAGTTGCCTGCTTGAGCTATTATTACTTCTTCTTTCGATTGTGATTTTCCCATTTTGGACTTTTATTTCTCTTCTTAATTTCCCTTGATTCGAAATGGCAGGATCGCCATGTAATAAACTGTGTTGTTTGATTAATTTTGACTTTTTGCTCTTATTGGGCATAGATGGAGAACCCTCTCAGGAAAATAAAATTAGCCGTGTTACTTGTACTACATCTATTTCTCGATTCATTGTTCTACAAGTAAAATCATTCACCTATGCTTTCGACCTACTTATTGACAATTTGTTGTATCATCAGTATGTGGATACACGGAAGACAATGGTGTGAAAAGGGGATTGGACTCTAAGGAATTTCAATATTTTTGTTTGAACAATAACTAAGATTACGAGTCCATCACATCCTGTAGTTCCAGTTTCTCCCTTATGTCTGGACTCCTCACATGGTCTCTCAGTGTCACCCCTTTGATAGATCTTAGTATCCTCAATTCAGTTGTTCTCGCCATTCTCTTTGTTGTAGACGTTTCTGCCCTCGTTTCGGCTGCGTATGTGAGCACTGGTTTCACACACGCCTTGTATATGCGAGTTTTCGCTTTGAGACTCATGATTTTGTTGTTCCAGACTATATCTCTGAGGCAGCTTCCGATCTTAGCTGCTTTGTGCGCCTGTGTTCGGACTTCTTCTACGATGCATCGATCACTGGATACTGTCACCTCTAGGTAGTTAAATCTTGACACTTGCTCTAAGATTTTTCCGTTATTTACTATCTTGCATCGGATAGGCTCTTTGGCGAAAACCATGGTCTTGGATTTTTCGCATGAGATAATCATATTCAGCTCTTCTGCAGCTTTTGTGAATTCGTATGCAAGGCGCTGGAGGTCATCTTCATTTTCAGCTGTTAGAAAGACGTCGTCTGCATAGCACATGATATTCAAGGAGCGGCGTCTCATCTTATAGCCTGCCCGTATCGTCTTTACTCTTTCAACGGTCCATTACAAGATTGAAAAGTAGTGGTTTCAGGCTGTCCCCTTGTCGTATGCCAGTGGATATGCTGATCTCCTCAGATAATCCACATTGTGTTTTTATCCTGGCGGTGTTGTCAGTATTGAGATGTTTTATCACTCTTATGTATTTTTTAGAGATATTTTTAGCTTGAAGGGTCTCAAGAACGTCGTGGAGTCTAATTCTGTCGAAAGCCTTTGTTAAGTTGAGAAAGCATGTGAGCATGGGTTTGTTAAACTGTGAATAGTTTAATGGTTTGTAATGATATCGAAAAAAATACTTTTTTGCATTTTCATTTTAAGAAATTCTATGATGAAAAATTCATTGTAGTGTCTCCTCTCAAAACAAGAAATGCACTTTTTTGGAACATAGATGAATTCAAAATAGTAATCATCGAAATGAAGCCCAACAAGGCCGAAACCGGTATATCTCTCATCTCAGTGACAAAATCACCTCCATGATAAAAGATCTCTGAGCCTGGGAATTGAAAATGATATTCATTTCGATGATTACTATTTTGAATTCATCTATGTTTCATAAATGTTCTCGATGTGGCCTCCGTAAAGGCAAAGAATTTTCTTTTTCTTGAAGAAATGCACTCCTGAAAGTTAGGTTACGAATATCTAGGAAACCGTTTTTGATTTATAACAATTCATGTTCGAAATGAATCAGGCAGCTAATAGTTTCCATTCGCCTATTCAGTGAAAACGAAAATTATTTTGTACAAAATGCTGCATCACTGACAGTGTGAGAAGCCCACATGAAAAAAATGAAATGCATTCTTGTAACGATAAATGAAAAAAAATTTCCAAGATCAATTTAGCGCTTTCTTCCCTCCTCTTGAGTTTTATCTATATCCGACTGTTGACAAACTGACAAGGACATTTCAGAGAGAACAACTCCTGAAGATGAGATACTTGTGATGGTGTATCGTCGTGAATTATGAACGACGAGAGCTGAAATGCCCGGGAAAACAAGTGACACGGAATGTGTTTTTCATAGTACCGTAGCTCATTTGAATTACACCACCCAAGGATTATTCGGTGAGAATTCAAATGTGCATGAATGAGCTGACCACCGAATTCACTTTAATTCACTCGGTGTTTAATCAATGCTGACCCTTTGAAATTACAAACAGATGTGCGATCTCGCATCAAGAGTTCTATAAACCCAGATTTCTCTGCAGGATCAGAGACACAGGGGAGGATTTTTGATCGACTGCTTTTCACTGATTCTGATGAGATTTGAAAATCTGAATCCATTTTTGCACTTGATTACTATCAAGCTAATTTTCCGTGAGAAGGTACTATTTGATGAGACGGCCAACAATATCATTTCCTTGGTGGTAGCGAACAAAGGTAGGAAGGATGAAATATGTCGGTCTGATAATTCCAAAAAATTAATTACAAACTGAATTATTTTTTGTTGAATCCCAAGATTATTACATATCTGAGTTATTTGAAAAAATATTTATCCCACACATTGGTTTGATCAAAAAGTCTCGTCCTTTCAACATGAATCGATATCGAGATCATAAAAAATTTTTACTCGCCAGCTTATTTTGTTTGTTACACTTACTCAATATTTATATGATTTCAGAATCACATTGTCGCTTCTTAATACCACGCCATTTGTAGGACAATATGACACTCGAATCAAATATATCAATACGTTGAAAAAAAAAAATCAGCTGGTAACTGTCACTTGTTTTTTCGAGCATTTCGGCCGTCGTCGTGGATTAATTCTCGATGTTTCGCCAGTTGGAGTGTCTCACCTCTCCAGGAGGTATATTTCAGGATTTGTTGACAAGGAATTGACCTGTCTCAATAAAATTTCCAGAATAATCAGATCGACATATTTTATTCTTGCTACCTCTGTTAGCTACCACAATGGATAGGTCCGTCCAGGACATTGTTGGTCGTCTGATCGAATAGAAACTACCCAAGGAAAATCAGCTTGATAGAAGTAAAATGCAAAATTATATCCAGGCATATGTTTAAATTTTCAAACTATTTCATTTATTGCTGGAAAAATGAAGTGATAAGATCTCAAAAGCATTAAAAATAGCCCAGAAAATTTTTCTATTTCTAGAAAAAGGAATTAGGAGGTGGTATCACCATGATACCACCATGATTACACAATGCGGATTAATATCCTAAAACATATAAAAAGGTGGTTTCATGGTGACACCACAAAGCTTGAAAGGGTTTTAAAGGATTATTTTCATGCAATAATTTGTCTGTGAGAAATTTTTTGAATGATTTCTCGCAATATTTACATATTACATTTTCTTTTCTTTACTATTATGAGTGTCTTCGATTCAAGTACCAGCTGCAGAAAAATGATGATTCCAAAATTTTTTTAAATGATATCTCATTATAGCGCGGAAAAAGCAACCAACTCACATTTTCCTCTCATAGTTCGTATCTTTTATGCATTAAGTAATTGGATGAAAGAAGAAGAAGATTCTGAATCAATAATTCTCCCATTTATTGCGTCTCTCACTTTCCGTACGGAATTTTCAAAGACCTATATTAATTTCGGCTCTTTCCATCTGGCAGTGGGTTTTCCGACTGGAATTTCATGAAAACAAACCGAAATTCAAAGGAATGTAGCTTCAAGCCAAAGCGATGAATATTGAAAGCGATTTTGTCTGTTGGAATAATATTCGGGCGTAGATGAGATGAAGGGAATACATCATTTTCAACTATCCAGGATTGTGGAATGAAATACAAGATGAAAAGATTTCTACATCAAAGACGTCATTTTCTCAAGTCTAAAAATTCATGAAGGGAAGCCCCAGATTGGGATATTCAGTTTTGAAAGCACAGAAAAAAAACAGATTGATTAGACATGAAATTTAGTGCGAATAAAATTTGCATATTGTCAAAAATGTGTAGGACAAGTCGGGACAATAACAAACAATAACCACTAAATAATTAATCACTCAAACAAGAAGTTATATTTTTGGATACTATAATAGGAACCCTGAATTTGCAGGGCATTTGAAGAGTACCCTTAAATGAACGTGGAAAAAAACCGAAAGACTTTTTGCTCATTCCCGTTGCAAAAAATAGGTATAATATTTAATAGGAGGACGCCAATATGAAATAATGTTAAATAATTCATTATGTTCAATCGTGAAGTATATCCACGAAAAATTTGTACAGGGTGATTCACTTATCTTGGTAACCTCAATTTTCTCGGAAAAGTCCGAATATTTTTTCATTCTGTGAATGGCGTTTTGAACAAGTCAATGTTGATTTGAAATGCGTATAAAAATCTGCGGAATGAATAAAGACGTCAGGCGTTGCGGCGCTATCAAAAAGGTTTTCTCCAGGGACATACCTTTTTTATCATGTCATTCGAAAGATGATTTCATTCTGAACTGTTTATTCGAACACAATTTTCATCCATTTCTAACCGTCAGCGATCTGCAGCGTGTTTTATGTTTATTCTATTCCATTAATTTTTTTCTGTATTGTGGTAGTATGCCTTTTAGATATAGATGAAATTTTGTTCCTTGAATTCGAGAAGGCTAGATTTCTCAACAATCTGCCTCGTCAAATGAGATTAAATATGTGGATACAGCAAGATGGGGATCCATGTCACAATGCTGCCATTGTAAAGAGATATTGAGATCAAGAATTCGAAAATAGATGAATAGGAACCAATGGACCCATCTGGAATCGCCAGACCTGAAGCTCATGGATTACTTTCTGAGGGGTTACCTCAAGAATATGGTATACCAAACTGATTCTAATCGAAAATATAAGATAAGAAACGCATGCGTCCAGGTAGACCCTTATATTCTGACCAGAGTATCTTATAATGACATAGAGGAATGATGTAACTTATGTATGGATCATTATGGCCGGTATATAGAACATATGATTCGAAATGTTTCATTTGTTATTAAAAAAAAGTTTATTGTTATAAGATATAATATTTAATGAATATAATGAAAGAGAAATAGTTTGTTACAGAACCTCCTTTATTTTACGAAACAAAATCATAACTAGGTCATTTCGCCATTATGATCAATACATAAGTTATATAATTTCCCTATATAATTATGAGTTACTTTGGTCAAAAAATAAGGGTCCATTTATTTTAGAATTTTTGATCTCAATACCTCTTCACAATGGCAACATTGTGACATGGATCCCCATCTTGCAGTATTCACATATTTAATCTCATTTGACGGGGCAGATTGTTTAGAAATTTAGCCTTTTTGAATTCAAAGCACAAAATCATATCTATGTGTCCAAATAAAGGCATACTACCACAATACAGAAAAAAAAATGCAATAGAATTAACATAAAACACGTTGCACATCGCTGACGGTAAGAAATGGATGAAAATCGTATTCGAACAAAAAAGTTCAGAATGAAATTATCTTTCGAATGACAGGATGAAAAAAGTATGTCCCTTGAGAAAAAATTTTTGATAGCGCCGCGACGCCTGAAGTCTTTATTTATTCTGCAGATTTTTATGCGCATCTCAAGTCGACATTGACTTGTTCAGAAAGCCATTCACGGAATAAAAAAATATTCGGACGTTTCAAGGAAATCGGGGTTACCAAGATTCTTGAAGTCCAAGGAAATACTTTCCAAGTATATAATTTTCTCTTATTCAACCTAGATGGAGGGATGAAGCCATTTTGAACTCAAACAATGAACTTTGCCGTCTAGATACATAACACTTGAGTTCTTCCGAGCCTTAGATCAACCACCTAAACCTTCAAGAAAGTTTAGCAGAAATTGAGCAGAAATTTAATTCTGGGAAATTTTTAAACGGAATAATAACATTCACTCTAGGAAATTTTCCTTAAAATTTCGCTCATAAAGATTTCTTTGAATTATAAGTTAGGTACATACTACAAAAATGCACATTCAACGAGATTTAGAGAAGAATACTTTCATTTTCCAAAATGTCTAAATATTCATTAAATGGCTTCAAAGAACTGTCATCTTGGAACTTCTGATATATTCAATATAATCAGTAGTGGTACATTTATATTGGTCATAATGAAAACAATAAACACGCGAGTGAAATTATGTGTTCGTACAAGATTTGCCACATCAATAACAATCTATATTCTGAAAATGTCTTTATAGGATGAAATCATTCAGGAGATACAATGGAAATGTGTATTATAATTATCGCGTTAAAATATATTTGTACTGGTCAAAAACTCAACCTGTATATTAGGTATATCTCAAATAATATCTTCACATAACCCAGCATATGTAGCTATTTCGAAACACAATTGGAACATTTTGACATTCCCCAAACATTTAATTAGTTGATTGAATTAGATTTTTGATATTTTGCAATCAACTAAACAATGTATTTTCCAAATTCAACAACATTCAGAAAACAAATACTATTATAGATCATTAGAACCGAATTATTCGATGTGACGATATTTTGATTTATACGTAGACGAATAATTCACGTTTCCCAATTCATGCTACTGGCGTCAATTCACACCCAACGGGGAATCAAAATGTTTCTATATTGAAAAGTAGAACCCAATTTGAGAAGACATTTGTTACGCGAGAAAGTTGCTGTCAGTTCAGGTTCCCGTAGGAAGCTTTCGCCCCGAAGGACTTACTGTGATCGTTTGCATTCGTGCGCAATGATGCCCAAACCAAGGAAAATCAATGCGATGATCTGAGGGTAATCCTTCCTCAGCTTGACTGTTCAGAGCCCCAGCCGCAAATTAATCATGTTACAAAGCAACATGCTGATTGGGATCATCAATTGGCGGTATATTCGGATCAGAAACTCTAGAAATCTGTTTCGGAATTATTACAGGCGCAAAATTGTGTACTATGAGAATTTCTGTTTATATCAATAGGTCAACAATGAGTGAACCTTTTGCTCATAATGACATTCGAATTGAAGGAAAATCCAGCTCTTCTAACAAAGTGCTATACAGGTTTGGTAAAAACTGATCTAAGTATACTGAAATTACCAGTAGAGGGGGGTTGAATTGGAAAGCATCAGTTGAATATGAAGAATAATCTTAGAACAATTTCTTACCCCACTTGAATATTCTAAGTCATACCCAATCGATTCAAGAAAATTTCAATCCAAAAATTCCTGGACTGACCGTGCATTATTAGTAGGGAGACATCTTGTTGAAACCAAACTTTTTTAAAATGAACACATTGAGTACTTTATAAAGGCACATACATGTACATATTCCTGCAACACATTTTCTGGTATATCATCATGCATTACTGCATCTGGATTTATTAAAACTTTGAATTTCGATTCAATGATTTACATGACATCTGATTTTTCAAATGCTAACATTGAATGAAAGTTTTTTCTGCAAACTTCTAATCGATTTACAAAATGTATCATATCTACATATTCCACGAGAGAAAAAAATGAACTCTCTCCTGCTCTCCATTCCACAATTATGTGTAGGTGGCCGTTAAAATAGTGATTTGAATGTGCAATACTCCTATGTATCAGAAATATTTGGCATCATAAATATGGGTGGATAAAGAACTCAGTGATATCATATTCCACTTACTCATAAAAAAGTACATCTAGAATGAAACCAGCCAGTAATTCAGCATTATTTAAAATGGCAATTTTTCTATTTTAGTGCATAACTGAAAATGTAGAAATTACATGAACGTTCTGTTTTTAGATTCGGAAAATCAGGAGAAGAGATCGAGAATTTGTCATCTGTTTTCTGCAAGGGGTTTGTTAGAATGCGCATTGGACTTGATTATCTATGTAGATTATAGATTAAGGAGCTGGATATTACAGGAATAGAATTCCACTTGCTTGTGATGGAAAATTCGAGGGGATGGAAATAGAAACCCATGAATTTCTAGGTGAACATTCAGGACCTCGTCGAATCGAATGAATAATTAGAGAGGTTGAGGAAATAGAGCTTCCGATAGGCACTAATATTCCACTAGAGCGAGACGGTACACCCTTGGAATTGTTCCACTTGAATGGATTTCAAAGCCTAAAATCAGAAATGAAAGAATAAGTCGCGTTTTGGGCTGAAAATGCTTATCACTTAGAATTCAGGAACAAAAATGCATCCGACAACCAGTTTCATCAATCTTCAAGGCAATTTTTGTAGAGAAGAATAAGTCAAAGTGGGAATTGAAAAAAAGATGATAAAGTGATCTCCTTTTCGATTAATTCATTCAGTGAGGCATCATTCTAATAACGATTGAAATTGATTCTTAGAAGCATTCTGCAGTTTCTGAATAAAAAAGGAATTTAGTTCGAACTCAATATAAAAACTCTTTTCAAGACGAAAAAACTGACATCTATAGAATCAAAATATAAACTTTTGAAAAAAAATCAAAAATTTCGAATACAATTTTCTTTTTACTTGAGAAAAGTCAAAAATAAGAAAGCACAAACTTGAAAATACTATTGGAAACAGAGTTTACTAGATCAGATTAGGGATATCTCGAGTATAACTGATCATTTTGAAAGAAAAATTTTTTTTTTCGCCTGTACCAAATTGGGGCAGAAATTCAGGCATTTTTATCGTTGAATATTTTTCTTGAGGAGTTTCAGAACATTCACGCTGTAGATACGAATGTTTTCCATAAGGTAAGCATGTCCGAAATTCATTGACGGGAAGTGTTTTATATAAAATGATAGGTAAATTAAATCGAGTGATCTCTATGAGAGGAGAATTGTTTCTCACCTCCTTTCTTCAAAAACTTACCAAAATCAATGAATATTTCAAAAATAACTCAGTTGAAGTTCCTGTGTTCAAACTTTTCAAGATTTGATCTGCCTATAGTTTTCCATGTGGATTTCCAAACGTTATATGTTAAAATAATTGGAAATTTTCTTGTTCATCCATTGTTGGTTTACAATTATCAATGTTTTCAAACTTAGTTTTTTCCATACAAATGGAATAATAGTACAATAATTTCCGTAGTAGGTACCATTTCCATCATTGAAAACTTTTCAAAATGGGTTTAGTGTTTTTCTTTTTTTGAAGTAGAAAATTTATTATTGTCTTCTATTCTTATTGTCACTGACAGACATTCAGCGTTCGAGTATAATCTTAGATGAAGAATCCTCTGAAAATGCCTATCGAAGTTGAAGGCGAAACGTACGGTGAAATCATTCCTGATGGACCACGGCCAATGAGCCCTAAAGACTGCCAAAATATCTGGTTGTGAAAGCCTTAAACTATTTAATCATTATTGTATTTTCCACACGATTGATAACTGATAACGATGGACATATTATTAATGTATATTCCTCTTCTGATAAGGACAGACATTCATATCTTACTAATACACTCACTGATCAAGCCCCTCTTGATTTTTTCAATAACTAACAATAACATATCACGGTTATCTACACATACGTTGCCCTAAATAAGCACTGTACAGGGAATCATAAAGATCTAGGTGCACTGATAGATCCATTTCTGTTTACCGACTGGATAATAATATCGCGCGTCTCTACAGAGGTGATGGCGTAACATTTTGAACCAGTTGATAGCCATGGTTCGGGAGAAGGACGGCAATCTAACAAGTTAACAGCGGGAGTCAGATTCCCTTAACTTCTATCAGATGAAAATGGCATCACATTTTTATTAAGAATCGAGGAAGGGGTTATTGTGGACGTAACCCCTCTCCGATCATTCATTAGAATGAATTGAAAACAATTGGTATTTAGTTTCTATGATATTCCATGATATTTTGCTACAGAAACTTCAAAGATACGGAATAAAGGGAAAAGCCAATGAGTGGATAAAGTCTTTTCTTTCTAATAGGCGGCAACAGGTTGTCATTAATAATATGAAATCAAAAATATCAGATGTCGATGTAGGAATAGCACAGGGAAGTATGGTTGGCCCTATCCTCTTCATAATTTATATAAATGACCTTCTATTATCATTACAAGATTATTGTATAACGAATTATGTTGACGATACTAACGTTTTGATCAGTGGAAAGAATATAAATGAGTTGAATTATAGAGTGGAAGAATGTTTTTCAGAAATTAATGATTCGTTTTCCATGAACAAATTATCTGTAAACGAGTGCAAGTCAAATCTTATTTTATTTCGCACTAAACAATCGTCAATTATTCCAAGCAACATCACTCTTGGAAATAATGTAATAACACCTGTATCACATACAAAGTTTTTAGGCGTCCAAATTGAAGAATTCCTGAACTGGGATACTCATATAAATAGAATGTGTTCGAATTTAGCTCCTTGTTACTCATTACATGAATGAGAAAACACTTCGAATCTTATATTATTCGAACTTTGAGTCAATTTTGAGATATGGAATCATTTTCTGGGGAAGCAGTTCTGGATTCCAGTCAGTTTTTGTAGTGCAAAAGAGGGTCATTAGAATCATTTGTAAGATGAGGTACAGGGATTCAATATGGTGAGGTACATAATTATAATACGAGGACCAAAGATTTAATTTATCCTCATCATAGATTATCTATATTAGAAAAGGGGCCTTATTATATGGGCATAAAATCTTATAATAAGTTACCCCTCAATTTGAAAAGTTGTAATAATTCTAAGAAAATTCAAAAAGACGTAAAGAATATATTGATTGAATTGGAATCATATTCATTGGCCGTCATTTAATTTTTTATGTATATATTATATAGTATGTAAAATTTGAAATGAAGATTATTATTATTATTATTATTATTATTGACAGGAAATTAAAGAAAAAGCGATTTTGCTGACTGCTCGAGATAAACATCCATGACTCTTTGTATGCCAACGGCTCTCACTAATCGTTCTGATTCTGTGAAATCAGTTTTTCAATAACCATATTAAAAAAAAATACTACGTCATGGTTGAGGAGCACTGGAGGAGACTCTCTTCGTATAGAGTGACTTGAGAAATAATGATCAGATCGCCATAATGGAAAAGGTTGAACTGAATTCGGAATTAAAAATACGTAATTAATTCACGAAAAGTACTGAAGAGAATCTAGAAGAAATGATTCATATTAATTAGCAAAAATATACAATTTTTGGTTATGAAATATTCTTATTAGTCCTTGAAAATGAACCATCAACCGATCGACGAATCACTTGATCTTGTTGGTTTCTCTTAACCCTTTGATGTCAAATATCATTTCATTATTGTATTTGATTAGTTCTTGGAAATATCAAGACTGGATGAAATAATTTCTGAGATATCTCGAGACCATTTGGGGAACCGCAACCGATACTCTAAGGGTTACATTCAGTTCCCGCTTCGAAGAAGCTCGAAGAAGTGAAAACCTCAGTTAGATCATAGAGGCTAAGAGTGTATGTATTTCTTGAAACCATTGAATAAACGAAAATTCAACCATAGCATGAAGTTGATTTATTGAAAATGAAGTAGTTTTTTTCTCATTTTCAATGAGAACAAAAAATATTTGAGATCGACAGAAAAAAATCAAATACTCAAGACAGCGAATTCTCAAGATAATTCGATAATACCTATAGTTAATTGATCTGCTTTCTCTTACATCGTCTGAGATCCAGAAAAATATTCCTCAATTAACTTTCATACTGAAGAATTGAATATTTGTGTGTTGATCAGTTGTGATTGCTAATCTCTATATCAATGATGTAATAGTATATTCCAAAACAAGTTGCAGAATGAGCTCCTATTCCAACACGAATGCGAAGTTCGAAAACGAGCGACGAAGGAGCGAGTTTTCGATAGCATGAGTGTTGGAATTGCCTTCTGCAACGAGTATTAGACGGTATTTTCTCTATTTCAGTCCATTCTTGTAAAAATCTCTCGAAATTCAAATGAAAATTCAGATTAGTGACTTTTGTTTTGTATCTTGGCAGTTGGTGGGACATACGAAATTTGACAGATCACGGAATTTGAATTGATTTGATTCTAAACTTGATTCGATCGGAGGTCAGTACTGACAATAATAAAAAAATATACCTGAAAATAATGCTGTAATGAATTTCATAACAGCACTACTTTAAGTACTGTAATGAACTCATTACGACACTGAGATAGGGAAACAGTTTTTGAATTCTTATTTCTGAACATAAGCCTACTTTGCTGCTTTGTAATCTAAAAAGCAATATGTTAATGAATTTTCGTTTTTTTATCATTCTGTGGTTCATTCTGACGCATCTTTTGCGAACATATATTAGATCCCCACGGTTTATATGCTCATATTTGAATATTTGGTTGTACTTGGTAACTATTTGAAATCTGGAAAAAAATTGCGGATGAGCATTTCATCTGTTTGAATAAAAATCAAGAATATCAATTGAAAAAAGAACGGAACTGTGACAATGCGACGCAGCCCCGAAACATTCCAAATAATTTCAAATTGGTCAAATATCAGTTCATTCAAAAAGTGACGAGTGCGTACAACTATTCAGACATCTAAAACATATCGATGACAGGTTAATTAACAAAACCAATAAAGTGATGTGTTAGATTTCAGTTTGCATTGGAAGTGAGGTTAACCTATATGATAGATATTACAGCTTAACGCATCAGTTCAATTCAAATCCAAAATGGAAAATATCACGTAGCGATACGTATCTTATTACATTCAGATTGAAACAAGAAGATCGATAAAATTCAATTATATATATTTTATACTATTATAACAATCATTATAGACTTTTAAATCTTGACCACAAGAATTCGAATTTAGAGATCTGGACTTGTTGGTTCCGTACATCAAAATACTACTACTTCTCGACCGTAGTACTAAATACGTTTGTTATGATACATACATCAATGATGATAATAACAAATGGCTCATTATGCATGAATTAGTACATATTAGATGAACTGGAAGATGAGTTGGATGACAATCGTTTATGGGCATTCAAGGTTGAATAAAAAACAGATTAGAATACGGTCAGTTAATTTAATTCTTGCTAGATTCGTGTGTAGGAAGGCAGTTTCTGTCGTCATGAGAGTAGAAAGTCAAACTTAAGTCTCATTGAGGAATTGATTCGCAAAAAAGAGTAGATTTAATTCTCGGTTGTAGAAGACTGATAGAAGAGGTTCTACGATGGGATAGTTTTGTCTGGAACTTTTCTAGATTTTAGTAAGCATTCGTCAAATGATTGTGTCCCAGTGTCTCGTGCAACAACCGGCTTCCATCTGTTTATTCAAGTCTTGAAATATATCTACCTTCCTTGACTAGTGGTTTTGTCTATTCACTTGGTCAAAATTTTCGTCTGTTCGGTTTTTTTGTGAATCGCACCTGAATCTTGTCTTACCTGTGATCGTCTACCGTTTTATAATCGAGTTTCTTCAAGAGCTAATTGCTATCTTTTCACAGCGACCTAGCAAGCCCCATGTTATTCCTTTCATATGTATATTTTCTTGACACCTACGAACTCTTCAAAAGTCTAAACGACTTTAGTATCTAGGGTCGTCTATTCTCGTATTGAGTTTCTTCGAGAAGTCCTGCATAAAATGAAATCACGGATTCCTCAGATTCTGTCATCTGACATTCGTTAGAAGATAACTGATAAGAAAAATTAATAACGAAAAAACTCCTTCGAATTAGTTGCCTCGGTCGTTCAATTCGATATCCCGTGTTAATAGATAGTTATCGAAACGCAAATAGGGGCCTAACTTAAATAAACTTTCCCTTATTTTGGCATTTACTCATGAGCATTCACAAAAGCTTTTAAGGTGGCCTGTAATAAAATACGGGCCCCCTGTACTGAACTTAAATAAAGGACAGCCGTATTCTAATAAAAGATCCCTTATTTCGACAGTCCTCGCAATTTTCTAGGTTAAACTGTCAAAATGAAGGAAATGTCATAATAAAGTTGTCAAGATATAAATCGTGGCAATAGCTCAAATATCCGAATAAAGTTAAGGGATCTTCCATTACACCATCCTTTAATAAAGTGACGCCTGTATTTGTGTTTCGATAACTATCGATTAACGCTAGAGAATTTTTCTGTTACTGTGAGGCGATTCTTTATGAATAATGGTTAGGATATGTTTTGAAATTAATGTCTTGGATTTTTTTTATCTAATCTTAGTGTAGATGGATTGTGAAATTTTCTTCTATATCCTTGTATTATTAGCTTCAAATCATCACTGCATTTATTAGTGAGAACATAATATTATAGTGACGAAAGAGAAAAACCTTCAAGAGAAGAGTTAACAGACATGGACCCAAATAATTCAACTTTGACAGCCAAGGCAAGCTTGATGAGAAGGGGTGGAAGATTGATATAATTTGTAAAAAAGTCTTTTCTCCAGTGAAATGAATAAATTTTATATCACGGATTCAGAAATTCAAAAGCTTTGGTCAGATATGAAAATTTTCTAATAGAGCTCCTTATAAACTAGAATTAAAAATATTCACGTAGAAATATTTCGAAAATGCAGGATTCTACTGGAATTGAAATAGATTGACACCAATTGAGTTGGCAGGAAGAAAAATATCCTTCGATCAAGGCATTAATATTAACTATGTTTCATGAGCAAAATTTCGAGAGACGTTAAAATGCAGAAAGTATCTCAGAAGTCTTGCAGAAACTTGAGCAAGCTTATAAATATATAACACTAGGTTCTTGCATAGACTGAGGATCTCTTGATATACTGCATTTTCACTAGAATTAATTCAAAATATTATTGAAGCAAATGAAGCCATATCTTCGCGACACTATCAAACGTGTATTTATATGCCTTGTCAGTTTGATACTATATTGGAACATATAAGATGTTCATGCTACAGTTGCACTGTATTCAACATTTCGGTTCACTCCTCTAAGGAGTTCCCATCAATAATCAACTGCTGAGCCTCCAATTAAATTTGAACATTAGTCCATGTATACACTTTCCTGTTTTTTCCGAGAAGTTTATTGTATATAATTTCCTTGCATTCACTTTCAACTTCATACAAAAGTACCGTCCAAACACAGCATTTTGCCTTTTCTTCTCATTGGAAGGTAATCATGAATTCGATATCATATTATTTTAAACTCCCAATCTGAAAATATTTGAAGACAAAAATTGTTTATAATTGAGGCAGTGAATGCCGTTTTCTTGTTTAAAGCGTTATCTGAATCGACCTGATGTAAAAATTTTCACGTCATGAAGGGCGGCTTTTATGATGAATTCGAGGACTGGCTTTATGGTGGTATAAGTCCCAACAAATTATTTCGTCGTCTGTGCATTTTATTCGCATTCCGTTAGAGTTTGGCTGAAAAGTTGTTAAAGCGAATTGAAAAATTTATATTCGGGGTCTTTTGTTGCAACATAAAAGTGCCCACTCTTTTTTTATCGAATACCCAAGCGAATTGCAGGTTCATTCTCATTTGAAAATAAAAATTTATAAATTTTCATGCTACAGTTGAAGAAAATAGTCAAATTCTAATGAGTCTGATAGATATTACGATGCACCCGTTTATCAAAAATAAACCTTTTCAGGGCCTTGATGAATCTAATTGCATCTAGATAGGCCCCGAACTAATGTGATGGTCGCCCTGGGCAAGAAGACCTACTGACGCCATTTCTTCATCTTTTTTTCATCACATGTTTATTACATAATAAGGAGCTTTCTGGGAGTTTTCACAAACAATTACGAGTCACAGGAAACAGATAGCCATTTATAGATTTATTATTCACTCTACAAATCAAGTTCACTTTGAATTCTCTTCTTTTCGTGTCACCTAAAAAGACAGGTATCCATTTGAGTCAGTGTATTTTGTTAAGCGTAAAAACGACCTCTACTGATCGCGCATTTTTGCCTAAGTTAGCGTAAATTTTCATACCATGCATCATTAGCTATTGCCAGTACTATTATGAATAACATAAAATGGAGTAATACGACCATGATTAAACTCAAATACCTACTATAAGTGTGCATGGCAATTAATGTAATTTATAGTAGCTCCCCCTAAAATTTGGCGCTCCGGGCAAATGCCCAGTCTGCCTTTACTGTAGGCCGAATCGTGGAATATGAAAAAGGGATATTCATGTTAGTATATTTCATAGCAATCTAGAATATTTTTCAGGAAACGATAAATATATGTATTCGTTCGATAATAATAATTTTTTTCTGATGTGCAACATCATCTAATATTGTCAGGAGCCGCCATCTGATTTCTCGAAAAAACATTGAAAAACACATTGATGAATAATTTATTGACAAGAAGCATTGGCGCTGGTAGCAAAAAAATTGCACGAATGCTTTCCATTGACAAAAATACTTTGCAGTGTGTTTCTCCAATTTTTTTCAGAAGAAATGTCAGCCATCTGAAGAAATTAACAGGGAGATTTTTTCTGATCCAGCAAATTTTCAAAGCTTATAGTTATAGGTCGATGACTTCACGAAAAAAAATTTACCTTCGAAAAACGATATTTCAGAATGAGAAGGTGACACGTCTTCATATATTCGCACAAATTGCATGAAAATGAAGCGATACCAATAACATTTCCTCTTCCATTTAAACCATTCCATACTTTATACTTTATATGTATACCGAAATATTTTCAATGAATCATTGCTAGTGCGAGCTCATTTATCATACAGATCAAAATAAGTAGGAAACACGTACCCAGATGAAAAATTGCCCTGTTGAAAAATTAATATCGTTCGCCCATAAGCATGGTGACTGAGGAGAAAACGAGGCAACAATATAAACACGAAAATGTAATGGGTTTTAAAGCGACTGAAGGCGACTGAAATTTCCTAACTATGAAAAATATTCTTGGCATGTTTTCTGTTCATCAGTCGATACAGGGACTTTGGTGACAAGTGGGCATCGGTAGGACAGAAAAAAAAGACGATTGAATTAGTCAAGAAAAGCTTGCAAACATTCTGCGTTATATAAGATTGAGAGCGAAAAAAACATGAAAAAATAAGAGATGCACATTTTTCAATGTACCTTTCAGCAACCAATTTTCGGTTACCAGAAACAGAACATAAAATTAGACATCAACCATACCGGAAAGTCGTAATTGTGATTGTACTTATACAGGGTGATTCACAATAAAATACCATGTTTGCGAAGCCTATAACCTTTGATAGAAAAGTCAATTATTTTCCACGGTATTTTTCATGTCCTTCAGTTTCTTACAGTATAAAAGATTAGCCTTATTAAAACAAACATCATTAACTCACATATTGAAAAATATTTTTTTTCGAAACTTTCATGTTATTGAAAGCTTTCATCGGTCTTTTAATTATTAACGAGTATTTAGTGGTTTGAACTTCACTATCGCCATAAAGCAATTGGTTTTTTATTAAGGAGTCCGACACTTGTTCTGAATGCAGTGATACCTTTCTCTTATCAGTGCATTATTTTCTGAATTTGTGGTGGATTTCTTATTTTGAAAATTTTTAGACCTTACATAGGTTTCCTACTTTTAACAGTGAACAAGTGTGGTTGATTTTCTTCAGATAACCAAGGTTTTGGAGAAAATAAGGTGAATGTAAACAATTACATCCAACGTTCATCGCGCGACGTACTTTGTTCGCTGTTTTCAATGGACAGGGGCGGAGCGAGAGATTTTACCTGTACCACACAAAAGAACTCATCCAATCTTGAGACTGCTGACTACAGCAGATCTCAAAGTAACATCTTGCTGGAAAAACTCACATCAATCAAAAGCTACTCCTCAGTTGCTGTAGAGCCAATTTTCCCAAAGAAAGGGCAAGCAATAGTGTTCAATGCAATAGAAAACACCCGCCTTCAAGATTATCTCATACCACTAGGATCTATTATACGACCAAAAATATTATATTCACTTCAAGACTATCAAATCACAGAATATGTATGTATCTAGGTATGTACCTAGCAAGCAAACAAATTGTCGATGATTTCATTGAGAAAAACGGAACCATAGAAGTCAACGGCCTTATTGTACCAACCGAAAGACCCATGCTTTTCAATATTTGTCCAACAATTCCACATGTTGTCCTGACGAAAGAACTTGAAAACAAGAAAGCGCTCATATCGACCGAAAGGTAAAACGTCCATTCAATGATTTCTGATTGATTTGAACTCTTTTAGAGATATTGACCAAATCACGCCTGATTGAATTTGAATGTGAAAATAGTTGTGACATGCTATTTATCACGAAATTTTATTTGATTACACGAACCGCAATAATGCAGAAAGGTTCATAATTCTCTATGAGAACAAGAACGAGTTGCGACTTCAGTTGATGATGAGAAATATCAAACGTGCTACGTGAAAAGCTTTTCAGAAAATCTGGCACTAATTCTGCTTCTATTTCAACTAAAAGTCTTTCACCCGCGAATACGAGGAAAAATGAGCTTCCACTCCCACAAAAATTGAGAACGCTTTATACAACCCCCGCATTGGTTCCAAATATAACTTTGTTCTCTTTGAAAAGAATATGATCTAGTTAGTTGATAAGAAAATGCTCTTCCGCAAAAATCCCAAAGTATACCTTTCAGAAGGAAACTATGCAAACTAAAGTAACTGCAGTTCAATTTTCATAATTTATAATGTATTAGTCGTTTTTATGAATTCGGAATAATTTTTTTCAATTATGTGTCACATTCTTTCATCAGGCCACATCTTGTAAAATATCGAAATCGTGCGTGAATATGTCAGTTTCGCATGTGTTAACCAGTGTTTCGAAAAAGTCGAGAATCACGGAAAAGTAATAACTTGAGGGTTGTATGGTCGCGTGGGGAAAAGAGAGCAAGCAGTTCTCAGAGAAAATAAGGAATAGCTGTTTAGAGAACGAGACGGTAGATTATCCCAACCAGGTCAAGAATGAGTTGCAGTTCAGAAAAACTGATTTGACGGGAATTTTTGACTAGGTGATTAGGAGTACACTAGTTGGAAAAATGAGACGTTAGATGTAATATTGCAACGCGATTCTCAGTGTTGGAATAATAGACGGAAGCTATTTGAGAGATTATAAAACAAGATTTCGAGATGACGGACACAATTATAACACTAGTGCGTTCAGTGACTGTAGTTAATTCTTTGTTCTCAGTGTTTTTGTTTCTATTGATGGAGTGTTCGTTTGAATTACCTGGTGCATAGTAGAACCAGTTAAATCCTACAAAAATGTTAATATGTATACGGTGTATGTAGAAGTAGGAAACGAAGCAGAACATTCGGACAAGTTTTAAATTAACCACCTGAGCATCAAGATCACCCCAAATATTTTATGCTGCTTTGGCTCTTGCAACTTTCTTCAATTATTGTTTTGAAAGTTGATACCGCATCTCTATTATCCTCTGAAAATCTCGCGCCAAACTTCAAATTGTGCACCATTAACAAATTCAGAAATGCGAAAACTGTTTTGGTTTTTTCAGAGGCACCTCAAAAATAACAGGAAATTTTTTTTGTTATCAAATTAGTCAGTTTTGAATGGTTGACGGAGGCCAATTGAGAGTAATTCAATTTTATTCGTTTTTTGGATTCAATGAAGAAAGTTCCAGTTTCAATTCCCATAGTAAAATGAAAATTTCATACCATGAAGTGATTATTTGAAAATTAAGATCGCAAATTCTAAGGCTTTTTATCGAAAATTTTCATCAGACAATTATGAATTGTTTTCCTTTCTCTATCAAAAATTCATCTGTTAAATCACTGGGTAGCGTTCCGAATGTGATCATCGTCACCTTTCAAACATGGTTATGAAAAAAAAATTTCAAAATATCTCAATTATACCTCAGAATTCAGAATGACGAATGATTATTAAAAAATCAATATCATACAGAATAGATTCTTCAGAATGAACTCACCATTCTGTATGGAATTCATGTTTTGGTTTTTCATTCACGATTTGAAATCAAAGCAGAGCTGATTCTGTGGCAATTTTTTTTCATTTTGCAACATCTCACGACATTGCGCAAGAATACCTCAGTTTCACACTGTTTTCATTGTTGAAGAATGAGGTATATGTCTCAGTTAGCATCCTGTCACAATTTTCCCTCATTGTGTGTCTAATTTATAATATGGAAATCCGAAACAACAAAAGCTGAACGATATTCATTGAGATACTTCATGAATTTTAATCAAACTTCACAGAATCAGAAAAAATAACTCAAACGAAAGGCTCATTTTAACTCTCATTCAATCACCTCATTCTCACCCCGGCTCGTTTTTAGATTTTGAACTTGTGCAATCTACACTTGTATTCGCTGAATTTTCATTGAAATCAATGGAACATTTCCATGAATATCATTTATTTTTGCGATCCGAAAATATTGATTGGCAGAACCCTTTCCTTCCGTATCCCTAATTTGACAGTTCAAGGATTACGAGACAGGAGAGTTTCGAATTTTATGAACAATGGCATTTGAGAATATATATTTCTCTATTTCAGTATCGTAATGAGTTCATTACAGTACTAAAAGTAGTGCTGTAATGAAACTCATTACAGCATTGTTTTCAGTTATATTTTTCGTTTTATGGTTGTCAGTACTGACCTCCGATCGAATCAAGTTTCGAATCAAATCAATTCAAATTCCGTGATCTGTCAAATTTCGTATGTCACACCAACTGCCAAGATACAAAACAAAAGTCACTAATCTGAATTTTCATTTGAATTTCGAGAGTATTTCACAAAAATTGACTGAAATAGAGAGAATACCGTCTAATACTCGTTGCAGAAGGCAATTCCAACACTCATGCTATCGAAATCTCGCTCCTTCGTCGCTCGTTTTCGAACTTCGCATTCGTGTTGGAATAGGAGCTCATTCTGCAACTTGTTTTAGAATATACTATTCTCTATTTCAGTATCGTAATGAGTTCATTACAGTACTAAAAGTAGTGCTGTAATGAAACTCATTACATCATTGTTTTCAGTTATATTTTTCGTTTTATGATTGTCAGTACTGACCTCCGATCGAATCAAGTTTCGAATCAAATCAATTCAAATTCCGTGATCTGTCAAATTTCGTATGTCACACCAATTGCCAAGATACAAAACAAAAGTCCCTAATCTGAATTTTCATTTGAATTTCGAGAGGTTTTCACAAAAGTTTACTGAAATAGAGAAAATACCGTCTGATACTCGTTGCAGAAGGCAATTCCAACACTCATGCTATCGAAAACTCGCTCCTTCGTCGCTCGTTTTCGAACTGTGCAATTTGTTTTAGAATATACTATTCTCTATTTCAGTATCGTAATGAGTTCATTATAGTTCTAAAAGTAGTGCTGTAATGAAACTCATTACAGCGTTGTTTTCAGTTATATTTTTCGTTTTATGGTTGTCAGTATTGATCTTCGATCGATTTCGGAAGAATAAAATAATGGTATGATCATTCGATGATATGATTGATGATCATTTGCAGTGTCAGAAAAACACATAGCACCGAATTATCATTTGAAAAAGGCAACAGACTTGATTTAAGACAAATTCATATTTCGGATCAATAGTAGTAAAACTCTCATTGAACATGGTTTTTCTACGAGACATTGCTATGAACAAGACTCACGTGTGCCACTCATTCTCGAGACCCATTTACAGCGAAGTTTCCAATATCTTGGACCAAAATTCTATAATATATTTCCCCCTTCATTGAGATGTGAACACAAAAATCAAGGAAAGTAAAAATAGCATATAATATGTTAAAGAACATTTGCAGAAATTTCTGAGTGTGATGTCATGAATGGCGTACTTGTTTTTTTTCTTTCCATCCTGCGTTCTTGTGCGAGTGGATACTTTGTTTGTAAATACTAAGTTTGTTCGCAGTGGGCATTATTCGATAACTGAGAGATACTGTATAACATACAAGCTCCAAAATTAGGTTATGCAGTGTCACAAAATCAAATATATGATAATTGTATGTATACTTCCCAATAAATATTATTATTATTATATTAATTCATATAGGGACTTTCATCATAGTTCGCAATCTGCATAAAAATATAAAACTTTTTGTATTAGGAAAACCTTGAGAAAATCGAAAGGATTTCGAATCTGATTTTTTTACCATATATCCGTTATCTTTCATCTCAATGTATGAAATTCTATAGATTCTTTTGCAAAACCTGAATCAATATTCCACAGAGTTAATTCATCTGCCAGATACTTGAACTTGTTTCCAAATTATGATGAGGCTGTTATTATTTTCCGAAACCGATGATCGCACGGAACAACAAGCACTTGATGATCCTTGTGATAATCCTTCAACCACCTAAATTACCCCTGGGATGGATCACGAGCGCCACTTCGCGTAACGGTGGACCGCGGATGACTGAGGTCTTTCAACAATTCTGAAACGCGCGAACGTAGGAAGGTCGGAACGGCCGAAAAGAGAGGCGCCTGTCGACGTTCGAACCCTGCGAAAAGCTCCAGGAATTACGTGCGCCCCTCGTGAGCCATCCAGAACGATATCACCGGGAACTATTAGGTGGTATCCTACCGATTGTCAAGTTTGATTTATGTTCAGGTGTGAGTTGGCGGAAGATTGATAGGTTCGGTCCGAAGCAGTTTTTCATGAGTGGATTATAGAAATAGAGAGAAAACAAGTTCACTCATGGCTATCGATCTATTTTCTTTATCGAAATATTATTATTGAACTATTGAAGATTCATACCCTTGCAACATTCCAATTTACCGCCTTGAATCTCGGGAGTTTCCGGATCACCCCGAATCGAGAATCGCGACACGCGAGTGGTACACGATCGTCATTCAGTCGAGTACGTGGCACCTCTGACGCGAGACCCTGGTATTCTGCAGTCCTGACGTTACACCGGAAAAAGCAGTGATTTGTTCCCTTATTCTGGGTTGAAATAGTAAACTTAGGCAACTGTTAAAGTTGGTGAGTACTAAGTTGATATCTATTTTTATTAACGATTCATGTGAGGTTAGAGACGCTTGGGTTCCGCCATTTTGAGGATCGTACGACTTTCCATCTGATTTTCTCAACTATCTGATAAATCAACCTTCCTTCTAGTTTGGTTTATCTATATTTGGTTAAATAATTTAATTTAATCATTTCACGGATCCGTGATTCTCTGATTTTCAATTTCTCGATTTATCTGTGCCAGTGATTCAGTGAACACGTGGACATTTTTTCCTTTTCTGAATTATCTTCATGTAAACTAAGATTATCAGAGATCTCGGGGAATGTTGGAAGTGTTTTTTTGATAGCCTTTTCTGGAGGGAGCTGAATCTCCAGAATCTTTTCTTGGAAGGAGCTGAGTCTCCGGCATCCTTTTTGAAGGGACCTAAGTCTCCGTATCTTGTGAAGAGAGCTAAGTCTCCGGTATCTTTGGAGAAAGCTAAGCCTCCGGCACCTGTTTTAAGAAAGCTAGGCCTTCGACACTTCTTTGGAGGGATCTAGACATCTGAAACCTCTCAGAGGGACCTAAGTCGTCGAATCCTTCAGTTCCTGAATGTTGGAGGAAGTTGAAACCTCAACGCTTCTGTTTGAAAGAATACGACTTTCATCTCCTGCTACAACGTCTTCCAGGAGATCCAGGAATTCGAACGTTGAAGAAATTCGAGAGATAGTCACTTCCCTTGCCCTGCACCGTTATATTCAGATAAGTTAACAAACAACGAAAACGCTTGTGAATTGTATTTCTGACGAATTGTTCATGATTGTACATATTCTTGTCCTCGTACAAAATTGTTTTAACCTGAGATATTAGACATTGTAAAAAGCTATTGTCATCAGAGAGGAATAAATCTTGACTGTTCAAGTTTTGATTATCATTAGCCTGAGTAGAAGCATATTATCTCCTTCTACGTCATATGAATGTAAGGTGGCCTCATGTCCTGACTAGCTGGAGCATCTATCGTTAGATTATTACTTAAAGTGAATTATCTTTATCTTTAACCTTACACAATAATCGGCGACCAACGTAAGGCACAATTTTCCTTGTGCTTACACAATTGGAAACCAATGTGAAAGGGTGTGATCTCTTTGTAACCTTACACCCTATTCATGGAGAAAGTTGCGACATATCTTTGTATTGGGTTGAGTAATCACCTCGGTAATCAACGATAGTGGCGTTGCATTCGCTGTATCGGCTGTTCCTGAAACGAATGTTCTCGCAAGATTTTATCAATTTTCTCTTCGAATTCATGAAATTTTTTAATTTCAGTTGTTAATTAATCTTAAATCGAAGCTTTTCCTCCAATTGTGGATATTGTGGATTATATTGTGAATGAGAGACATATGTATATGTATATGTATTACATATGTATATGTTATATTACATTTACATAATTGTAGACGTTGAACACAATGTAGTTCATAATCTTTATATTGACTTCCGGCAGGCTTATGATAGCGTTAGGAGAGATAGGCTGTGGAACGCAATGTCAGAACTGTCAATACCCAAGAAACTCATTAAACTGGTTAAAACTTGCGTAAATGGCAGAGTATCTAGAGTAAGTATAGATAATAAAATATCAGAGACTTCTGAAGTGCAAAGTGGCCTCAAGCAAGGAGACGCCCTATCACCCCTGCTTTTCGATATCATACTAGAAAAGGCGGTCAGAGCTACACAGGTCAAAACAGAACTTCTGTCAAACAGAGGACCTAAGTTATTGCTAGCATACGCAGACGATATTGACCTGACTAGAAACTCAGTAACAATACTAAAGGAGATATTCAACAAGATATAAACAGAAACCAGTAAAATGGGGTGAAAAGTAAGTGAAGAAAAGACAAAATATCTATGCGTTAATAGGCATTCTCGAAGAGATCGAATAGGACAAAATGTAACAATAGACACGTACAACTTCGAGAGAGCAGACCGTTTTAAATACTTAGGCTCCACGATCACCACAGATAATGATATCACAGAGGAAATAAAGGAGAGAATACAGTCAGCCAACAGATGCATGTACTCCTTGAATAACCTTTTCAAGTCGAAATCACTGACAAGAGCTTTCAAGATCAAAACGTACAAAACAGTCATTAGGCCGATACTCACATATTCTTCTGAATCTGCATGAAATCTGGTCATTCCTACACAATTTGTAGATCAAAATCAGGCGAAAATATTTCATTCTAGCAAAGTTCTCTTTGATTACAATTAAGCCTTCTGCCACGGATTTATTTATATTTTGTCAAATTTATCACAGAGACACTCCTGCCAATCAATATTTTTCAATGCAAAAATCACCAACCCATATTCTCGAGATACTCGCTACTCGAGGCTCATTCGCCACTTCGTGTAAAAATATGGATATGCATTGTAACATAAATATATATCCTCAAATTCTGTGTTGCATCTTTTCATTCTGCCATACCATACCATTGTGATTACACTGCATGTATGCCAAACGAATGAATGAATTCTACCATTTCTTATGAAACAAAATCGTGCGGGAATATCTCTGATGCCATTGTTCATAAAACTCTCCTGTATCGTAATCCATGAACTGTCAAATTTGTGAAATGGAAGGAGAGGGTTCTGCCAATCAATATTTTCAGATCGCAAAAATAAGAAATATTCATGGAAATGATTCATTGATGCAGATTGTCAATCAGATCGACAGTTGGGATTGCAAGCCGCCGGATCGTGTATAGGCACCATTACACGTTGCATTACAGCAGTCTGGACCAGGTGTGTCAAGTTGGTGACTCACTAGTGGAATTTTGATATGAAAATATTTTGGAATTTGGTGCTCATTTTGTGCCAATTTGTGCCGTATGTTTTAAGTTCTGTGACCATTCAGATTTGTAGATATGCATTTCAAAATTTCAATATGATTCACCAACTTGACGCTGTGACTCATATGTGGAATTTATGTATTTTTTTTCGATGAATTGTGCCCATTTTGTGCAAATTTGGCCGTAAGTTACAAATTTTGTGCGCATTAAGTTTTCGAGATATTTCGAGCTTTCACTATAATTCATCAACTTCACATTGTGACTCATATATGGAACTTTGGAAATATCCTTTTTTCGATGAATTATGCTCATTTTGGGCCAATTCAGTTTTCTAGATATTTCGAGTTTTGTCTGTCATGTCACCTTCTCGATACTGTGACTCACATATGGAATTTTGGATATTTCCTCTTTTCGAGAAATTGTGCCATTTGTTATGAATTTTGTGGCCATACAGTTTTCAAGATATTTTGAATTTTCCATGTCAGTCATCAATTTTATGTGACTCATGAAAACTTTATTTTTTGATTAATTGCGCTCAATTTGAGCCAATTTCTGCAGTATGTCCTTAATTCAGAGCTGGTTCAGTTTTCTAAATGTTTAGAGTTTTCACTGTGTGTAGATGAATTCGCAAGAATTTTCAGATATCAGACGTTTCAAATCTTCTGCATCTTCAATAATACCCAGTCCATTAAATCAATTCAAGACATATGAAAAACTGCTTTCAATTGAC
Organism: Hippodamia convergens; assembly: GCA_038502775.1. Lineage (NCBI taxonomy): Eukaryota > Metazoa > Arthropoda > Insecta > Coleoptera > Coccinellidae > Hippodamia > Hippodamia convergens. Next base: position 17,887,913 of record CM076611.1, read on the forward strand.
ATCAGTTTCAGTGGCGCACCCAGAGGAGAACCATGGCTCTGTTTCTCAAACAAAAACGAGGCTCTCAATGCATGTTGATGGAATCCCAAACGAAATGTTATTCTGGGTGCTCCCTTGACAGTTTTCATTCTTATCTGGTTTCATTCTTCAATATTTTGGTCTAAAGCGGTACAAGCAGACTCTCACATCATGTTCAAATATTGGTTAATTCGTTTTGCCAAGCTTGATGTCTATTCGTTTTATCTACGATTGGTTGGTCAAGCAAACTTTTGATTTAGTATTTAGGTAACGACCTGAGTAAACCAGCTGAATGGTTGATGAGTTAAGAGGTTTTGCTGATTTCAAATAAAACCAATTTCAATAAGATGCCGACAGAGATAATATAGTTTTTACCTCCACAAACTTGAAGAAGAATTTTTCGTCATTATTTCATGGCTTTCCGGGTGATCAGATATAAATTCGGAGAATATATAGTACAATGGGTTCAAATTTTCGAATGTACCAGCAAAAAGAGAGCATCGATCACCTCTGGAAATATGTCATTCGGATGGTGATGGGAACTCCTCATGCGTTGAGATTGAAAAAAAGTGACAACAAAGTCCCAACGTTCAGATAAAATTAACTCTTTCACAATAAACATATAGGAATTTATATTATCGATATCAGTATTTCCGCATTCTGTCAATGAGGCTGAAATTTTGTTAATTGAAATTTCATTTTCTTTGATTCTTATCATCTCGGGTAGTGATCTCTTTCTGAAGATTCTTCGTTGTCGATTTTGTAAATCGACTGGTTTTTTTAAGAACATTGTTTGCCAGATCTGTATTGTTTTCCTTTCGTTTCAGGGGGTTCAGAATATTTTTTTCTTATTCCAAGATATCTCCCCGTTCGGCCGATCTATGATCTGTCATAATCTGGGCATGAAATGTTGGACATTTGCCCTCTAGGGGTTGGCGTTGTGAGTTCAGAAAAAAATGTATTATTCGTATTCTTCGGCCACATTGAGATAAATAGGTCACTCTCTTTTTTTAGGACTCACTCTTTCCGAGAGAGAACTAATAATTATAGAAATTCTTCTCTTCATTGGAAGAGATTCTTTCTGTTGGAAATCTTTGATGATGACTTCATCAGTTAGTCAACTAGATAACATGTAAATAATGGAAAATGATGATTGTGAAATTAATATAGAAATTTGAGCTTGCAGGAGAGCTCTCGGAAGCGGTCACATCAATTGAAATTTCTGGGACAAACTATTTGAAAGGTTTTTCCTGTAGATTCAAATTATAATGTAGTTGTGAACACATATGAAAATTTTATTTCTCATATCAATTTCTCAAAAGCTGCGTCCCAACTCACATCCCAGTAAAAACTTGAGAAAGAATATCAGATTTCACCATTATATTACTTTCTTGTCAAAAGTTATGAGTTTTGCATTAACGGGACTTCATAGTGAACCACCCTGTATTGACAATTATTGAAGACAGATCTTAACAAAATTCGAAAGCACGAAAAACATAACACACCTTTGCAACTGCACTGCGCTTTTATGTCACTCTATACAGGGAAAAATTCATGGCTATAAAATGAATTTTTCTCTGCATCGAGCACGGGAAGTGATCTTTGGCAGTCGAGGCATCTCTTTAGCCGGGTCCAGACGGGTGTAATGTAACGCGTAATGTAATGCGAATTCTTCGTTGAGAGCGTTACGCGTAATGGTCGTAGTGCCGTCCAAACGAAAGAATTCGCATTACATTACGCGTTACATTACACTCGTCTGGACCCGGCCATAGAGAGGCCTTCCTCTGTACCTGAGGTCATAATCAAATACAACTGAGTGTAGTGATTGGCTCGTCAACTGAATACCTGCTTAACATCATCTTGAGAAGATGGGACTAACTGACTGCTCAAGGTGCCGCCGGTGTGACAGAACAGATGGAGCCATTGAACTGCAGCAACTCTAATGAGATAAGGTCAACACATCTAGGAAACCCTACACCCAATATTTCCATGGTGAGGGGACCCTTCCTTGTTGACTCGCGATATTTTTGTCCAAGGCAATGAGTCTCTTGTTCTACAGGCAACCAGGCCTCGGTTCAGTCAGAAAAGCACAAACGAACGTGATATGTTTGTCACTGGACAGAATATCAAATCTAGATACTAGGTTTCAAGGCGTCGGCCTCGATCGCATATATATTCGTGTTACGACAAAATAAGAAAAGCACTTAGCACTGCTTTTGAAGAGGGCTTGGGAGCGCAGTGTTCGGGAACACGAAAGGGCTTCGAGCACAAAGCACAATGCTCTGGTTCAGCTCTGCCGTCAAAGATTATTCAAATAGAGTTGAGATGAATCCGAGAAACTGAAAATTCAATGAACAAAATATGTCTGACATCGACAATTTAAACTCATGCTATTTCGGTCTCATTGACAGAAAGCGAAAAAGTGATATCGATCATTTGAAGGCCTATTTATTATAAAAGAGTTGTCTGAATGTTCGGACGCGCTACTAATTTCACCTTTTTCCCTATCTCAACACATGAGGAGTTCCCATCACAGTCCGATTGTTGACTTTTCAGTCGTGAACGATGCTCTCTTGTTGGTGGTTCATAGTTTATTCAACTCCATTGTACTGCATGTTCTCCGAATTTATATCTGATAACGCGGAAACTCATAAAATAATGTAAGTTGAGAAATTTGTTCTAATGCATGTGAAGGGGACAAATATATTATAGTGTTCATTTCAGAGCCAGAGATGGTCTGAATATAGACGGAAACTGTCAGCATCTCATTGAATTTGGTTTTCTTTTCGATTGCCAGAACATCAAAACCGCTCAACTATTCAACCAAACTGTTTGATTATCACTAGAAAAATAATTAAAATGGGCATCAGGATTCGGAGATTATTTGTGAATTTATTCATAAACACAACTATTAGTATTCTTCAGGGTATTTTTCTCAAGTGTGACAACAACAATTCAACATAAAACAAATGAACACCACTAAAAGTACAATTTGTCGCATCCAAAACTTGTTTCGGATTTGTTCTAAGAAGTATTCTCACATTATTAGAAGTTCTGGGGACCTATTCTCGAAATCATTCGCAACTCCACGCATACGCATTTTTACGAAAGGCTATTTCCGTTTCAAAAACGGCATTCTCGACAACTTCTGAACATTTATGGCATAGATTTACATATCGGCACTACTGCAAGCTCAAATTTTGAGCTATGCGGACAAAATAGGTAAATATCGATGAAATTCAACACCTTACTTTCAAATTCAATGTCAATGATATCATTTGAACTGTCAAATATTTGCGAGTTCTCAAAACCACTCGCAGTGAAATACGAACGGTCCTAAGCACAGAACATAAAGATGTACGTCGTATGTCATGCGGACGGCCAAAAATACAGGTTCGTCTGTCATTCTCAAAGGTAATAGATGCGAACGATCGCATAAATTGCGAATGGTCAAGAATAGGTCCCCAGGCCTCCATAATGTTCGTATTCGTGGTTTGAGCAATGTGACACTGATGAGTCATGATGAAATCGAAATCGGTCTATCACTACTCAGCTATGATGACGAAATCTCAATGCTTTGAGAAAAACTGCAAACTCAGGTATCTACTAGACTAGACCATTTTTGAATTATTATTATCCACAAATAAGGGAACGAAGACCCAAAAACCATCAAAATAACAAGAAAAGTGAACAAACACCACTAAGCTCAGTAGAAAATTATTCGGAACCAAGTTTTACAACTATCATCAACGAGTTTCTGTCAACCAGATGGCTAGTTCATTCGTGACTATATTGAACTAACCCTGAAATTTTCTGCAGGTGGGGAATTCCATACATGCGACAGCCTATAAGAATTTATTCCAGCATTTGATAGAAACGTCCACCTTCTTCAATTTCAAACGGGAGTCAGAGGTCGTATTGCCTCATATTTCAATATTTCCAGTAATTTTTATTGATCAAGCACTATATCCGTATTTCAAAAAAGTTTTAGTATTTAAAGCAGTGTTTAATTCTCTCGACTTGTTCATGGAAATCTCTCGAAACGATTTTTTCATCACAACTCGCTTTCTTTATTCGCTTAATCCACGTTGAGAATATGGTCTGGTCACGACAAATCCTCAAAAACGGTTGTAACACTCAGATTCAGTTTCAAAAAGAAGTCCACCGAGCATACCTTTTCATCTATAGTCAGAGGGAAATGCCGATCAGAACATTATTGTGATCTCAAGATCATCAAGTAGAGTTATGAGCTGAGAGGAGTAATTATAATCTTGGGGTCATAAACATGAAAAACAAAGTCAGACTGGATATTATGAGATGAGTCGCTGACATAAATATAATATGATGAACTGAATTTATCTTTTGAGCTATGAGCTCAGTCTTTTTCCGAGAGTTGCATATAAAAAAAGCTACCTGAAAATGGTACGCAAGCATCATCTTCATACTGACCAAAGAGGGGTTTAGCCAGAAAAGAAGTTTTCTCAAATTTAACAATGTTTCAATCTATGAAACAATCTCCGACTGGACAGGCAATCAAAGTCTTTGTTAAGTCCAAACAAATAATGTCTAGGTACATATGAAAGTCTTTGTTCGACTTGTACATATATTTTGAAGGTCAAATGGAACAACACATGAATGTGGTCGGACATGTATGAACCAACTACAACAATAAACATATATTTATTATTCTTATGATATTAAAATAATATGATTGATTTTTGAGTAGTCTCATATTTTTCATTGAATTTCGCTTATAAGTTATGTACTAGGAGTACTCTTGAAAATATTATGAACATTGTTTTTCAAAGCTATCTGCTTATATACCTAACTACTTATTTGCTTGGGAACACAATATAATTTTTTTCACTTTTTGGTAAATATTAATTTGTTTTTCTCCTATTTTTGTCATGAAAAACGAAAAAACTATGCAAAGACCAGTTGGAAGAAATTCAATGTTACTCCTTATGAAACTTTTTTTTGTTGAGATTTTATCATAATATTCCTCACAAATCACCGCAACATTTGAAAATGAAATATTGTAACAATCTGAAAATAAAAATTTTCAAAAGAAAACGAAACTATAATTCCAACAGCCTCTCATACGGTCGCAAAAATTTGGTGTAATCTTTTACTGCCCTGATGATAGTTCAACTCGCGTTGGCACAAAATTTACCATTCACAATAAACTTCAGACTTGAATTGAAGGCATGCGTTAGGCTGTTATATTTGTCTTACAGGTTAACCTTACTTTTGATGAAGCTGAAAGGGAATAGATGAATTTATTATTTTTATTAGTTATTTATTATTGAAAAAACAGATAACCACTAAAGTTAGTTCGAATTGAAACCCAAATGACGGTAAAACGGTCAAACACGCGATTGAAAGCAGTGCGCATGAACTCAAGCCGGCAAAATTTCGTGAAAGCTTGAAAGAATTCTTGCTGAGGTCGAATTCCGTGCTGACCCCGAATTTTTTTTCGAATAGAACTAGCGGACGTCATCTGCTTAGCCTTCGTGCCGATTGCGAATGCTCCTTTACCTATAAAAATTCTCGAAAAAACCAATTTACTTCAAAATTCTCAAATTTATCGAATTCAATTCAATCAATACGGTTTAAAAAAAAATTAAGATATTTAGTTCGAGATAACAACGCACTAAATGCGTTCGAAATACATTTAGTTTCCCAGTAACCAATGATTAAATAAATGTTTCATATACATCTTGGGCACGATACATATTTTCCCGGGAGAAGACAATGCAATGGAATAACCTGAATTGTTTGAATGCTTGCTCCTGCTTCAACAAAGTTTTCAGTCTCGTCTGATCCGACCTTGAGCTTGAACAATGACAGACCCCCTCATCTCACAGCTTAAGTGGTGCTCGATAGTTCCTACGTTCGAATACTATCTCAAAAAGAAGGACTCACCTCGGAAATGAGGGGTACTTCAGAAATAATGAGAGAGTTCATGAAGCAAAGAAATATGATGAGACGTAATAAACTTCCTGAATTGTTTCCTGTAAGATTTAATTGAAAACATAATTTCAATCTGAATCGAATCTCGAGGCTTGATGAGACTTGAAAAAATCCTCTGGGAATATCTGGTTCGCTGTTCGATGTAATATATTTCAATCGCATGAAATAAACATAAGTGGATATCATTCGGTGAACTTCTCTTTAAAATTCTCATTCATTTTCTCAACCATTCTCAAGTTCTCGAAATTTTCGAACAATCTCAATGCTCCTAGGTGAAATGTTCCAATGCTCCTCTAGAAACAATTTATGTCGAATATCATTCATCCAAAATTTGTTGCGATACCTGACTTGCAAGATTGGGGGAAAAGAAATCTTTGTAATGCTATTACACTCTATTCAATAACCGTCCCTATAACAACACTGAAATATCCTCACTTTAATCTGGATTCCATCTCATTACTAGGAAAAGCTATTAATATCTCACATGTTGAAGAGCCTGCACCGGATTTTTACAAATCTGCTCCACCGCGAAAATGGAATTTCAAACACAAGCAAACAACCACCGACTGAAATCTCGTATCACTTTACCTGAAAATATCCCTGGCAAAGCGATACTACACTGATTAAGAGAATAATTTATAACTTTTTTCTCAACAAAATTTAACAAAATGCTAGCTGAACATACTGAACAAAATCCTCCTCTAAAGCCCCGCTGGAAGCTTGTACACAGAGCACAGAATTTCTAAAGGTTCAAACGTTACCTACATCAACTTTATGTCCCTATACACGATTCGGCGGCCTAAAGTCCCAGGACTGTCGATTTGAACTGGCAGCCAAGGTCTGTAGCGCACTACACACGATACAGTTAAATCGTAAGACCTGATTGCTCTACACACGGCAGTTTTTCAAACAATCTGCCAAAACTGTCGGCCGGACTGATAACAAAACTGTAGATCTACATTCCTGCAGTCCCGGACTGCAGTTCGCCGGTGCACGTATATGTACTTCAAGTGGTGTAAAGTGTAAAGATCTGAATTACCAGTTGTTGATTTATTTTTCAAGATAGATCTTTCATGTTCCTCATTTCTAACCGCAAGAAAACGGTCAGCTTGTTCTATAGAGAATACAGGGCACTCATCACATGATAGCATATACAAATATACACACCACTCGACTGTGAATCATTCATTCCACCCTTGCCTTAAAAATATTGAATTAAGGTTTTTTTTATTGCTACATATCATATCCGTTTTATTTTTCGAATTATTTTGCAGAGTTGTTCGCTATTAGATGGAATATAATTGATGTTCATACATTTTTTCATTTCATCATCAATTTGGGATGGAAAGACTAAAGCTAATAATTTTGTCTGTCTTTTCCTGTGATTGATTTGTCTATGATATCAGAGGAATAGCCGTTGTTTCTGCCTGATGATTTGAGGATTCTCACTTAATTTTCAAAACTAGTTTGTGACAAAAGGATCGAAGTAAACCATTGTATCAGGGTATGAAATGCAGACATCTTGATTTTAAGGGTGAGAACTAGTGCTATGAATTAGAATATCAGTAATTTTCAGATCAACGCATAACTTTAAACCATTCCATTGACTTCAATATATAAATATAAAAATTTTACAGAAAGACAAGTAAAACGCTTGGACCGGTTGGAATTCCTTCAGTCCTAAGAAAGAACCTGCCAAGCATGAATGACCAACCAGATTTGCACCTATCTCCGACATAACCAATTGATATATGATAGTTATTTCAATGTGTACATACTTTCTGTATTTCTGTGTGCAGTTTTGAAAATGGGATAAAACCCGAAACATATAATATGTAAACGAATATTTCCAATCAAAATTGTGATCTTTTTTTTAACTTATTTTGTTTGATTGAGTGTTGTGTGAGGAATCAATTTCAATCATAATTATTATCAGAAGGTACGAATCAAGGACTAGTTCGATAAGAATTATTAGACTAGAACACTGAGAAAATATGCGATTCTGCTAATATTTTGAATTAGTGCAGATGAAGAAGTTTCAACATAGACTCTCACGAAAGACTACTAAAAACATATGGGATTGAAATTCGAAGGTAATTGAATATCTAGAAATTCGTTTTTGACAATATCATAGGACGATTAATATAATTCCAGTGAATATGCCATATTTCTCTTTATGTTATGGTAATTTGGACTGATTCACCTCATGAATGAATATGGATCTGATATAAATCCAACTAAACACTGTTAAAAATTTTTTTTTCAAATAAATATTCTTCATTTGGCCAATTTGAAGAAATTTTGGGTCCTAGGAAGTATGCTCAAAAAAAAAAAGAACTCATAGAGCTTATAGAGTGGAAATAAAGCATTACATACATCGACAGATACTACAAATAACACAAGAAAAAAACCTTGGAAGAACTACTGACGAAATATACGGCTGAAGCCAAACCTCAAAAAATAAAGCGAACATAAGCAAAAAATACATGGTTTGACACAAATCAAGCTCTGTTGCTAAACTGGGAATATTCTAACAGTGATTATGAATGAAATAAAGTTGTTAATACATCGAATTATGAATGAAATTCGTTGCATTGTTGGGCCAAATATGCAATGGGAAATATTTAGGACCAATTTGATGACACCACTCACATGCTATTTCATAATCTCTCATTTATAGGAATCATCGTAAATATTTGGCAACATCATATTAGTTTCATTCCATTTTTATTTCTTTCATAATGATATATTTTTTTGAAAATAACCTGCTTTGATTTTGTTCATACTGTCGCTTTCTATTGTACCATTTCTGTTTTAGATGTCGTGTATTTGAATTTCGATGAAGTCTGTTTTTTTGTGATAAGAGTGCATTTCTCATTCAAATTTTTTCGGTGTTGGGCATGTGTGTCTAATTTGTGTAAACGCTTTTGTCGTATTTGGTATGGGTTGAACAGGTTTGAGAACTCATTAAGAAGTAAGAAGTGGTGTTCAGTATTATGAAGGAGTTTGGACCCTAATGATGATAATAGCAATACTAGGTTTGACGTCCAATTGGAAAGTCATAAGAAAAAGGATGAACTTTCACTAATTCATGATTCAAGAAGGCGGAGTCCATAAAATTTTTCTTCGCCAAAGCCGAAATGAGAAATGAAATTTATTCTTCTTCAATTTTGCACAGGATTTTAATATATTTTTTATTATTCGGATTTCTCATTCGACAAAATCAAGGAACTTCAACCAAATTAATGAGAAAATGTCAGAACCATTACCGTTGAATTCCTCGTCAAATTGCATCGCACTTTGAGAGAATTTGACAGATTGAATGTTGATTCAGTAGCGATCGAGAACAGAACGAAGCCAACTTGAATTTTCTCACAGCCGAGACGAGCCGCTACCGTGTTTTGAATTGGTAATCATCCCTTAACTACATCTCTTACAATTTAGAAAGTTTTCTCGATTCACCGAGAAAGGTATACTGATTTATTTCGTGAATTTTATTCCAACTAGAGTTCTCTGGTAGAGGCAAGGGACCAATACAACAGCAGGCAAGAAAAAGTTCTAAAAGTTTCGGAGAAAATATTTATCCGATGCTGAGTTCAGTTGAATTCAATACATAAAACAAAAATTGAGACGATTTCGAAAGGTTCTCATTCAACTCGAGGTTGAGTGGTCTTCGCGTTTTATTATTGGAACAAAAGTCCAGTCTGGAATATCTAGTAGGTTTTGGATATCGTGTAAAATTCGGATTTAAAAATGAAATTCTCCAGCTAGCTCTACAACAAGATATTGATTAGTGCGTCAATCGGGGTACTCAGGGGCTACATATTCAAGCCAATCAAAGGACGCGAAAGATTGATAAACGATTAGTGAAAAATCGTTCTAAACAGAACAAGAACAGAGAGATTATAGACTTGGTAGTAGGTCTATTGGAGTGAGTATTGGTGGATATGATGAATGAAGAGGAAGATTCTCCCTGAGAGGGATTTTGACTTGACGATCCTACCAATAGGTGTATGAAAAATTTGAATACCAGATCACAATACTCAGAGTCCAAAGTTCGGGAATAAGGAGTTCTTCTGCTTGCTCGGAAGTATTGATGAACCCAACGACATCCTTAGGATATCGGAAGTAGTTTCCGCGGATCTGGAACTGTTCTTCAGAAAGCTGGGTATAATACTTAAGTGCTTCACAGTTAGACTTAAGGCTCAAGTGAAAAATTGTAGATTTGATTCGAACTAAAGTTTCAGGTCTTAAACTAAGACGCGTTTTCTTTTCATTTAGAGAAGGGAAGATAGGTCTCAGAGGGACAATATTCAAGGTTGAAAGGAAAGCTGGCTATCTGCCTGTCGCGCGAGAGGAGAAACAAGCCTTTGGCTTTCGGTAAGATGAAGAAAAAAGGAGTTGGAGAGGGTCAAGGCTGAGAAAGTAATTTGAATGAGGTGGTTTGACAAAATACGTACTCCGTGAAAGAAGATGACTCTGGAGATGAGCTAATGGAACGCTAAATCATTAAATAAACTGCATGACTGTAATGTCATCAAACCAAAGTAGCAGGAACCGATTTATGAGTTGTTACTCGTCATCGCTTAACTCTACATTCGACAATGGGAAGTTCTTTAGTTTGTTCAGTCGCGAAATCACCCCAATATTGCGAAACGAGTAGAAGGGATCAAAATTTGTTCGAGGACAAACCCCGCACTGAATTCTTCCAGTACCTACAAATATCAGAATAAAAAGGTTAGGAATTTTCAAATATGCATATTATCATTGACGGTCAAGAATTCTCCCGCGAATGGGTTTTTGTTAATTCTGTTAAGTTCTTTGAAACGATCATTTTCATTTAGTCAGTCAGTGATGACGAAATGAATTACTCCTGAGCTTTTTTTCTGACTCTTATTATTTTTCTCTTGTTTGGGTATAAAACATTTTTATGTAAAACGCGCATCTTGCAAAGGAATATTACAAACACTTCACATCCGCGCAGAGCGGTATTAACCATGAGGGGGGCGCAATTAGACATTCCGTACCCATATTTGGCACCTTACGCGAATAGGCGCTATGCTATTGGTCAGACGAGCACGAATTTAGAAACCAACAATTAATACGTACAATAAGCTGAAGTTAAGCTTCATTCATCATTTTATTCAGCAATTACTCATATTAGCTAATTGAATGTGGGATTTTTTGCAAATTGATGAATGAATCCTTACTGGTTGCTTCATTCAGCCTTTTCAAATTGTGAAAGTTTTGGGCCTATCATGATTTTTTCTGTATATATATATATATATATATATATATGTAGTTGCCAAACAGATTTTTTCGGCTTACCTCTACTATAATGAAGGTATTTTATATTCTGCAGCATCCAAATTGAATATTGAATAAAAACTATTGAATTTGAAGGCAATGAACTGAGAAAAATCTTGTGTGATTACTTAACTCAAAGTCATTTCGAACATTTTCTGAACATGAAAATTCGTCTAATATACTTTAAAGAAAAATTCCGGAGACAATCTTGATTAGTTGGTGGCTTGAGTTTCAGATCAGAGAAAACATCTCTACATAGTCCAAAGATAGAATGCAGATGAGAATAATCGAACTGTAGTAATTTTTTCAACCAGTTTATTATTTTGTGAACGGATCAAGCATATTAAAAGTCAAGGGCTCTAATCTCTGATTAATGAACGAGGGGATTGCAGAATTTTACCGTCTGTCAAAAAGAATCAGATAAAGACATTTAACATAAGAATTATTTCATTCTTCAAAACAAGATTCATATTTATTGTTCTTTGCACCATGGAATTCATTCATATTTACTCAATTGTTTTCCTGATGTTGAGTTCATAGGAATCTGTGCTCATATCCTTATTTAATAATAAATTCAATATAACGAAATTGAATGGAACAATTAATGTATCTCACCTTAATATTATAACTCTGTTCAGAAATGCAATTATTTGTAAGATTTCTGATCTTCTATGTTCGGTTGTCCCAGACAATGACGCATCAAAATGCGTCAAGCATTAATAGCTGTCATTAATGGAAGATTTCGTGTGCGTTAAACTTGACTTTTGACGTTATTGAAAGTGTGGGGAAAGTTTTAGTTGCATTCATGTTAAATAGCATCTAGTCTGGTGAGGAGAGTCTTTTGAATTTCACATATATTTGAAAAAAACATAAATAATACTTCATTGAACAAAAACTTTCACGTTTTCCAATATAATTGATTTTGCTTTCGACATCATTCTTATTCTATTAGAACACAACTTCGAATTTCAATGCGAACATTTGTTTTTCCAATCTTTTTTGTTGTACCAATGTGTAGGTTCAAATGTATGTTATCGAAAAGGTGAATTCTCAAATGATGAGTGCAGTTAATATAGAAAAAAAATACGACTTTGGGGCATAAAAACATGCAGTTACGTTCGTCTCACTCGCGCTAGAACAGCAAATGAAGAGAAGGAATAAAAGGCGAATACATATAAATCAATATAAAACCGCGAACAGACATGTAACGAAACATCGTATCGTAAATCCGTCGCGTAACAATTGTTGTTACGCATCAAAGATACTGTCACCAAGATGAAGGGATCTTACTATGTTGCTATAATACGCAGTTGAACAGTGCCGTCCTGACTTGTTACGCGACGGAGGTATGATACCATGTTTTGTCACATGTCTGTACGCGCTCTGAGGGCCGCTTGCCACTACGCTAAATTCTGAACTAATTCAAGCTTTATTCGGGTTACAATTTTCAGGACTGTCCTAGGATCGTTCTAAAACTGCGCCGGACAGATGCGCATTCGATTCGATACCTAGGACCGTTCTAGGACTGGTTCAAGTTTTGAAAAACTCGAATGCATCAAACGATCCAAATATGAGAAAAGAAAAATAAAAGCATTTCAGTTTTCAGCACGAGAAATATATCTCATCAACGATATCTTCATTGAAAATAATCGATGTCATCAAAATTCCGGCCAACAACCATCACGTGAAGCCCTTAAAAGCATGCACCCAGAAAAATCCTAAAACAGTACCTGCCCAAGAGGGGAGAAAGCTTTTGGACTGTTCTCGGACTATCCCAGGATCATTCGTAAAAACACGAACGCAAAACAAGTCAGTCCTGAAACAGTCCCCAAAAAACCCGAACGCTAACTATCGCGAACAAATTTACTGCGCAAACTCCTGACAGTCTTAGAACAGTAATTGTGTGAACCCGAATAGAGCTTCAAGCGCTTGGTCCTAAATCAAATGCGTGCGCATAATATTAGCTCTATTCGGGTTCACACAATTACTGTTCTAGGACTGTCAGGAGTTTGCGCAGTAAATTTGTTCGCGATAGTTAGCGTTCGGGTTTTTTGGGACTGTTTCAGGACTGACTTGTTTTGCGTTCGGGTTTTTACGAATAATCCTGGGATAGTCCGAGAACAGTCCGAAAGCTGTCCCCGCTCTTGGGCAGGTACTGTTTTAGGATTATTCTGGGTGCATGCTTTTGAGGGCTTTACGTGATGGTTGTTGGCCGGAATTTTGATGACATCGATTATTTTCAATGAAGATATCGTTGATAAGATATATTTCTCGTGCTGAAAACTGAAATGCTTTTATTTTTTCTTTTTCATATTTGGATCGTTTGATGCATTCGGGTTTTTCAAAACTTGAACCAGTCCTAGAACGGTCCTAGGTATCGAAGCGAGTGCGCATCTGTTCGGCGCAGTTTTAGAACGATCCTAGGACTGTCCTGAAAATTGTAACCCGAATAAAGCTATTATCTCGCATTTATTATGCGTGCACATCTGACTCACGACTAGGGACTAGGCGCTTGCATTAGTTTCGAATTTAGCGTAGTCCGTAGTGGCAAGTCGCAAGTGGCCCTAAAGGGTTCGTCCTTTTATCAGTGGTTTCACTATGATATTTTCTGCTTATTGTATATTTCTATTTCTGAAAGTTTTTTCATTATGATGAATTCTCATTACGACAACCAACATGTGTTCATTTAGTAGATGCTTTTCATTTTCGATTACATCAAAAGTTTTTCTTGTCATGTCGTATATAAATTAGACGGAACTCTGTAGTTGTTGGTTTTTTCATGTAACGAGTAATTTCGAATTTATTTTATTTCATCTTTTCCAGTTTAGGATTGTTTTCGATTTTTATGTGTGTATTGAATGCTGCTTTTTGAAATGAAAGGTCGCAGTTACAGCAATTCAAAACTACAAATAAATCACCTATGAGAATAAGATCTTCTCAATTCGTGAATCATTCAATTGATGATATTTATTAATGTTGCGGTTCATCGAATCATGTAGAACATGATTAGATTGTTCCATGGCAGTCACATATATCTGATAAAAGGTGGAGTACTTAATACAAGTAAACAACAGGTTTTTCTGACCGACATATGAAACAGATTGATTTTTTCAAAAGGGGTACTCAATGAATAATTGGAAAAGCAATATCGAGATAATCTATTGTGTCACATAACACCATGTAGGTACACCCAAATCAAGAGTCGTACATCATCATAATACATGTCCTGGGATGAATGAACTTCATGTACTCGTCAGAAATGATTGAAGGCAAAATCTGTAACAGGATTGCTTCATTGCATCTATCGATAGTCATGCCTAATTTCAGATAAAATTCTTAAATTCTTCATTTTCATATGGAACAATTCAGGCAAGTATAGCCTGACAAATAATCTGAAAGATAATCTCGGAAACAATACACAAGAAGATGCTGAAAAATTACTAGAGATTGAATGAAACTCGAATGAGAAAACTTTTACAATTCTCATTTGTACCAATCTGAATTTTCACTTCATTTTTTTTCAGTATCTACAACCGAACCCTTGTCAATATTCAAAATCTCAATGTATTGTGTTTTGTTTATTATTGTAAAATTATCAAACCATGATCACCGATCCTCGAGTCAATGACCTAAGATGTCGAGACACGTTGATCTAAATGAATAAATTTTCGATCTATTCAATTAGTCACTAAACATTATTTTTGTTTTTCATTCCAAATTATCAGAGTACAGGGTAGTTCAGTAATGGAGGAAGGAACGCTAATTAGTATCGGGAACCATATTCTGGAATGATGAATATTTTTCCGTGATTACAGTAAATTATTTGGCACATTAAAATCAACCTTTTACTTTAACAAAGCTCAAGAATTTGATGGGATATAGTTCGATCAAGATTGTGGTCACGCATTCGGCCTTCCGATTCCTATTCATCAACAGAAAAAGTATGATCTTCTTCATGTTTGTATTGAATTTTTTTAAATTTTCATTTCATTATGAAATATATGATCTTATGAAAAAGATTTTCAACTTATATTACATTTTTTACACCATGAGTTATTTAACATGAATAAGGTATCCTATGAAGAAACAAACAAACCCTCATGGTGGTGTCGAATTTTCTGTTTATTTCGACTTTGTGGTTGATTTTATTTTCTAAATAATACGGAAAAGAGCTGAACATACCCCATACTGCAAGCAATTCACGGATGCAGTACTGTTGAGGTATCATAATGAAAATAATACATCTGTTCATTTTTTTGACTCTTGTTTTCAAGGTTATCACATCTTCATTCCCTAAATATCTTAAGGATAAGCTAACTCTTAGAACGACTATGCATAGCAGGACTGTCAGGAATTTCAACACTTTAGCCATGCCACGTCATTTCACCTCTCTATTCAATCGGCGCTTTTCATATAACGCGGTTGTTCTGTACAATAACTTGGACACGGATCTGAAGCGGATTTCATCTGTGGAATCATTTAAGAGGAAGTAAATGTGACCTCCCGTCCCATCAATAATACTTGATGGGCTTAGTTTAGAATTATTGTTGTTCATTATTTGGGTAAACTGATTTTTTTTTCTGATTCAATTTGTAAATTTTAAGATTTTTCATGATCATATAGTATGTATATATTTTTTTTTCTCATTCTGCATTAATGCTTGAGGTTAGGTGTAAGAATAGCTGAAAGCTAAACCTCGCCTCATCAAATGTACTTACCACGTACAAATAAAGACGTTTTATTATTATTATTATTTTTCAGAAATTTGGCAGATAACCAATGGAGTGACAGAAGGTCATGGAAATTAGGCATCGGACAACGACGAAAGATGTTATAAAACCGATATATATATATATATATATATATATATATATTATATATATATATATTTCATCATAAAAACACCTATACAAAAAAATTTGATCAGTATCGACTCACAATCTAGGCAAATGAAACTTGGACCCAGGATCTGCTCTACAACAAATTCTTTTTAATTTGAACAAACTGAGCGGGCATAAAAGCTTGATTAACTTGAATAATATAGTGAGAAAGAAAAGGAAAAAACAAAAGGTGAGAAAGAAGGAAAATGGGTTTTTTATAATGTATATAAAAATAAAGAGAAATTGATGAGATATTATTATTTTACGAAAGAGTGCTTCAAGATTTATTAGGTTTGTTGGAGCAAATGAACCTTTGTCATAGTTATAAGATGAAAAACAAAATTTTAAGTTTTCAAATAATAAAGTAGTTATGATTAATAATACTATACTCAATACTAAATGTTACTCTGAAACATGTATCGATCCTGATATTCCAGATTTGAAGTTCTCTTTGCACAAAGCTCCAATGAAAGGCTTTGTTTCCTCACTGAACTAACATGTTCAACCTTCAAAAAAGATCAATGATGAAATTACCTGCCTTTGAATTCCGTATCAAGGAATCTGAAGGAACTTCGCATCTTATACACAGATAAATTGTTATTAAGCTACTCTCAATCGACTAGTTTCAAGGAGCTTACAGCGCTGTCGAAGTTTTAAGGGATAATATAATTGATAGAAACCGCTCTGAGAAATTTGCGTATGGATATGTTTTGGAATAGCTTGCCGTTGAAATTGCAAATTGTCTTCTGTTTGAATTTCATCGATTTTCAGTTAGTTGGTGGTTATCATAATACTCGAAAGTACAGTGTCGAAAAGCAAAGTTGAACAAATCAATCATCTTGGTTACTGCACATATTTATGAAAATTACAAGTCTAATTTATATTTGAAATTATTCTTCGTAAAAATGCGAACCCTAAATTGAAGGACAACCACAACCCAATATTTCAATTATAAGTGTGGGTTTCTGATACTTCTTTTGAAAGTGATTATCGAAATTTGGTACAATATCAAAAACTTTGATGTATTATAGAATGTAGAAGAGAAGTTATTGATTTTAATGAAGAAGTTGTCCTCGAACATTTTTCGTCAAATAAAAATATCTTCAGATATTACTCATGAGTGTGATCGATCTACTCGCAAGCGTTATTAGATCGTCAAGGTCATTTCAATCAAGGGGTTTAGTTTTACATGAAGTGGTCGACACACATCTCCATGAGGAAAAAATTTAAGGGTTGAGATCAGTGGATCGCGCAGGTTATTCGATCGTGGCTCATCTTTCTATCCAATAATTTGAAAATATTTTTCACAAGTGTATCAAAAACTTCCCTAGTTGTTATGTTGGTGTTTTCAAACGTCAAAAGAAGGGAAAAATTCATTTCTTCGCTTCAACATTTTCCCAATTTACTCTTCAATTCGTAAAAACCTATAAGAAGTATGTGGAAAGAGTTCATTTGACGTTTCTTCAGCAACCATATGACGATACAAGATTCGGTTCATTGTGACTATTGGATCGGAATATTCATGCTTTAAGCATTCTCAATCTCGCTAATCATATATGTGTTATCGCTAGTAACTTTTGTAATTTAAACTTCTAAGGTCAACATGCAAGGAAGGTTTGCACACATAAATGGATGATGCTATTTTTGTTGATGATTTGATGATTGAATGATTTCAATGGCAATTCAATGGCTACGGAAGATTACAAAAACCAATACAAAGATGAAGCTCACAAAAAATCAAAAATCTAAAAAAAAAAACATCGGTCTTTCACAAATGCAAAAGTACATACGATTTATCCAATATGTTTTCAGTCTCCTTGAATCTGAAAAACACAGGATAAGTTTTAAAAAGTGAGGATGAATGAATTGTTGCACTCAAAAATAACTGGTGATAACGGTCAACAAAGATCTTTTGCTGCTTAGATAATTTGAATGGACAGGTTCTCGAAAGCAAGTCACAAGAGAATAATATTGTAATGAATTATGTTTAACTTTCCTGAAGGAACACTGAAACGAACGTCTCCCCATCTCGGCAAGTATCAATTACAAAAACCATCACGTAATGGTGAAGAGGGCTTTATTCTGTCGACCCAAAAGTTCTGTACGCGCTTTTGTACTTCTAGGTTATATGGATACCTATAATCAAGATTCTTTCAGAATGGGATGTACTTGTCGTACAATTTTTTTCTGAACCTTTTTCATCCTCTTCTACCATTGGAATATACAACAAAAATGGCCCAAATTGAAGCAAGGTTTTAGAGTTACATTCGAATGTTTGTTTATTAGTTTCATGATAAATTATCACCGATTATCCACATGATTCTCCGCTATAAAATCCTTCATTTAATTTATTTTTTTTAATGAAATAGGCTCACTGGACAGTGCGAACTCCAAAATAGACTCCTGATGAACTTTTTCAATTTGAACAAAATCTTTTCAGTAAATTTTTGTAGATATATGCATCAGATACAAATCATGATCTGAACATTTTTCATTTACAACTAGTATTGAAAACAACTAACGTTTTTGCTCGAACGATTTTACCAGAAGTTACCTAAAAAAATCGTAGAGGTTTTCCATTTGAAGACTACCCTTTCGAATACTCGAATTTGAATATCCAAGGCTATTCGTCTTTACATTTTCATAGCGCCTAGTTAAGTGCATCATTTTATATGATCGGGATAAATTTCTGAACTGATCTGTCGAAAGAATAAAATCTATGATCGAGAACCTTTATGCATACTAGCACATTTTTCGCTATAAACGATTAGATTGCTAGATATAATAAACATTGCAATCTTTTTGGATTTGTACTTTGATATCATGTGGCCTAATTATGGTGGAAAAAACCAAATGTATTAATTCGGCATTGGGAGTATAACAATGTTGTTTTCTCCTACACTGACCATGAAGGAGATAAACTGCTATATCTCTGTGTCTTACAGATTTTCATGCTATTTTAGTTGAGAGAAATGAAAATGTTTCGGAAAATAATCCCGATATGTAATAATCAACCATGTTATATCTACAGAGAAGTCGAAACTTTGAATAAAGATGGAAAGGAAGGAAGGATAGTCGCCGATGGCATTGCTTGAGTGGTCTACCATCTTGGTAGATTTTCTTTGACTCATCCTCGTTTATATATTTCGGCTGTCTCGGATGATCCAATTATGAAATTCGGTGAGCTGTGCTCGGGTGGTTATACTCAGAAGACTAAACGAGTGATCAGAATATAGGTAACTTAATTTGTATATCCTAGATTGAATGTAAGATAATTCTAAATCTATCCATAGGCGTAGGACGTCGGTATTGAATAGAATTATTTCCATTAGTTCGATAGGTACTCCAGTTTTCCATCTACATATGTGTCATTTTTCATTCTTTTCAAATATGATAGTATTTGTACTTTTCTTAGTTTTCCTCGTGATAAAAATCGAGCTACAAAGATTGTCAAAGATGGTAAATAAGAGTAAATGAAGGAAATTTCAAAAGAAAACTGAACATGCTTGTTTTTTCGAATGATAATAAGATTGTTTCCGCCGAACTACTTTTAGTGTGGTAGGATTCTGAAACAAAATATTAAAACAAATAGGTCGTCGATTCTACGTTTTCGGAACTAATGATGATGATCTTGTTTAGTTTTTAGTCAATTATGTGAATATTTCATAACAAACTTATTTTCAGGGTTTATTATCATAATTCAACGTGAACAGCAGATCAATTTCAGTGTTTGCTTGTAAATTTCATTTCTGTCATTGTTTTCGAACGAATGCAAAATTTATGATGAGAATTTTTCCGACGTTACAATTTCTGTGTTCAAGTTACGTGAAATGTGTCCTAAATTTCGGAAGTCTTCAAGAATCGACACGAAAAGATTCGACAAGAGAGCCTCGATCCGGTAATGATGACAAGAAGAACAACTATTTGGGAGCAAATGACCCAGCCTGAAATGTGATGAAAGTTATTTGCCTTCAAACGTCTGTACTAATATTTCTTTTCCATAACAAGATGTGAAGCCACAGCAAAGTAAAAACATGTGGAGGCCATGTTGGTAGACCTCCACGAACGCCTTCATATTTAAATAATGCTCTTTCCTTTCTTTCTTTATTCAATGAGTCAAAACTTCATTAAAAATCGGCAAAAATGGTGACACACCTGGCAGCTGTCTGAACTGCAGTTAGTGTGGTAAGACATCTTTTTTTTGTCAGTTCAAGAGAATTTCCAATCAATCTTACATCTTTATGATAGGCAGGGTTCAATTTCCAGATCAGTAATACTAGAATTTCTGATTATTTGAGTTGTTGTTAGGTTTTCTCAATTGATTTGCTCTTGATGAACGAGTGCAAGAATCAATAAAGGGGCAGTACGATGCTGAATGAATTCAACTGGTTTTGGTTCACCAGCTGGGATTGAAATCCTTGAAATGTATAAAAAAATGTCTCTCCAGTTGGAACTTGTTTCGTATTATCGCATTGTTAATGATTCTTTAGAAAATGTAGACATGATTTACACGCTGGCGACAAGAGATTGAATAATATGAGTGCAAAAAAATTTAGACTTTCGATTCAAGATCATCATGGGTCAAAGTTGTATGTTGGTTGTATGTAAACTATGTATCCATCCATCAAAATTCATAAAATTTGAGTCGAATGGTTGATTTGCAATAGTTATGGAAAAGTTCAGAAGAAATAAAGGCTTTTTGAAACTCAGAACCCGAAATCTTTACCCTTGTTTCATCGTGAACAGCATGAGATAGGAGGTATTCGGCAAATTAGTAAGTAATTAATAATATAATCTTGTTTCTCGAAGTTTATTTCGGAATGAGTATAATGGACGAAAAAGCAGATTTTGTTTTTATTCAATATGAATAAATAATTAAATATGAATATAAATATGAAAATTGAATATCACGCCCCATATCGTTAACAAAAAAAAATTGTTTCTGATCCAACTCTGTTTCACCAAACTGCGAAGTGTGTCATCTCTATGAATGAAAGTTGACTACTCTCTTCATCATTAGTACTTTTGAGATTAAATTTTAAATAATAATGAGCAGAAAATTCAAGGATGATTTCTAGACTCAAAATAAATGGTATCTCTTCATATTGAATTTTTTTCAAAATTTGATCACCACAGTTACAGGGTGTTAATGTTGAATTTTCCTCACAGTTTTTTTGCTCTACGTTTAGCCACGTTGATAGTATTCGACGGAGTTTCGTATTTATGCCGTTTCCGGAATGAGCAAAACGAATTTGCGAACCATTTCTTCATATCTTGTAGAGGGCGCCACAAGCGAGTCTTAAATTTTTTTTGAATGATCCCAACTTGTTTGCGCTACAGCGTATGCACTTGTTGAGCAAATATTTTCATTCTCTGGATTTTCACACAAAAAAGGCCCCTTTTTTTGTCTCGATAAATCTAACTGTTCTTAAGGAAAACGCGATGAAGGAAAAATCATTTTGATTTATTTTTAACTTAGAACATGAAACTCTTTATATTAATGGTCTATGGTTGCCACAGAAATACGTTATTTCGAAATAAAAGTGAAAAAGCTGCGAATAAAATCAATGTCCGAAAAAATTTTATGGGAAGCGGTACCATTTATTTTGCGTCCAGTAATCAATCACTCCTGAATTTTTTGCTTATCATTTCCGGATATATGCTACATCCAACCTGTTAGCACCATCTGGGTACAACGCAAGAACTAGTAGATTCATGCAGGTTTCGCCCGACCTACAGAGATGGCGTAACTGTAACGAACGCTCCTTTGATAATTGATTATGGAAAACTGAACAAGGAATAGGGAGATCTCTGTTCTATTTAGCGCCACCTGCCGTCAGTTGAGGAATGTTTATTGATTCTGACACTCTCATTTCACTAAAAGCATATTTCGCCTCGCTGAAAATGCATTGTGATTTTGTGATTATCGCTTCTAGGAAGTTACGGCAATTATTATTATTTACTGTGGACGTGCATGTTCACCGTTGCAGCATTCATATTTGTTGAAGTTTACAGAAAAAAATAGTTTCTCTAATCATTCTCGGAAAGGGAAAATTCCTACTTTGATCATTTTTTCACGAATTCTGATGAATCAGATGAGGGCATTCAAACTGATAAGTTTCATCCCTTTATAGTTGCTCCGATTTTGTCAAAACGAAAATTTTCAATAATCAGCAATACGTCAGGATTCATGAATAATTTTACGAGTTTGCGAGTCCGAAGATTAAAAATTACAGAAGATTATGGGGAAATGCCATGGGACTTATCAAGTCCACGAAGTAAAGTGTAAAAAAACTTGGGCCAATTAGGCTCACACTTGTGGTCTCAGATATCCTGAAAAATAATGATTTTCATTGAATATGTCAGAGGAAAGTCACAAAATTTGAAATAGTAGGAATCTTCATATGGAATAGCTTGAATTTTCCGAAAGTGTAGTTCTGAAACAAAAATGGGCATCTTTTCCTTCATTCGTTCTGTTTTATTTCTCAATGTATGTAACGAATTATTGTTTTCACTTTATATTATATTACGCACGTTTGCATAATTGTTTCACAATTGTTGATTGTATCGATATCATGTGCGATTTAAAATTTATTGAACTTCTGTGATTATCGTTTTGTTATTTGAAAAAAATATTGGTGTAAGTTTCATCGAGTGTGCAGATCCAAATGTGGGCATCCATTGGTTATTTCCACAATGAGAAAAAAGTTAATCAAGACGAAGAAATAAGAAAAAAATTAGAAAAAACTAATAAGTAAGTCGGATTGTGCAGAAAAAGACTGACGAATGTTTGTGCTGGTCCAGTAATTGATACCTGAATCTGACTTTTGCAGGCGAATCAAGCAATTCCTTTCATTAACTACAATTTCTTATTCTAATTCATTAGATATTTATGTGATTATATTCCATATGCGATTAATCATTTGTAAATTGATTCATTAATATATTATGTATTGGATAAAAGGCTGTTGCTCACAACGTATGAATGTTCGTCTAATTAGTGATAATATTGAATTGTTTTTATCCATAGCCTTGGAACTCAATTCCGCAGCCTTCTTGACGAAGAATTTTTCCGAACGCACGTTATAAGAGAAGAAAATATTCGTATTGTTTTTGTTGACCGGAATGGTTCTTCTTCTGAAAATATCTAGGTACCGAACATGAAGACAGCACCAAAAAATCGTTCAGAGTACTGAATAAGTCCTCAATTCCAAACCCCTATAATAATTAACGCTGCAAGAAGTTATTTTCTCTATTCTAATATAATTATGACCAATGAGGTCATAGATATTAATGTGAAGGTGTTATACAGATTTACCTATTCCTTGAAAATCAGCCGTTGTTACAGGCGTCGACTTATTTCCATTCCTTCAATATTCCCACTTTCGCGGAAATTTGAAAATCGATTTTTAGCCAGGGAAACTTTTTCATGCTTTTACTATCTAATCTAATAGATTATTGGTTGAAGACATTTTCCCAATCGCAGCCGTTATCAGCTAGTATCTTCAAGACCATGAAATGCTTAATGCATTTCTCTATTGAGGAACATATAGATGTTCTTGAGGTAATGGGTGCTTTTCGACTGTTGAATGCAATTTGATGATATCTTGTGAGCATATTGTCTTCGAGACTCCCAGAAGATTTCAGGAGCGAAATGAAAAAACGGGGTCAATAATTTATTATGTTCAGGTTTCAACATATATCTCAGTACAGTAATAAAAATGATCATCAGTTTTGCTAAGAGCAGATGTTTTGAATGGAGTAGGACCATTTGATAACACTTTGTCTCGATTTTTCCATAAAAATACAAAATGAAAATCACATTTCTTGAAATAATTGAAATGAAAGTCATATCTAATATAATGAATAAGATACTGAGACAAAATTATGGATAGGCAAGACCGATAGTAACAAATCATCAAATTCCATTCAACAGTTTCGAAACTACTGAAATTTAATTAATATTCTATAAATCTATCTGCTCTCTCATTTTGTGGTATTACCTTCTGCATAATGAGGGTAATCAGTCATAATCATAACAATGATAATGGTAATATGGCTTATGACCCCAGCTGTCGATGCCGTCAAATGAATGAAAAAAATATTAATGATAATAGGATATGTATTCGCACAATTGATTGAAATCATAATAATTATGAATAAATACATTACTTCATCTTTTCTATTTGTAAATCTTGAGTGATTCATGTGTTTATGACATTAACTAATTGTCGAATTATCAAAGTACTATAATATCTGTAGAATTCAACTAATATAATTCAGGCTAACTCTGAAAGAATGAGTATTCATTCAACAATAATGCTAATGAAACTATTAGCATTATTATTCTAAATATGTTATAGAAACATTTTCAAATTTGTTCAGAAATGAGACCACAAGTGTCATATTTATTCGTAGAAATCCAGTTGAAAGAGGAATTGTGATCAATCTCATGGCATCAACCGGAACCTCGTCAATGAGTCATGAACATTCGTGAGATATTCAGAAAGCCGGCTCTGTTTACGTTTTATTCGCATTTTTATGAGAAAAAAGTTTTTCTTCTTCAAAAATTGACACTTAATACACTATCATGAGAATGTATGAGTTAATCCATTTACGCCCAGAAGACTAAAGCTCAAACACGTCAGTTTTATCACTGATTACCTAATTTTTGACGCTCAAACAAGAGAGATTTCGTCATTGATATTATGGCCGTCATCGATTTCCTTTTTTGTAGGAAAATATGTCATGTAAGACCTCATTGTGTATCAATTATTTTATGATATACTCATACGGGGTGATTAGAAATAGATTTTTTCTTTTCAGTCCACATATTATTTATTATGGTTATTAAATATTTGATTCACTTTCCAGAGTAGATGTACTGAAAAATGAAAAGAATGGTCAGGTCATAACGTAACCAGAATTTATCAATTTGCAGCATGCAACTGAACAGTCCTCTCAATGGAAATCATATCAAAAGCCATCAGGTGTCAAGAAATAAACAGAAAAAAAACATATATTTGTAATTTTCAATAGTTCCCTAAAGGAAATATTCATTTGATAAATCAGGAATGTTCATGATTCATGAATTTTAGTATTTGTCTGACGGAGGAGTCTGAAATATGAGAAAATTTGAAAGTTCGGAGCGTTATTTCATTTTTCATTGCAGGTCAACAATTTTCGAGAAAAATTGTCCCCTTATACAATTGTACACAAGATTCGCTCAGCAGCCTTTCGTCTTCCACCCAAAATATTTTTTATTGATATTTGGTTTAGAGACAGAAAACGCTCTGAAAAAATGTCAGAAAAATGAGATAACTTAAACTCTTCGAAATATTCGAGAAATGCTGAATGAATTATTGATTGTTTTCAGTTGTTTTGTAATTTCATTGTATTTTTGATAACAATGAATAATTTTGGTAGTGTCATGAAAAAATATGAGAAGGAAAGAAGTAAACTCATTAGTCTTCACCCAGTATGAATATATACTACTATAGTTTTCATCATGAAATAGAAACGGGGATTACAGGATATACTTTTTCTTAAAAAAGTTATAGTCCTCACGGTCATACCATTGACGTACCTCATGCAAGGTGTTTCTAGAATGGTGATCTCGCCTCTATGACATATGAAAAACTAAAAAATACATAGAATTTGTTTCTCGTAGTGTCATCCATTTTCACCATGAAGGGCTTTGAAAAAAACAAATTATACACATTTCTAACGATGCTGCTGAACCTAATAGCAACACTGTTATGAAACTTTATTTGAATAATTCCTGAAAGCTGATGAACCCAGAATTTTTTTATGCCTGCTTCTCATAGAATGCGTAAGTTATACGGTTTGTACTAGATAGTATCGAACATAACATTCTAAACATTAGATTTATTGAGTTAAATTTCAAGTCAACTCAAACATCATTCGATGATGTTTAGTGTACAGGGTGGGCATATTTCGATGTTTTAGCACTACAACTTTTGAACCAGACGAGATAAACAAAATCTGATACCCCGATCTCGATCTAATAAGAGTTGAATTCATTTTTGGCTACCTTCTTTTGTTTTCGAGTTATAAGCAAAACTTGGAAAAATGGCGATACCGAAAAAAATTTATATCTCCGCTAATACTGAGCTCTGAAATCAGAACATTCTAGAGGCACTTTTTTACGTAGAATCCAATGGCATGCTCGTCTTTTTTGCACCATTTTTAATTAGGAAGGTATGACCCAAAGTTATGTTTTTTTGAATGGAAACATTATATTTCTGTGCCATTTTCTGAAAGCTTAATTTTTTCTGATTTTAAAAATCGTGAGGTCTGTATCAATATTAGTATAGAAAATGGTCAAAAACCTTTTTTCATGTGAGTCTCAATACTTTCCATGGTTTCGACTGTTGATGAGCACAGAAAAATGTAGCTTCCTATAACAAGAGCAAAGAAATGAAAAGGCTACTAAAAAGAAATTGTATTAATTATGTGCTTATCACAATTGAAACCATAGAAAGTATCGAGACTCAGATGAATATAGGTTTTTGACCAATTTCTATACTCATATTGATTCATATTTTAGAAAACAGAAAAATATATGATTTCAGAAAATGGTACAGAAATCTAGTGTTTCTATTGAAAAAAAATATAACTTTGGGTCAGAGCATCGTAATTAAAAATGCTGCAAAAACGGCAAGCATGCCACTCGATTCTACATTAAAATGTACTCGAATAATATTTTAATTTCAGAGCTCTATTATCAGTATTGGCGGAGATATACATTTTTTCTGATATCATTATTTTTACAATTTTTGCATATACGAAGACAAAAGAAGGTAGTCAAAAATGAATACTACTCTTGTTTTTTTCTCCGAAAAAGAGATCGAGAATGGGGTATCAGATTTTGTCTATCTCCTCTGGTTCAAAAGTTGTAGTGCTTAAACATCGAAATATGCCCTCCCTGTACAGAGGTAAAATCAAGAATTGAAATTATAATGAAGTGATACCTGATGATGGTTTGAAGTATTGATCAGTTTATTCATTGAACAAAAAAAAGTAATGAAAACTTAAAAAAGCTTTTTTACATGAAATAAAATTTAATTAGGGTAGGCGTTCAAAATGTCCTTCCTTTTCAAGAATACATAGGTCCATCTTTTTTTCCATAGAATCCATTAATCTTCAATGTGATATTGAAAAAGGAATGTTCAATTTTACTCACTACTAACTGTGTAACTAGAACCCTCTCTGAGAGTCAGACATAAACAACAAATTCTTTGAATATATCAGCTTCCAGAACATATTGGTATGAATTTCATCTCAATCTTTCCAGTAATAATAATAATAATAATAGTTTATTTTACATAAACATGAATCGCAGAGTCTAAAGCCTGTACGCGATATACAATTAACACATAAACATTGTTAGTGTAGCCATTATTTTTCAAATTAAATCTTATCCAATATTCAAATAACAAAATAAATGAAAAAAACAATTTAAATATCCTGAAGTTCGAAATCGCTGCGATAACTATGTGCAAGTAGTTTCTGCAAAATCGTAAAAAGTGTGTATATATTTTTTCTTCAGCACCCTTCATATTGAATGCGAAAGGCTTCATCAGAATTTTCTACTGAACAAACCCCAATTATTTTTCAGTTATCTATTTATCCATGTCAGAGCATGATTTTTCTTCATGCGTCGTGTATATTTCGCACGAATGTCGAAAATTTCAACTAGAATCGGAAATGCTCGAAAATGAATTCGTAGCATAGATTGCACCATACTGTATAATCAATGTTTTTACCCTTTAGAAATAATGCACTTGTCGTTTCCTGTTCTTCAGAACTCACCTTTCGCTAGCTATGGAGGAGTTCCTGGACATGGACTTTGGAGACATCTCGAAGTCGCTGTCCGACCGGTAGAGGAAGCTCTCCCTGCGTTGCGGAAGGTTCTGCAGAACCAGGCCAGCTGAGGGGGAGGCCACCCCGTCGAGAGGTGAGCGGCCTGGGCTGGCGCCATTTTCGACGTCGAAACTGAAAGGGAAAATTACCATTAATTTCCTCGTTTCTCAAAACTGGGGTATGACGCTGTGAAACGTCCAAGAAAGAATAATGATTGTTAAAGGTCAGCTGAGCTAGTCAATTTAATGTCGGCTTCAAGGGAACCTTCTTTCCAGAAAAATGATCAAATTGAGCTTTTTATTCACAGGATTGGTGGTCTGAAATATAATGAATATCTGTTCAAACCGATAGGTCATATGAATTTTCATCTAGTTCGAACCTGTCACTGCGTTCGATTAAAATTTCGACGTCAGAAGCTACTTCAAACCTAACTATGCCTTTAGTCCAAGAGCTAGTGAACCTTTTGAGTAACGGTTTGTCTGTAAGGCTAGAAATTTTTATAGCGATAGTTCCAAGCAAGCGGGAGACGGAAATCATCGCCTGGCACCCCTCACCCCTGCACGTCATCAAAATCTATATCTTTGAAAGTGTTAAAAAAATAAAAAAAATAAACTTGTTCCTAGAAGCTTGAAATTTTCATACGATTTTGTTCGTTCATTGTGAAGTTCAAAAAAAAAAAAATTGACAGGCCATTTCGACGAGCACAAGTATCTGCCAGGCGACTCGAAAAGGGTGTGAAATACGAACAAAAATTTTTTTTGTAAGGCTGAAATTTATATATGTGTTCGTCTGAGCGAATGAAAAAATAAGTTTTATTATTCATCTTCATCATCATCTGATATGTTATCATTAATTTCTTCATCATATAGTACAGTCGTTTCAAGCGTAGTACATTGTGTCTTAAATTGGTTGAGACTGCATTATATCTCAGCTATTATTGAAAATAGAGTCATGCGGTTTTCGGGTCCCTGTGTCACTGTTTTGTAAAACTTTTAAATCCACAAACATCTTCTTTTGTTTCTGGAATACAGTTCGAAAATAAAAATGTCCACTTTTTGAAGATGTTATCATTTCTCGGACCCTGTATGAAGAGGAAAAAGTATGAAAATGTTTATAATAATAAACATTTCAAGTTTGTGCTATATCTTAAAAACATTTATTAGATAAAAATTTTTAGCTACACCACTGACTTCTTCGTAAAAATATCATTATGAGAAGTTTTAATTTTTTTCTTTTAAACCCAGGGCCCGAGAAATAATAACATTTTCAAAAAGTGTACATTTTCGTTTTCGCCCTGTACCTATATTCCACAAACAAAAGTAGTTGGATCATTTCTGTTTGTGGATTTAGAAGTTTTACAAAAAAGTGACCCAGGGTCTCGAAAACCGCATGACTATTTTCAATAATAGCTGAGATATAATGCAGTCTCAACCAATTTAAGACAGAGTGTACTACGCTTGAAACGACTGTATCTACTATATGATGAAGGAATTATGATAACATATCAGATGATGATGAAGATGAATAATAAAACTTATTTTTTCAATCTCTCAGACGAACACATATATAAATTTCAGCCTTACAAAAAAATTTTCATTTTTGTTCGTATTTTACACCCTTTTCGAGTCGCCTGGCAGGTACTTGTGCTCGTCGAAATCGTCTGTCAATTTTTTTTTAACTTCACAATGAACGAACGAAATCGTATGAAAGTTTCAAGCTTACAGGAACAAGTTAATTTTTTTAACACTTTCGAAGATATAGATCTTGATGACGTGCAGGGGTGAGGGGTGCCAGGCGATGATTTCCGTCCTCAGCATGCTAGGAACTATCGCTATAAAAATTTCTAGCCTTACAGACAAACCGTTACTCAAAAGGTTCACTAGCTCTCGTACTACTTTTTCATTCGCTGTCATGATATGCAGATTCTGTGAATCAGATATGGGTGAAAACAATGATCGAATCATATCCTTCTTAAAATATAACGATGAAGAAACCTAAGAACAACCTGAGTTATCGAATGATTCTCGAAACCTTCTTGCAGGAAAACTCAACAATTTCCTTATCAAATGATTATAGATCGAACGCGACTATTTTCAATAATAGCGTGGTAGCACCGTAGCACTCGACAAAGTCCTCTGGTGTACGTGATTGAATCATTTCTTGCTCAAATTCGTTTTCACCATCTTATTATACAGGGTGTCCCACAGCGAGTGCCCATTAGAAGTTTATGGGGAAATAATAATTAGATCATTTTCAAATTTTGTGTGAAGATATAAGCCAAGAAGACCTTCATTTATGATATATTTTTTGATATGATTGTCTTCCGCTTTCACCGGAAGTGGTATCAACTTTCTTATTTCATATGGAACACCCTGTATATTATGACTTTTTCGGATAGATCTTCGAATGCCACATTAATTTTATATAGCCATCTAGAGCCGTTTTCGAGTTATTCACTTTTTTTCGAAAAAATTTACCAATTGTGGCTTGTAGAACACTAAGAATTCAATGAAAGCGCAACGCGCAATTTCAGATCTGTTTTTTGAAATTATTGACAAGATATTCACCCTAACTCTGTAGAGAAAATAACGTTTTGATACACAGGGTGGTAAAATGAAAGTGGCAAAGTTGGAATTCAAAAAAGCCAAAAACTCAATTTTTTCAAATGAAAAACATATTTTTTCCACCCACATATCAATTTTTGAGGTGGAAATAGGTGGAGTTTATTCAGAGTTCCCTATATCCAAAATGTAACATTTTCGAGATATTCAGGAAAAACTGTTAATATGTCAAAGTTTGAATTCCAAAAAACGTAGAAATTCGATTTTTCCAAATAGAAACCGTATTTTTTTCACTCCCATTTCAATTTGAGAGGAAAAAATAAGTAGATTCTTTTGAGGGTTCCCTATATCTAAAATGTACCATTCAATTATGATCTGTGTTAACCCTCTCATAAGAATCTGTATGACTTTAAAATAATCCAGGTTTGTACCAACTGAAGAATTAATCATGGAATGTATTGGCAGAATTCTGTTACAGAATGAATAAGATAATCTACCAATCAAGAAATATTTCGAAGGTGGGAAAAACGTTTGGAAGTAGGTGGACGAAATTTTCAAAATGTGTTATGATTCAATTTCCTATTCTGATATATCTGAATGGAAGTTCAAGAAGTTTCATGACTTGTTTTATAAGTTTTGCATTAGAATTAAGCTTTCGATATGTATATTGTATTTTGCGAAATATATCCCGTTATTTTCATTATGAGCAGTAAAAAAACTAGTCTTCGTTTTCTTTCAACAATGAGATAATTTTTGAGAAATATCGACAACAGAAGCATGGAAAATTATTCTGAATAAGTCAAAGATTTTTATGAAAGGGTGAACATATTATAATATGCTCGTTGCTAACAGTTATTTCTGAATATCTCGGAAATGGTACATTTTAGATATAGGGAACCCTGAATAGAGTCCACTCATTTTCAATCCTCAAATTCATATGTGAGTGCAAAAAATACGTTTTCCATTTGAAAAAATCGATTTTTTGGTTTTTTTTTTTAATTCCAACTTTGAAACTCTCATTTTACCTCCCAGTTTGTCAAAACGTTATTTTCTCTACAGAGTGACGTCGAATATCGTTTCGGTAACCCATTTCCAAAAACAGATCTGAGATTGTGCGTTGCGCTTTCATTGAAATCTCAGTGTATAAACTTCTAATGGGCATTCCCGGTGGGACACCTGTATATCGGGAAATAAATATTCTTTGAAAGCGAGGTTGAAAGATTATGTTATTGAAGAGGACTGTTCATCAGGAATAATTGCCGCGGAAAACAGTCACAGTCATTTTCATATCCATTCATTCCATGATAGTCCAGTGCCGTCTTGAAATTGAACATTCTTTTGGATTGAATTGAAAATGTTAGAATTGGTTAGAGGTATTTTGACATATGCCATCGTGAACTTTCTGATGAAAGTTTTTGAACACTACAAAATTGTTTGACAATATTCCTGTCTTTATCTTGCCTCGACGGTAAAAGCAATGACTTGTTTATGAGAAATCGATATATTTCTTCCCTTCCATCGATATATTTCGTCGTTCCCTGCGTTTATAGGAATCAGTTCCACTTGGCAACCTACTCGGATGAATTTTCTGCATTATAGTGAAATTTTTAACAATATGGGTCATCTGGTTCCTGAGTACTGTGAAGACCCAGGAATTATGAATATTTTTTTTTCCATTTTTGGCAGGAAAATTCAGAAGACGAATCAAAGTAGTGGATGAAACAACAAAACAACAACAATAAAACGGAAAAACACTGGTTGTGTTCAACAATTCAGATTAAGAATGATGTGCATGAAATCATAACTATATTTGAAGAATTCTGGAATCATTTCTGGAGTTTGATATACTCGATTGAAGCAGAGAATCATATATTTTATGGCAAGTGACCCATTTTTCAGTACGTATCCCATGAGACAATATAATTTCATGGGTTATTTCAGGTCATATCATTATTATTGCTGGTGGCAAGAAATATAAAATATATATTTGACGGGGTTAAAATATGATTGAGACAAATCGCACCCTCGCTACAAAAGTGACACAACTCAACATTTACTTTTTCCGGTTTATGCTATAGAAAAGGATTAAATCATTGAAAATTTTTTCCACATCAATGGTTCTTCCATATATAAAATAGATACCTACATATAAAAATTGGTGTCTATTTTATGTTTCCGATTAATTAGAAAATATTCAATATTTGAATATTTTCGACTTTTGATTTTGGGTTTAGTCACTTTTGTAGCAAGAGTGCGAAATGTTCTTACTCGTTTATTCACCATCGAAAAAGTTTTCAAAAATTCACTGTCTTTCTAGGTAGTTCTCCCCAATTGTGACGCATTTTGTCCAACTTGCCGAAATCTTTTTGATGCCGGCATCGACGAGTTCCTTGGGCAATTTTGAAAGTCACATGCGACGAACTCCTCTACCTCATTGTCGGTGTTAAATCTTCAACCTCCGGGGGATTTTTCAGCCCGATTCCGAACATGGGTAAGCCTACTGACGTTGAGGCTCATATAAGGCAGCGGATTTGTGGAAAAAGGATATAAAGATGTATTTGTTACACTCCAGATGAGTGGTCAGATAATAAGGCTTATTAGAACTTGATGTGTCTCCTGCATAAAGTATTCATTAAATACAGGGTATTATGTAAACACAATGTATACATATATAATGCTCCACAAGGGCTTCTGCCCCGTATATGGAACCATATTCTTCGAGAAATGTTCAACAACCTCGTGTGTAGTATGCAAAGAAGATGTCAAGCTGTAATTGATGCCCGTGAAGGCCATATATCATATTGAAAGTCTTAAAATGCTTGAATTCTCTAGGAATAAAATTTCATTGTTTGACTCAATTTTTCTTAAACACCCTTTATACGCTGAAATTGGTTTTATTTCCTGTAACTTGAAATCATGTTAGAATGAACTTTCATGACAAAATCTCATTCGAACTATATTTTTTCGCAATTTAAGTCAATATCCCTAACTCATGTGGAGCAGTTAATTTTTGTTTGTGATAAAGAGGTTCAGCTCGTTTTCATTGTAATCATTCTATATATTGATAACTCTGAAAGTTCTTGAACAATATGAACACAGGTAAGTGATAATATTCAATGAATATGGTCGTCCTTACCGATTAACAAGTAGTCGACCTTATAATTTTAGTTAGATAATATTTCCTGATAATCAGTGGCGTAACTGGGCGTGGGCGACGTGGGCGACCGCCTACGGCCTCGCGCCCTCAAGGCCTCGCGGCCAAATGATAACCTTTTCCTCTAAGATCAATCATTTTATCTACAGATGAATCTATATGAAGACTTTTTTCTTTGTTGACGACGATTTCTATTTCGTACCTCTCAGCTTACTTATTAACTTTCTATTGCGCAATATATTTGCAGAAATTCACACAAACCTAAATCGTGCCAGGAATACCTACTTACATAAGTTTACTCTGGTCGCCACCTGAGGGTGACCAGAGCGTATCTCCACCGCCCTAAATCAGAAAGAATATTTTTTGACTATGAAAGCAGCGATGAACCTGTACAAGGTATCCTAAATTGCTTGATTTTGACTGTTTTTGGTACATCTGGTCCATACCTTTCCAACTTCAAATTGAGACTAATCACATTCAAATTGGTATTAAACAATTTCAAATTGGGAATAAGCAACTTCAAATTGGTAAACACAATCGAATTGGGAAAAAACACATTCAAAATGGACTGAATAATCTCATATTCGAAAATGTCTTTTTTTCATAGAGAATTGTCATGATTCTGAAGACTTCCATGTAAACATTCGCTACAATCTTTGAAAGTTCAAAGTGTTATTTCTTTTTCAATTGTGAGGTTGCAAGTTTTTGAATGGATTTGGCCTTTGACCAATTTGTGCACAAATTTTACACAGTGGTTTTTCTTCTACTATGTATTGAAATTTTTTCTGATTGATTTTCGATCAAGAGACTGGAAGAGAAAACTTTGAATAAAATTCGAAAGATTGATTCTCGAATTTTTAAACGAAATGTTTCATAAATTCCTATACACCTCTGCATTTTTCCCTCATTTCTATTCTCAGTTACTTCAGAATAATTCTCTCGAAATATGAAATAAAACGTCTTTTTTCAATATGGAATAGTTTAGTGTCAATATGAATTTGGTAAATTCCAATTTGATTGTGATAACCATTTTGAAATTGTTAAGTCCTATTTTGAATGTGTTTATTCTCAATTCGATTGTGTTTGCCATTTCTCATTTTGAAATTGTTTGATCCCAATTTAATAATAATAATTTAATAATAATAATAATTTATTTGTCAATCAAATTTACAGAGTAAAAGTGGACAAATAATTTACCGTCAAAACATACACGGTTTGTCACTAAAGATGTTGCATTAAAAATCTACATCGAAATTCAGTATAGATAAACATTTATATACAACATGAACATAAAAAATATAAATTAGTATAAGACTTAATGGTCACATTTACAAGTTCGACAAACACTTCCAAAATGGAATCAATACAAAAATTCATTTATGTTGTAAATTGTCTTTTCTAAAAGGAGATTTGAATGTGATTAGTCTCAATTTGAAGTCGAAAAGGTATAGATAGGGAAAAATTTTCTTGGGCTCGATTTTCGCGAAAACACTATAAATGGAAACCGTTTCATGATACCTTCATTTTTTGTAGGATATAACTGAATTTTGAAATTCGATCGATTTCGAAAGTGTGCCATATCATTTTTATTAACGAAAATATGTGACAACGATTGGAATTTTTATAGGCTATTTTCACAGGAAATAATTTGTTTGTGTCGTCTACTAAGGGTATTTTTTTCATTTCATATCATAAAAAATAGAGAGGAAAAATTAAAAAAGAGTCTTAGTTCCAGTAAAAACGTGCTTGTAGAAAGTTTCAATCGTTTCAGATATTTTGGGAAAAAAGTTATGGTACATCTTCGAAATTGATAAAATATCAAAATTTTCTCATATATCTTCGAATCAAATAAAAATATGGTGAAGCGGTTTCCACTACTGGTGTTTTCACGAAATTTGAGCCCAAGACTCCTTTCAACGTTTTTACCTGTATAGTACCAGAAACAGCCAAAATCAAGCAATTGTACAAATTTAGAATCAGAAAAGACTTTCTGCTTTGGCAACCCTCTCTATCTATCTCTAACATCCCAGCTGGGCTATGATTATAATTAAGCAGTTAAGTGAGGCTAGAAGCAGACAATTTTTATTTGATTTTTAGTTCATAATTCGTTACATATATTTTATTATATGTTAGACAATTTGTTTCTCATGGAAACCTTTGTTCATGAAGGGGCCTCGCAAATTTTATCTCGCCCACATATAATTGAGGTCTTGTTACGCCACTGCTGATAATTTTCACCTAACGTTTCGTCCACAACTGCGGAAGGCTTCTTCAGAGGATTCTTGGCCTGATGTTAGATTCGATCCATTGGCCCAACTCATATCCCGATCGTTGACGGGAGAAGGCAGTGGGTTTACCGACAACTATGCGCTATGTATCGAAGTAGTTTTTTTCATTCTGTTCATGTGGTTCATATGTTTATATGACTCAATGGCTTCCATATTCATCTTTATGATGTTCGAAATTGCCTCTGCCTGCGAGAAAACAATATTTTCGGTCCATCTATTAGAGGATGCTCCTCTAGTGCTGATTTTTCTGTCTGATTTAGTCGATAGCATCGTTCATGCTCCTTAATTCTCTTATTGATACTTCGCTTCGTTGTACCAATGTAGACTTTGTCGCAGTCACAAGATATCCTGTAAATAACGGGTTGAGAAAATGGGTCGACCTCATCTTTGAAAGCTCCGATCTTTTGGCCAAGTTTTTGAGTAGGCTTATAGGCGGTCTTTATATTTTGCCCTTTAGTATTCTTCCAATTCTATCAGAGACCTTAGGGATATATGGAAAGATAGCTCTTTCATTGTGACTTGTTATCATCACGTGTGAAAAGTTTTGGTTTCATTGAGTTAGCGACGAATGCATGCTGTAGATGTTCAAGTTCATTCTCCAGAAATTCCGGCTCGCACAATCATCGGGCTCTGTCTACGAGTGTTTTTATTACCCCTGTGTCCTAGCTTCCCATTAAGCTTTCTAGTAAGCAAGACGTCTAGAAAATGTAGAGCACTATCCTTTCCAATTTTCATAGTGAATCGAATATCTGGGTGCCTACTGTTAAGATGGGATAGGAAATTTTCAGGTCCATGACACCAAACGACAAAAGTATCATCCACATAACGTAGCCATTTGTATGGTTTCTTTGTTGCTGCTTCAATTGCACTTTGTTAGAATTTTTTCATGAAGAAATTTGCAATTCCACGACTTGAGGGTTTACAATGAAGCAACTGTCTATTTGCTCATAGAATTCGTTTTGTTAATATTCGGGAATAACTCAGACACGTGGTTGAGCGATTTCTTGATGGCAACTAGTGTGAACAAAGATACAACATCGAAACTAATGAGTCGGTCATTTGGTCCCAACTGAATGTTTTGCAGCTTTTTTCCAAACTGAGTAGAGTTCTCGACGAAAGTAACCGTATTTCCCACATATGGTATCAACATTGATATTGAAACTTTGATGAATCAATGGTACAAACTATAGGTTTGAATGGGACCTTATCCTTATGAATTTTTGGAAGTCCTTATATAAACGAAACCCTTGCTTCACTCTTATAATCTTTTTTTCAAAATCTTCTTCGAGAAGCTAAGGAAATTCAGAGTTCTATAGGACCAAAACTTTCCACACGAGATGATATAACACGTCCCAACTCACCCCCAATGGAAGAGCCATCTCACGATGAATCCCCAAAGTCGATAGAATTGGTATAATACTAAATATCTAAATATAGAGACCGCCTACAAGACAACCTGACCAAATAATAAGAACTATCAAAGACACACTCTCTCAAACCGGTATTTACAGGATACCTTGTGACTGCGGAAAAGTCCTCATTGGAACAACAAAGCAAAGTATCAAAGCGGAGAATTAAGGAGCGTGAACCATGCTATCGACTTAATCAGACAGAGAAATCCGCAGCGCTAGCAGAACATGCTTGAACAGATTGACACATTATAGTTTTCTCATAGGCAGGAGCTATTTCGAACATCAATCATCAAGTTTCTATCCAAGGATGAACATGGAAGCAATTGAGATATATAAACATAAGAACAACATGATCAGGAGGGAAGAAACTTCGTTGGTACGAAGCTTATGGTTGGCGGTGTTGAAAGAGACCAAAATCAAGCCAATACGGTGGTAGAAGTTGGGGCCAACGGAACGAATCCAGGATCACTTTCGGAAATTCAGAGGTCGAGTTAAAACCTCAGACAAGAATCCTGCCTACCGCAGTTGTGAGCAAAACTTTCAAATACTTTATGATAATATATCAATGTGACAACTTACAATTGTGATATATGAGCTTCTGTGACCTCATCAGTTAAAAAAAATTGAATAAGAAACAGAACTTCCTTTGATTTTGTTGATCGAGAAGTAATTATTCGGAATTTCCGATATATAAGCTCGAAAGTATATCGAGATATATTACTTAACTATAATAAAAGTTCAACTTTCAAAATCAACCTGTTGCAGGTACACTAGACACTTTAGCAACTTCAGCAATTCATGTTTCTCGAGAAAAAAATTAATTTGTTCTATCTCTTTGGAAATGTAGTACTAAATCATCAAAATATTGAATTTAAAGGGCCCTTTTGAAAACTAATAATTATTTATTCGTTCATTTCCAAGAAAACGTTCAAGCATTACTTGAAATATCTGAATGATGCTGTTCTCAGAGGCTTGAAACAACAATCGAAAAAACTTGTTAATAATATCTGATGTGATTGTTGTAGGATTGTGTTCAATTCGTTTTTGAATTTCGTCATGAGTATGAAAGCAATCAACAATAATATTTGCTCCATCGAGATCACAATATTTGTGAAAATTTCTTTAGACCAAATATTATACCCAAAGATTAATATATATGAGTCTCTTATTTATTTTGATGAACTGATTCCTCATATAGACTGTAAAATGAACAATATAATGATTTTTTCAAATGTATATAACATACACATATATATCAATTTAAAACTTGCAAAACATCAATCAATGGACAGAATGATATATTCCTTGTTAGTTTATAGTCAAGAATCATTAGGTTATTTCTATTTCGACAAAACATAAAATTAATGTTAATGAATAGGAAGAACCTTGAGGAGAAGAAACGGTTTCTTCTAGCCAGGATGATTCCTTCCGACCTCCTCCTCTGATTTGCAAGACTTCTTTGTATGAGGACCATTATTCACCATGAACAAGCACCGAAAAGTATCACTTTGCTTATCGACAACACTTTCCACGCGATAACAATAAACTACATGCTTGTCACCGTTCACGAAATAATACTTCCAAAATCATAGTGATAAGATGTGGATTAATTCAACCTTCTGAATTTAGCGATAATAAAATTGATCAACCCAATGTATTTTTAGTTATACCAATCAAATTCTATTGTAGATCTGGACGAGATGTCAGATCGCGATGACGCGAATTTCTGACGATCGAAGTTGCGGATACCGAAAGAAACTGCGACTATATTCAGTAGGTCTCAGTATCGAATGCAAAAAATATTTTTATCTGTTCATGATATAAGCAAGGTACTTGAAGGAGTTTATAGAGTAGATTTCGTAATTCGTCAGTTTTAATAATATTTATCGAGTGATGCGCGCCACTTTCTTTGATCTGATTTTAATACATTGATTGATCAGCA
Organism: Hippodamia convergens; assembly: GCA_038502775.1. NCBI lineage: Eukaryota > Metazoa > Arthropoda > Insecta > Coleoptera > Coccinellidae > Hippodamia > Hippodamia convergens. Next base: position 17,927,334 of record CM076611.1, read on the forward strand.
AGAGATTTTGAAGGAAATTCTCTTATAAATTAAAGAAGATGGTATGTATCATCATGAATTGGACGCTACGGGCGATTCCGTTCATTGATATTTTTTCCGATTGGAATTTCAAAGGTCAAAGGTGTTCTCGAGTTGTTATGAGCATAAGATATCGAGATCATATCATACAAAGTGTGAACTAAGGTCACGGTCGGTAAGTTATATGCATTAGCTTCACTTTTAACAATAAACAAAATATGAGGAAGAATTTGAGATAGTCGAAAAGCATTCCAGAAAGTGATATAAGTGATAATGAAAACCTCAGCTCCGATCAAAGCGGTCGACTACTATTCTATCAACCAATCCCAAGATGTTCGAATCACTCATCTACAAATTCTTTGCTGCTCATTTCGAGTATATGACAATAGGAAATCTGCATGGGTTTATCGGGGACAGAAAGCTGAAGACAAACCTGCATATGTTTCTAGACTACCTACCGAATCTCCGAGGATCAATTTGACGTGATCTAGCTGTCGTTAGAATTAAATTTATTTTCAGCTGTAAACAGTTATTGTAATAACTCACAGTTTTTTCTCAGAGTTTACCAAAAATTGTATTTGTTGAATAAACTCATATCCTTCTAGACTGATTTTGAAAGAAAAATATCTCGTTAAGATTAATCAGTGTGTGCTACTACGTCGAGGTGGGAGTACATGGAAATTCACTATCTACTACTATAGTCCGTTTCAGAATTATTAGCATCTCAGGCTGCATGGAAATTTGGTAGGAAAAATTCGATAAGTAGATTTTGCAGAATTTAGGAAGGTGTTTATAAAAAACACTGACTAATGACTTTTTCAAGTTTGAGTTATCCTATAACCTACTGAAGTTACTTCAAACACCGAGTTATAAAAATATCTGGAGTGCTGACTCGTCTTCGGCACCAGTAACGGAATGCCTGAAGCTTACATTTCATTTCCTTCATCCCCACTACACGACGGCAATTCGTTTTATTTGAGAACGTTCACTGAAATGCCCAAGTAACGAGTTTTGTCAGAAGCTTTAACAGAAATATCCTGGCTCACTTTTCCCGAACAGTGTCTACGACCTAACCATGCTAAACCAAGAATCGAAAATTAAGAAGAAAAGTAAGTTGAAACGAACCTATGATAATTAATGAAACACATTTTCACAATCAATAAAATGAAAAATAACGGGTGCCTCGAAAGCAAATTATAAACAAATTTCGAGGATGAAAGAATCTTCAACAAAACATATAAATGCATAAACAACTTTGAATAAAGACAATTTTTTTTCGTCTATTTGTAATATGCCGACTCCCTGTCTTCTCAAATGATATAATTACAACTCTTATTTTCTATTATGTGTTTGAGATTACAAAAATAAGTCAAAACGGAAACTATGACGATCAAATTATGTATAAGAGGTCTGAAATTGAAAACGAAATTTCCCAAAATGTTGCTTTTCCGGATGAATTTCCGAAAAGCATAAAAGTTCCATTAATTTTTTTGTCTACAAGCGTACACTTTCTACCCCTTTCCCGCACGCCTTTCAATTAGTAAAGAGTCACATTTTCAAACAGTGCGGGGAAAACCCTTGCTATTCCATTCCCGCCCACTTTTCAGTACGGGAAAGTATATGCAGGGTTTTTTCCCGCACACCTTTATTAAAGAATAATAGTATATTCCAAAACAAGTTGCAGAATGAGCTCCTATTCCAACACGAATGCGAAGTTCGAAAACGTGCGACGAAGGAGCGAGTTTTCGATAGCATGAGTGTTGGAATTGTCTTCTGAAACGAGTATTAGACGATATTTTCTCTATTTCAGTCAAGTTTTGTGAAATACTCTCGAAATTTAAATAAAAATTCAAGTTGGTGACTTTTATATTTCATCTTGGCAGTTGGTGTGACTTACGAAATTTGACAGATTACGGAATTTGAATTGATTTGATTCGAAACTTGTTTCGATCGGAGGTCAGTACTGACAACCAAAAAACGAAAAATATAACTGAAAACAATGCTGCAATGAGTTTCATTACAGCACTACTTTTAGTACTGTAATGAACTCATTACGATACTGAAATAGAGAAACTGAATTATGATATTTCTCTATTCACCGAATGTCAACGATGCGAGAACTACGGTAACGACATGTAGAAATACGTTCGACATATGTATTATAAATTAATACAATATAGATTATCAAATTTGATCTGTGTATTGAATTCAAATCGATCTCATATAATGGCTTGTAGAAAACATATTGTTGTTCCGATCTAGTGCAGAAAGTATTTTTCCCGTACTCGATTCCTCCGCGTCGTTCGGGCAATGGCAATCTAGTACGGGAAAGTAAAACTTTCTGCACTTGATAGGTAAATAACTATTTCGCATTACGGGAAAAAAAGGTTGTTTTGGGATAATTGATACTGTAAAAATAATCTTGAAGTATCACATCAAACACACCTTCCAGTAGTTCTTCTGCGATCGTTCGACAGCGGAAATCTTCTGATATATCTCCTGATTTGTGAAGACCTTGAAGAAGACCTCCTAAACTTTCCGGCTCCCTCAGAATATTTCCTGGATCCTTCTGAACTCAGAGCTGCACTGGTTGCAGAAGCGAAAGATCTATCACTGGAATCTTCCTCGTGTTCAGGTATGGCTTCAGAGTCCCTTCTGGAGCTGAGGTCCGAAGACCACAAACTCGTCACACTAGCCCTAGAGTCTATAGATCTTTGTCCAACTATATCATATCTTCGTGAAGATGTGGAAAAGGAGGAAATGCTAGTTACTGATGGTCTCGACTCATTTCCCACGTCCACGGAACTGTCCCTCGAGAAGGCAGAGTATCTACTTCTACTTTCGTTCGAGATCCGAGTGAAAGAACTCATTTCATTGAGAAACTCACGATCTGGCGAGGAGGCAGCAGAATTCTCTTCTTCCTCCACGGTTCTACTTCTGTCTATTTCCGGTGATGGCGTTGGTGCAGAGGGTTCTGGAGAAGGAGTTGGTGGTGCTTCTGGGTTCGGAGGGGAAGGGGTCAAGTTGGCCATATGATTTCTCAAACCACGGATAAGGGACCATAAGAAGTAGAGGATTGTGAGCATTATTTAATCTACTCTCTGAAAGGTTTTCCTGTTAACATTTCTCTGTATTTGCTGAATTCGAATAGTTCTGGATTGTTCCCTAAGTCCTTTTCATGAATTTGTTATTTTTTGTAGCATTTGTTGATATGCCTTTATTCGAGCTTTGATTTATTGGATCTCGAATTTTCACAAATGAATATCTTGAATGAATCTTATTGCTTATTCTATACGTTTTATCAATTTTTCTGGGATTCGAAATTTAGTTTAATCGTCTAAGACTATCAAAAATTCAATATGTTCGAAAAATTCCCTATAAAATCACTCTATAATTTCACAGAAGTTTTAGGCCTTGTTTAAATCATTGTTCCCATCTAACTAATGTTGCTTTAGCCTATGCCAAGTTTGAACTGGAATTCATCTATTTTCTTGTTGAGTTCAAAGACTGCAACAGTTGAATATCAACTGTGATTTCATTATTTTGTTTATTTCTTGCGCTTTCTATCAATTTGAATTATAAAATAACACAAAAACAATAGGACTTATTCGAGAAACTGCCTCATTTTTCGAGACAATATTGGATTAATTTCACATTTGGGAGGAGAGGTAAATCATGACAATTAGAGGTGAATCTGCAAAACACGGAAGGAATTTATGGTGTGACGGTTATTCTGCACTAGATGTCACTAGATGCCGAATCAAAAGATCACATGATTGTGGAGAGAGCTCCAACTCTCCTATCTGGTGCACCCATCGAATTAGACACTAACGGTAAGTTCACATTTCTTCTGTCTCTTTACACTGTTTGCCGCTGCGTATACAACGTGGGATTTCCTCATGCCCTGGCAAAGTTCATCGTTCCTGTCGGTCATACACTTGCGGTTATTTCCACGTTGAAAATAACTGGCAAGAAAGGATCCTGCGCATGAAACGGAGACAAACCGACGTTTCCCACTGCTTCCACTAAATACGTCAATCAGTTTATGCAATTGACAATCGTAGAAATTGTTTCGACGCGGTTTTCCTCATGGCCAAGGAAAATGGAGCACTGAGGGAACTCGGTGGTATTGAACTACGTAGCGGATGTAAAACTAGCATGCTGTGATTGTGGATTCAGCGGCCATGACTGCAGGCGACGCAGGCGCGACGGGGCCATTGAAACAGAAAGCCCCTCGATTTTACTGAATATAATTTTCTTGTCGCAGGGGGAAATTATCAGGTTCGGGAGAAGCTCCGGGAAAATGTGCAATTTGTACCTCTCGGCCTATTCAATACGTCCAATTTGCGTTTCCTGGACGATCTTGCCCGCCTCTGGATGGGATGGAAATTTGATAAATAATTCATCTTTTCGAGTGTTAGGCACTGAACGTTTTTTCAGTTTTCCATGGAAGATGAAGTGAAAGTTTCAGAAAATATACACCTCATGCTGATAGCTGTTGGAGCGACATTTACACCAAATCCGATATTCAGCGATATTATCGCAAAATAATTATGAAGGATTGAATCGCCTGATATCCTCAATCGTGGCAATCCATGTACGACTTTGAAAATAGAATGTCAACAATGAATCGACGAAGAAGCACCTAAGTTATTGATATCTACTTGGTAAGAGACGGGTTTAATGTTGACATTGCAGTTTTTTTAGCGCAAAAGCTCTTGCTGAATTAATAGTATATTCTAATACAAGTTGCAGAATGAGCTCCTATTCCAACACGAATGCGAAGTTGGATAGCATGAGTGTTGGAATTGACTTCTGCAACGAGTATTAGACGGTATTTTCTCTATTTCAGTCAATTTTTATGAAATGCTCTCGAAATTCAAATGAAAATTCAGATTAGTGACTTTTGTATTGTATCTTGGCAGTTGGTGTGACATACGAAATTTGACAGATAACGAAATTTGAATTGATTTGATTCGAAACTTGATTCGATCGGAGGTCAATACTGACAACCATAATAGTATATTCTAAAACAAGTTGCAGAATGAGCTCCTATTCCAACACTAATGCGAAGTTCGAAAACGAGCGACGAAGGAGCGAGTTTTCGATAGCATGAGTGTTGGAATTGCCCTCTGCAACGAGTATTAGACGGTATTTTCTCTATTTCAGTCAATTTTTGTGAAATATTCTCGAAAGTTAAATGAAAATTCAGGTTAGTGACTTTTGTTTTGTATCTTGGCAGTTGGTGTAACATACGAAATTTGACAGATCACGGAATTTGAATTGTTTTGATTCGAAACTTAATTCGATCGGAGGTCAGTACTGACAACCATAAAACGAAAAATATCACTCAAAACAATGCTGTAATGAGTTTCATTACAGCACTACTTTCAGTACTGTAATGAACCCATTACGATACTGAAATACAGAAAATGAAAAAATATAACTGAAAACAATGCTGTAATGAGTTTCATTACAGCACTACTTTTATTACTGTAACGAACTTAGTACGATACTGAAATAGAGAAAAGGTTATAACGTTATAATCGTTTCGAAGTAATTGTATATTGGTAGTAGAATTGAAAGGGTATATTCCGTACGAAGAAAGAGGGGAAATCATAAAATTATAATTTGGATAACGTGACTCTGCATGAAGAAAAGCGGCTTCATTTAACAAACGGGATCCTGGAAAGAATGTGTCAATATCATCATATTTTTGCCTACGTTGTGTGCAACTAATTGCCGAATCTGACAGTACTCATTCAATCGGTAAGAGAAAAAGGGGGACCTAGAGAACAAGAAAATTGCCCCATGCTTGTGGGGGCAGCAACACAAATTCTACAAGTGTAACAACAAAATACAAGTGGTCCTATTGGGATAATTTCCGATACAGATTCTGACATTGACAGTTACAGTTCTTCGGCGGATTATGAACGTCGTTAAACTCTTTTTATTACGACGGTTCGCGCTCAGCGCGTTAGAGGGCGTTTTCCACTTCCCGAAGTTCTGTACGAAACTCCGAATTGGAGTACTACTAGTTACTGATGGGAAATACGGAATGCACGTGGGAATCTATTTCATAAAGAGTTTCTGTAGGAGTGAGGTACAGACGTTTCTCCGCTAGATGGCACTTTTCTTTTTCATATCTGGAAAGTGCCTAAAAGCATTGAATTCAGGTCTGCGGCTCATTTTGGTTGTCATCGACGAAGACGTTAAGCAGTACTGATGACGGGTAACAACCTAGAAACTAGTCTTTTGCTACGTTGACTCGATGGCAGCACGTTTCCTGCAGTTTACTTCATGATCAAGATTTTCACTAGTCCATATTATTGGATTGACAGTTACGTATATACGTGTTCCCAGTATGGGATTCCCTATATCAGAAGTATGCATTTATCTAGCTTGGAAGGTAGGTAAAACATTATCTAGGCTTGTTGAAAATATCGTATCATCATTGTACAAGAGTAAACTTTGTGCTGCAGAAAAAGTTTACATAATAACATGTTAAAATTTTTCCTTGATTACTCGTGCCGTACAGGTAATTTTTAGTCGGACTTGTAACTCCAGATAGATTCAACACTTGTTACACTTACTTGTAGGGTTCGTGCTACGGACCAATGGCGTTTAACGCACGAAAATCATGATAAACCTGAAATAGTATTGGTCAAGGACTGCATGAGGGTGATCCTGATCATCGACTACAGTGAAGTTCTCAGTATAATGATAGATGGTTATCAAAACTGTTCGATTTCTGTTTTTCGGACGAGCGTTTATTTTACCTCAACTGCATTGTAAACCGGCATAACTGTCGGTATTGTTCAGATTAAAATCCAAGATTATTTCGAGAGAGGTTCATACTCTGCAGATAATCATTGAAATCACATAATAATTAGAGATGAAAACAAATGAATTCGACAGACTGTAATACGATGATTTGGTGTTATCCGTTATACCATATCATCATATCTATAGAATATTATTCTTTCACATTCGAATTATCGAACTGATAAAACAATGAGATTATAATAATGTCGGTAGCGTTGTGAGAATCTGAAAGAGAATCATCCGAGATTTTGGTTTAGTGAATATTCCTATTACATAAGGTTGTTCAGCATGAAAGGTTCAATTTCTGCAACAAGTTAATTTATCTCGGTTCCTCTTTGAGCAAATGTTTAAATATGAGAAATGAACGCCTTTCATCTCAGACTTTACCGGAAATAACTTCATTATTCTTGATGACTATTTTCTGGCGGAAACTAGAGTGTTCTTGCAGACGATGTCATGAGCGCACGCAAGGGTGGCAGAGGGGCCTGTGCCTCATTAAACTTTTTTTGGCCTCCCCTGAGAAAAAAAAATCTGCAGCCGCCCATGGCCGTATCAATAAAAATAATTGTTCAATCATGATTGTAGTTATCATCCATTGTGTTTCTAAATAAAACAAAATATTCAGAATTAGACCATGTATTTTCTCCTATATAATTTCTTCAGCCGATGTTTCGGTAGCACAATTGCTCCTTTATCAAGTCTCCAAAAGAATTAGACTCATCAACATCGAAAATTGTGGAATCGATAAGTTGTACCTAACCCTAAATTTTCAAAAGTACAAAAACAGACAAATTCCAAAAACAGACAATTACAACAACGAGAGTACCCTCTGAAATTCATCAACGGAGAGGCCGCATAAAACGAAATCTCGACAAGAACCACCATTTATTCTGTATAAAAAATCACAGCTTCATCAAAAATAAGCAATACATCAAAAATAAAGTATGACAGTGAAAAAGATATCCAAATGTTACCAACTGTAGCATTGAAAATTATCATGTACAATAATACGTCCTGTCACACTAACATTTGAATTTCCAGTTTAAAAACAGATATAACAATTACATAAATTATGAATCATGAAAAAGTAAAATATATATGACAATATAACAACATAAAAATTATATGGGAGAATATAAATGTTTAATGTTGATTCGTTTGAACAAATGAATTGAATTCGAATTTCGAACTCTGCCTTATTTTTGATTCACAATCCTTACGTTTGATTCTTGAGCCAGACTTATCTCTAGTCGAAAAATCCGTAATCGAGATACAGGGTGGTTCATGTATTCAATGAAAATTTCAATATGTCGTTACTTATAAGGCACTTCAAATCCGTTACGTTTTTTTCTACGGTTTACTCAAGGCTATATACCCGAATTAAAAGAATAGTGATAATTTATTGATTTATATCCATATTTATGAAAACGAGATAATTCTACAATATCCCTCTCATAATTTCTTAAATTTTTTCGAAAATGAGAAGAGATGATAAGGAGGAGGTGTGCTGAGTAGAATGTTGTACAATAGGAGATTGAAAAATAAATTATAATGAATATTTACGTATTTCAGTATTGTGATGAGTTCATAATAATATTAAAAGTAGTGTTGTAATTATCTGATTACAGTATGCTCACTGTGAAAAAAGGGCAGTCGGTTTCATCATATTGATCAATTTCATGACATCATTACACAAAGTCTTGTCATACCTTATGAGATAGGGTTCGGCCTGAAGTTTTTCGAATGCTGAAAAGCTTTATAACATATTGAAAAACAGTGTGCGGCAATAAAATTTTTAGCATTTAAAATATCTGGTTAATAAAAACGAAAGAAACAAACTCCCGAACGTGACAAATCAGAGTTTCCTCGGTGTAACGGATAACTTCAGAGGTCTGGTTCGAATTTCCAAATATTCATTCTCTCAACTGTACCTTATTGAACTTACATTCATTTCAAACATTTGCACTCAAACTTTTAATAAAGCAAACTTTTACCGTTATCATTATTGAATCACTTTCACGATTTGACTTGATCTTGCAGTGGTAATATTGATGGTGATAGTAATAGTTATGGTGGAAGTATTAGTATTAGTGATAGTAAAAGTAAAAAAAAATGGTATTAGTAATAGTATCAATATAAGTATTAGTAAAAGTAATAGGGGCAGTTTCACAAAACTTCAATTGTGCGATTAAATAAATTAATTAAGTAAATTCGAACCAATCGAATCACTCGTTTTGACATTTCAATGAATTGCGGTGGCTCCAATTAACTAAACGGTACAAAGTTTTGTGAAACCGACTATAAGTCATATAAAATTTGAATTTGCAATAATCAAGTGTGTGAAAATAAATACGAACTGAACATTCTAGAAAAATAAGCTGAAGTTATGTAACGGAAATGAATATCTACAAACATAATTCTTCAATAGGAAGGGACAAAAGTTTTTATGTATCTTCTACATAAAGAATCCATCAAAGGATCAATTTGCCTATTATTCTACCTTGAAGTCGCATGTCATTATATATATATCGGTGAGAACAAGCCAAAATGCTTTACTGAATTTCCAATTTTATTTGTTCGAATGGAATTTCATGTTTTCAGTAAAAAAATATAATGAGACGACCTGAGATCCATCGAGTAACATCTTCCATTACTCCCCTGTTTCTCCCATTTCTATTTTCAATCTCAGTGTTCAACCAATTACTGGAAAACAGAAAGATACATGAGGATGACGGTTCATATTGGGAACAGTAATCATCCAATATTTCTCGCTTTTCCAAGCCGTCGATAAAATTCATCATTCGAAAGACGTTCAAAGCTCCCCATTCACATTTATACAAATATTTTCTAATCCACCTAATCCAACTTAAATACACTGAGGAAGAAAGAAAAAAGGTATAACGCTAGGAAATTATGAGGTCAAACTTTTCTTCATGCAGTTCTTCCATCCCCGTTCTGTGTTGGTGAAAAATATTGCTTTCGTTATTTTATTTATACATTCATCAATGTTCTCAGAACACGAGCTGAACTGCCAATTCTTCTCAGAAGAAAAAATTCCATAAATACAGTTTTCAGTAAAAAAAAAATAAAAGAAGCAAATTGAAAATTGTAACTAATACATTCGTTCAGATAATTTCGAAATCATCTGCTGTTATTGCAACCATCTGATGATTGTTCCTCAAATCTCAGTCTTAACAGATTAACAGATCATTTATACGTCAATGGGATTGATAGACGACGATCGAATTTGGTTATACAGGGCGATCCACGGTCGATGGTGCGTTAGATGTTTACGTAGAACGAAAACCAGGAATTAATTGAAACTTTGGTGTCTTAGAAAAGAACAGATGCTCTATCGAATATCTAAAATTTTTTTATGTCTCATTGAATCTCTGGAGATCCCGAGCTCTCAATTTTTTTAGAATCATAAACCAAAATAGGTTAAGCAAATAGTTTATCATTTTTTTTTGAGATGTCATGCTAACCAAGAAGATAGCAGGGTAGTCAAGGAACAGTTTTTTTCATTAAAAGTGAAACATTTGTCGTTATTTTGCTGTAATTACTTTGTACATATGAATATGTTATATTGTCATTGAAATTGTTTTTATGAGGAGTAACTGTGCACAACTGTTGTGCGACAGAAATATCTTCGATTTTGCTTTTAAGTTCGCACAAAGGTAAGACTAGTGGGGAATGAATCGAATACCAATAAAAATAAAAGCTCTGGACTCCCTTAGAAAGCGCAGGTGATAATCGCCATGATGTTTGTCAAAAATGTTATGAGTCTGACTAGGTCTGGGCATCATATATTTTCATTTTTTTTTAATTAAAAACGACTTCTAGATGCCTTTAAGTTTTTATTTCAATACTTGTAGGTTTTGGTGAAGAAGTTTAGATTTTCACTTAGCATTTTATCACAGATACCGCATTGATTTGAGGATATGGGGCAAACTTTGTTGACTGATTTCGATACGAAGACTGCTTTTATAGACTCCAACTAGATTGTAATTAAACACTGTTAGATCACTCGTAACTATAGACCGTAAACTTGAAATGATTATTTTCCGAAATGAAAGAGATTTGAGAGCATTATTGTGTATTTTTCAACCTGCCACGACTGACTCCCAAAATGTAGAAAATATGTAGAACGCGCCGAACCATTCACTGTTGGGTAAACAATTAACAGTGCTGTGCCTAAGGTGGCGTCGGGACACAGTAACAAAGCCTACACAGAACACACCCATCATTCTAACTCGCACAAGCTTCAAGTAGCTTCTGAGGGGTTTCACTGAAACCTAGAATGCATGGAAATACATACATACATATATGTACCTACTTCTCGATATTGTTTCAATTTGAGCTACTTTCGGAAGCAGTTAGGCCGATGTACCTGAATTGGAAGTTGAATTCAACGTAATCAAAGCATGATTACGAAATATTTCCTTTTCAGGGTACGATAAAACGTCGGATTATAATTGTGTTAATAGCGTTTCGAATAAAAGCAATGACTCCATTTTAGCGGCTTCTCTGCGAATTCCAATTAACAACGCTTAACGGATAAATTTGTTGTTAGTGTTTTCCATCGTCGATTTCAATGAGTGAAGTTCGCAAAAGTGAAACCAGATTGAAAGTTCCTTTAAATGCTTCCAATGAATGTGTCTTCTAGACTAAAATCATAACTGTGTACCGATGATCTCATGGGTTTGAGGACAAATCACTGAAACGAGCGCTTCATACATTGGATAAATAAAATAATTTTCAGAGCGTAACGAATCATTGTAAATAAGTTGCTTCTGGAATTAGGCCCAAATTGAATATAAAAGCACACATGGAGAGAGAAAAACTACTTGCAGTGGAAGAATTTCAAATCCGAAAAACAACGGAGTACAAACAAAGATGGGAGGAATGAGAGGAAAAATAAAAAATCAATGTTGAAAGATGCGTAACAATTCCTTAGGTGTTTGAAATTTGAAATTATTAAGATCTACAAAAATTTAATCTTACATAACACCATTAATCTATATTGATTGCACCAGAATCATTCAGGCTGGTAGGACACCTCGTCTAAGTGCCTATTTTTTCACAAAAACAGAAAAATTGGATCATACTTGTTCCTTTTCTCTGATTAGAGACAGCATTCAATTCCTTTATGTGGTTCACTGATGTTGTTAACTGGCAACAAGTAATTGAATCTTCGACCTGAACTAATAACACACAACTCATACTTGTTGATTAAATTGTCCAGTCTGAAAGTGGTGATACACTCTGTAAATCGGAGTGCTTTACATTTTAGTGGTTGATTCTGAGTAAGTGAATATTTCAAGAAATAGCTCAATCAATCAACCAATAGGAAATATGTTGCTGTGGAGGATGTGAGGTGAAAAATCGCAAAAATTTTATCATACTCAATACACACATGACTACTTATGAGTGATCACCATACAAGATATGGATACATGAGATATTCACAAGAAAGCTAAACGGATAAATAATAACTGGTGATTTTGGTTACGATTTGCCTATGATATTTCTATAATTTGGCAATATCGCACAGACGAATAAAAACGATTTTTAAGCATATCAATAATAGAGAAACGCTTATATAATAAACAATCGCACAAGAACATAATAATCAATTTTGACTGGCTGTAACAATCTGAAATTTTTGCAATACGAAGAGAGAAAATCAGATTGCCACTTAACTTTCAGATAATCGGTTTCCCTTCATTCGGAAAGTGGACGTGGGTGAAATACCGTTGAAATTTCCTTATTTCTTAATCCACCTAATCCAACTTGAATACATTGAGGAAGAAGGAAAAAAGGTATAACGCTAGGAAATCATGAGGTCAAACTTTTCTTCATGCAGTTCTTCCATCCCCGTTCTGTGTTGGTAAAAAAAATATTGCTTTCGTTATTTCATTTATATTATCAATGTTCTCAGAACACGAGCTGAACTGCCTATTCTTCTCAAAAGAAAAAATTCCATGAATACAGTTTTCAGTAAAAAAAATAAAAGAAGCAAATTGAAAAATAATTAATAAATTCGTTCAGATAATTCCTCAAATCTCAGTTTTAATAGATAAACAGATCATTTATGAGTCAATGGGATTGATAGACGACGATCGAATTTGGTTATACAGGGTAATCCACGGACGATGGTGCGTTAGATGTTTACGGAGAACGAAAAGCAGGAATTAATTGAAACTTTGGTTTCTTAGAAAAGAACAGATGCCCTATCGATCTAGAATATCTAGAATTTTTTTATGTCTCTTTGAATCTTTGGAGATCCCGAGTTCTCATTTTTTTTTCAGAATCATAAACCAAAATAGGTTGAGTAAATAGTTTATAATTTTTTTTGAGATGTCATGCTAACCAAGAAATTAGCAGGGTAGTCAAGGAACAGTTTTTCTTCATGAAAAGTGACTCGCTGTAACAATCTGAAATTTTTGCAATCCGAAGAGAGAAAATTATATTGCCACCCAACTTTCAGAGAATCGGTCTCCCTTCATTCGGAAAGTGGACGTGGGTGTTTGATCTTCCACCGGTTACTTCGTTTGTCGAATTACTCAGTAAACCACGAAAACCAAGTTATGATACAAATGTTATGTGGGTGTGGGAGATGGTGGATAGAAGAAGAGTTTTCGGACCGAACTTTCTGCCAAATATTTACTGAAATGGCTCTGTGGGTTTAACAAGATGAAATGCAAAACTGACGGCAAATATGTGATGGTGATAATGTAAATATTAGAAAAAAGAGTATTGAAAGACGACGTACATAACGTTATATGCACTTTATAGTATAGAGTACAGAATTATATTGTTGAATGTATGTTGTATTGAATAAAGTGATAACTTTGGGTGAAATGAAAGAAAAAATTGGTACTAATCCTTGAAATGTTTCAAACAATATAATTAAAATCATAGTGGGAAAAACGTGAATTGACTGTATCTGACAAGAATATATCACCAGGAAAAGATAGTAGATGTACGCTAAATCTACATCATTCCACTGTTTTCGAAATCAAACTTTATCTGCATCCGACATTTTCCCAGGGATGGGCCCAAAGAGGGAATGAGAGGGATGATCTCCCCCATATTGAATTAAGTTAAATTTCAAAGCAGTTGAAATACTTAGTATTTCCTCCTAAAATGGGAAATTATTTTTTTTCAAACCTATCTGGATTTATGAAGTTTGTAACTTTGACACACATTTTTTGTTTTATTCCTTAGTTATGTTGCTTTTCTTCATTTCATAGAATCCATAATCAAAAGGAAGGCTCATTTTTTACCAAACGAATATATTTTCTGGAAAATTTGTTCCTATAGTTTTGTTAAATGGGCCCATATTAAGAATGAGCACTTTCATTATCAAGAATCTCCTCAAAGTGGTAAATAATGAACTTCGATTTTTGATCTACCCATTATTAAATCGTTTATATTTCTTCATTTCATGGAATCTGCTTTTTTGTGAAAATATATTTTATAGAGCTTGGAAATTTGGGTTACACCAGAAAATTATACTAAATTAGATTGAAGAATAAAACGAAAAGTGTGTCCCAAAGTACTTCTGTCATAAAAAAAATTATTCCATTAAATTAAAAAAGTCACATAATTGAATATTCGGTAATTGGAAAATCAACGTTAATTTCTCACCACTTTGATGGCATTCATCATATTGAAACTGTTCATTCTCAATATATACTCTTTTGAAAAGAATAGATTTTTCAGAGAAAATATTTCCTCTGATGAAAATGAGTCTTGTATTCGCTCCCAGATTTCATAAAATGAAGAAAAGCTACAAAACTGAAGAAACAAAAAGTAGTGTTTCTCAAAGTTTCAAGTAAAATAAAGAGACTCTTCAAGGAAAAAAATTAGACTCCATAAAATCTACTCAATTAAATGTCGGTAGATGGAAAAAAAAATTAATTACTTCTTACTCTGTTGAAATTCATATCTTTGAATGTGTTTTACCGAAACAAATATCATATCATATCAAACCAGGTGTTTCAAAAAAAGGTGATAATCTCTGTAGGATTGGTTGTTGGAGCTATATCTACTAAAAAGAGGTGTTCAGTCTTCAGATGTCTTATTTTAAGTTTATCCTTTGTTGTAGTATTCCGCCTTACCAGTTGTTTTTATAGCAGAATCAATTCCAAGTAGAAGTAGGCCTCAATATATTATAGCCGTGCTACAATTTTGTGGACATCTCAATGTATCTATAGTTGTTTGGATTCTATTGCTCTGAAAGTTTTGTCACTTGATGTTACATAATATTTTTTTCTCAACCTAGTAGGTACTCTATGAGATGAGGATATCGTTGAAAGTAAATCCAACAAAAATAACAGAAGCCATTTGGGAGCCTGTAGGTGTCGATTTGAACAGCTTTTTCATATACGTACATTATCCGATCGCTTGAGGCTGAAATGGAATTATTGTGTTCGTTCCGAATAGGAGGCAACCTCTTGAATTTTTCCTCTCGTTGTTTTCCTTAATATCTCGCCCAGATGTTCGATATCATTTAGTATTTTCGCCATACGACGCTTCTGAAAGGTTTCTTTTCGGATAATTTCTTCAATCTGAATCTGCATCTGTTCCTAATCCTGATGAAACTTTCATGGTGGGTGACTACACACATAGGTTGAAAAAAAGTTCAAAAAATAAATGCGAAATGTACTATGAGAAGAAATACATCAACAGACTTTACCCAAATAATTCATGGAATATATTTTTATCCAATTATAGATGACAAGAAAAATGCGTAAAAATAATAATAAAGAATAACACAAAATAAAGAACTTAAAAATAAGTTATCTATATGATAATATATTAGCGCGAACAAAAATTAATGAAAGATTGATGTGGAACGAACGGAATAAGTCAACTGAATATAGGAAATCAGTGATATCATTGAATATACGGCATTGGGATCGCCTCTGATTATTTTCCATTTTGATTTTCACTAGATTTTTTCATTATATTCTAGAATGAGTAATCAGGTCAATTTGTAGCAGATTATGTCATATTCCTGTAATTTATGTTGATATTTTCCAAGTTTCCGCTTCGTCTTTGACGTTTTTGAAGATGTTAGGTTTTTATTGGTTTTTTGCATCATTATATTCAAAACGATTTTAAATTATGAAATAGTGTAAGCCCCCTCATGACATCACCGTGAATCAGGAAAGCTTAATATTTGTCACTTCTTCTTTACTATCTCTAAAATTTTCTAAGAGTCGCATGACATTTCAATTAAAACAAAAAGAGCACACTTGCAATTTGACAGATGGATATAATAATCTCACTGATTGACCAGTGAGAGTGAAATGTATTGAATTAATGTGTTGAAAAGACAATTGATATGTATCTCTTCAATTTTGAAGTTATGAGGATTGCATGGCTTAATCTGATGGATCATTCTTTTATATATATGGTGAGCATTTGAGTTGCACATTTATTTAGGAAATTTCTGGGGTCATCAGAAGCACTTTTTGTCTTTACCATATTTTCGATTCGGCTCGTTCGGAAAGATACATGCTGTTGAAAATCCACGAAAAAAAGTTTATTATGAATATACATATATCTAGTGAATGATTTCATCTAATGGAATTATCTTCAAAATATAGGTTTCTATCTACGTGGCCAATCTTTTATAAACAGAATTTCACCCACATTTTTTATTTTTTGCAGTATAACCAATGCATGCCATAAGATTCCAGAATTATATCAGAAATTCTAAGGACCAGATGATTTGAAATAAGTTGAATGCCATTGAATAAATATTTGCTCATTTCGGAAAATGAAAGTAAGTTCGGAAAATGAGCATTTTACTAATAATTCATGATTGAAAGAAGTAAGCCAGACAAAAAAAATTCAAAAGATTCACAGAATTGAATTCGAGCCATACTTTCTCGAATGTTCAAATGGTGGATCTAATGCTCGGAAAAATTTTAGTGTCATGTTTCCAGAGGTAGCATAGCTTATTTTATGACAGTTTGATATGGCTATGTCTTTTTATTTAGGCTGAATCGGTAGAAATTGTATGCGAAAAAAGTGTTTCCTTCGACCAGAAGAATCTATGGTTTAAGTATATGCAGGATTGCAGCTTTTTGTGCCGTACGTAAAGCCTTCTCAACTTCTTTTGTTTCCAACGCAGTTAGTTCCTTCTTTAGGTTTTCTTCCACTAATCCATTGGCTGAATTTTAGGTGATTTTGAAGTTGAAAGATTGTCATTATCATTTATAAGGAAACTATTTCGCGACGAAAATTGAAATGAATGAAACCATCTCAAGATATAAATCTATCGTACTTTTAATTTATTAGTACGGAGCTTAAGGCAAATGAAATGAATCAATTGAAATTTAGTCGAACGATATAGATTTGTCTGAAGTTTCAGGATTTCGTTGCAAATCCTTTCATTAGAACGGATCAAAACAGAATGGAAAGGCAGCGACTTGAGAATGAAATATAATTTCTAATTTTTCATGCAACAAATATTTCACTGAATAGCAGGACCTTGTTGTTCACTGCACAAAGAACAGAAATTCAATCAAGACCAGTTGGAGAGATCGGATGAATTAAACCTGGTAAATTCCTGTCTGAGCCTCAACGAAATAAAAATTCTCATTAGACCTCAAAACGATTCAATTTTCCCTGCAATTCAGTAATCCGGAATTCCCCAGTAGAAAGAAACAGCAAAGAATCGAGGAATAATGAAAACTTCGTCCCCCAGCCCTTCTTCCAACTAACTTCTCTTACACATTCCGTGGATCGAATAAGTTTTCATTAGAAAATAAACGGGAAAACCATGAAAATATTTCCCGTTTAACCTGAATTTAGATGGGGAATAGGCGGGCAGCTTAATAAGAGGTATGATGGAAAAGGAGAGAAGAGCTCTTCTGCTGGTGGAAGATACGACAGTTGACTGCGTCACTGCATGTAGGAATGAGGAAGGAGATTCGGCAACCAGGAATCGTTCGATGTTGTCAGTTTGTCCTGAAAATCTTTCAAGAATTTCTCTTGGTGCAATTTGAATTAAATGAATCTGAGAAAATCAAGAGAATTAACGTTTATCCCTCCTCGACTTTTCGCCAATTCGCGTCTCAGTAATCTCAAGGGGTTATTCTTTCAGAAAATGTTCTCACTGAACTGAGCTGCTTGATTATGACCATTTTCATCTAAAATGCTCTTAAAACAAGTGACATTGAATTATGTCCGCAAAGGCTTCAACAAATTCAATGTTAGTTGGTTTCTGACAGGAAAAAAATTGCTCATTTATGCATCAACTGATATTTGACGGTAGGAATATAAAATTATCATGAATGTATAAATTTCTGTAGAAGAATCGTGTTATGATCGATCGATAATTTGGGTTTGAAAAAATCATATTTGCCAACCTTCGTATAACTTTCATCATACCAGTCCTTTCTGGTCAAAATCAACCAAAGCCGACAAAAAACTTTTCTTTCAGTTTCGACAGAAAGAAATTCTCAAGTCAACGTTGATACGATATAATGAAAATAGTCTCATACGGTTATGAAGAACATAATAGCGAAATAAGAGATTTTTTCCATTCTAGGTAAATATCTATTTCGAATGGTTGCAATTTCATTAGTCATCATGACCTAAACAGTTTCATGAACGTCCGTTGAAATTGAATGGGTCATTACAATTTTGAACCTCTATCAAACAGAATAATTTATTCAATGAACGATGAAAATTTTGATGGTTGATGTTTGGATTGTAATGAAAATCATTTTCAGCATCTCAATTCATCAAAACATTGAGTATAAGAACCTTAGAACTAGTTCAAGGACATACAACAAAAAACTACAGTATTCATGTAGATGCAGAATTTTTTTCAATCGAGTTATTAAATTATTGATCCATTAAGACGTCAAATCATCACATAAACTTTATAAAATATCAGCTATGAGCAGTTGGTAAATGTTTATACTTTTATATATTGTAATTTTCCACTGTAACTGTCAACTGCTTCACTGTGGTGGCTTTTTTAGTTTCCTCCGGGAGAGAGTTTGAAGGTGACATCCTTTACTCCAAAGGTTGAGAAGATCTTGGCTCATAATAGTGACCAGAACATGTTCATCTATGAAAAGAAAGGGATCTGTTTTGGAATTTTTACTCGAATTATTCCTGTCGTGGCATAATTGACCTGGTAGGTTTTCAAATTCACACTCCGTAGTGAAGAGAATTAATGAGATCAAGCTTCTGTATTGGAAGACGTAAATTATTCTGAACTCTGCGAGTTACGTCGCAGGTTTTATCTAGTAAGTTGCATCATCCAATTTATAAAACTTAGCGAATAGTTTCCCTTTAATCTCAATAACCACTATCTTCATTTCATTATCAGATTGCATCGGCATTGACGAGGTTGGTACTAGAAAATGATATATTGTTACACTTGTTAATCTGGCATACCAATTGAAACATCTGAATTGATTTCGATAATGATAATGTGGTTTTCATCTATGAAAATTGAAAAATAACGTTTTTGGTGACTCATTAGGTCAAATCGAGGAAATCTCAGGATGACTTGGCAATGCGAATACATATCGAATGAAACACATGAAAGTTTATATTTACAATAAGTAGAACCTCTTTCTTCAAATACTGTGTAAAAATTTTATGAATGGGATTGAGCAATCCATATTCGATGAATGATAAAATGTAGAAAATGTCGTCTCATCATAAAATGTGATAAATATTATCTCATAAAGAGAACGGTGTCATTGTATCCGATAATTTTTTCTGAAATTCTCTAATCGGTCATTCTAACAATCACCATTGACACAAGTCCGAAGATTAACTTTCTTCGAGTCCTGATCTCCGGCGTGCTGCGGTCAAAAAGGTCTGGTGAGGAGATACTTGATAAGATGGGAAGTCACCGTGATCGGAATTGATCATATATCCCCTCGCAATCTTATTGAAATATTAATAGGTAGCGGAACAAGAACTGAACATTATGTTGGATCGTTCTCCATTCGTTTCGACTTGGTGTTCTCCTGGCTGCTTGGGAATTTTTTTTTCGGGTAGAACGGGGCTAATAGGCTTCAGTCAAATTCTTCACCAAATATTGCCTAGTTTTCCTGGCTACCTATGACTTGGGAGAATCTGTGCTACACAGTGACGTATACATATGAAGGGCTCCCCTCCATTTCAGGGTCCACATAGAGATAACAAATGCAGTGACAATATTTTAAATGAATTTCAAGGAAGTTAAGCGTGCAGTACTAAATTTCGAAAGGTAATGAAAATTTTCCTTTGTCAATAAAGAACTGTTCAGATCGAAAATGGCCTGACTGTGATTGATTGTCTTATTGATGGTGTCATATTAACCTTCATCTAAGTAAGAAAACCACAAATTCTAACTTTACATATCGTATACATACAGATCGGGAAAATAGTTTCTATAGTGAATTCAAACAGGTCTCGAAACAGGGCCATGTTCTAAAGTAATAGTGGCAGAATCAAAACCTCAGAGGAAAGTGATATCTAATAAACGGCTGGTCTGATGAACTTAGTTGGGTGAGGATGTAGAGCACGACGCTTGTATAGTCGAATCGAATCAGTAACACTCCAAACGCGATATGGGTGATTTCATATCTGTTGTGAATGAATACGACAATTTTATTCTACTCTGATGCTTCAATGAATGACACAAATTATTTTCCATGGGAATTAGTATTCAGGTTATGTTTCCCCAAAACTGGCTTGTAAGTAAACGAAAAAGTTGAATAAAAAATGTTATACCTCGCACGGAAAATATCTGAAAACAGTAAAAACTACTTGCAGGTAGGTACTTTGTACTCAATTTTTCTATGTGTTGTGAAACTGGTGAAAAACACAACATTCCGTTTTTGAACATGTTATACGAATAATAATGATTTTATCAATTCCTAAAGTATACCGCTTGAAAAAGTAAAACGTTAAAGTTTTTTGGGGCCTGATTCTAGAGCTCAAAAAGGGTAAATAATATGAGGGCAGTAATTACAAACGCAACGCACCTGAAAAATACGATAAATTACTGAAATATTCGATTGATTAATCACTTCTTTCATGCAGTGTGTTTCATATGATGACTTTTCATATCAATGCATGAATATAACTGGCGAAACGTCGAGAATGAATCCACGACGACAGCCAATCGGAAAAAATGTGACATTGAACGATGGCTGAGAAAGCCTGAACTTGAATGTAGCCAACTTAGAAGCAATCAATATACATCAATGTATCATTTTTGTTTCACCGTCAGATATAATCCAACTGAGCTTATAACCAATTGATGATTCAACAGACGTACTTCATAAATCACCAAAAATAAAGAAATTCCCCAACAAATGAAGCATAATACAAGATTCAAACTAAATATAAAATCCCAAATATGTCCCGCGATAGTATGTACTAGCAAGTTTCGACAATTCCCTTTGATGTGTGTCATAAATTCGCCTTGAATGTGAATCCTGGCCAGAGCTAACGTTGGCTTTGCTTTGCCCTATGCAAAGATTATAGAGTATACTTAATAATCTTTGGCCCTATGTTTTGCATACACACGATACGCCAACATTGGAACGAACAGACGTTGGCCGAAGCTTGCCTAGTCGTCTATAGCCGCCTTTATGTGAATTGCAATTCGCACCTCAGCAGAGATTCCCCACTCCTGCCGAAATTTGCCATTCCAACAGTCCAGTCTCTTATTTGTTATCGAATCGCAATGACTACATCATTTCTGAGTGTAATCCAGAAACCGTCAAGTTTATTTCAGATAAGTCACTTAAATTTCAGAAAGCGTCAATTGTTTTTCAGATTAGTCAATTGAATTTCAGAAAACATCATTTGATATTTTCTGAAATTCAAGAAATCTGAATAAAATTTGATGTTTTCTGAAATGCAATTGACTAATTTGAAATGAAAGTGATGTTTCCTGAATGTCAATTGACGATTTCTGAATTACAATAATTGAAAATGATGTCGACTCGGAGTTGATTCGCATTCAACATTGAAATTAATATGTTTCCATGGGAATTTACTTCATCTGTATAAGACGACATTGTCTTGTATATGTGTAGAATCAATTTGAATAAACTGAACTTTGAATATGACCTATTTTTTTTCATTACAGTAAAAGTGTATCTCAAGATATCTCTTGTATCTATAGTACCCCCTTGTTTGTTTCTTATGTATCCGCCACCGATTCTTCAACATGTGTTCTAAAAGTTTCGCCAGTTTATGCCTACTTTTCCAGATAAGATGAATAATGTCGAAGCACTTGATATGATAAGAAAAAAATTATATCGTGATCAGAGCTGCTTTATTGTACACATGTTGATATAGAGATCTGTCTGCACAACATCTGATCTTAATAAACGTTTGCTAAATTGAAGAAATTTCGGGACATGTGAAAATGAGTCCCTGTTTAAAAAAATTAATACAATGAAAAATTAGAATTGTTTACCGGTTATTCAGTGTTCCTTTACCCTCCATTGTTAACTTACCGATGATGCGCTTTGTCTCACATTAAGGGTTCCATCAGAACCTGTTGAGTTCGGTATTTTATTATCACAAGGTATCTTTTTTCAACTCAATTCCACAAGAGTCAAATTTCAATATTTGAAAATAAGCAAACATCAAGTAAGATCAAGTTTTTTACAGACAACCCTATATCAACGTATTCACAATGAAACAGAGGTTATGATAATTAATAATTTTTTTATTATCACATCCATTGGAAGTAACTGGTATCGAAATGTCTGTTTATACTTGGCCACCTAGTTGGTCACCTATTAATTAGTCGAATAATGGAGAGCCCTATGTTTGCACACCCCACACCAGTATCACACAGAGGGAGAGGCAAGGGACTGCAGCCTCTTCTCCTCTTCCCGAAAGTAATTTTTGTTGAAGATAAATTGAGAATTTCTTTCATTCTTCAAAGATGACTATTGATGGGAGACCCCATCCCCGAAAACTAATTCTGGGTGCGCCCTTGTTTCACACCACATGTTCATACTTCAGGTCAGGTCCAATGTAGAATTTTCATATTATTTTGATATTGCAAAATTTCATGAAAAATCATTTTTCAGAACATATATACAGTAGAATCCTCTTATAATGACATCGAGGGGAAATGAAAAATACTTCATTATAACCGGAAGTCACAAAAAGCGGAATTTTAGCAAAATTGAAGGTATTTTTCTTGGATTCAGTTCAGGAAAAGAACGAGAAATTCGCTTTATTAATAAAATTAAAAAAGGTTCTCTTACAAAAAAAAAACTAATTATGAAGAACTTTTTCATTAAAAAAAAAAATCTCAAATGTTAGTTTGCGTTTGTTTTTTTCGACTTGAGACAATAGCTTCCTACACCATTGTACAACTTAAAAATGACTTCAATGGATGTCATTTTGTCCACAAAACACCAATAATCTCTTCAAGGATCTGGATTATACTATGTCTCGTATCGTATCAAACCCCATCGCATTAAAAAGGGTAGGGTGGCTTCAGAAAACGATCAAGCGGTCACTATAACCGGAAATATTTTCGAAAAATCATGTTGTTTTATCTGAAATCATGTCATTGAAAGCGACATGTCATTATAAGCCAATATTACGAGAGCTAGTGAACCTTTTGAGTAACGGTTTGCCTGTAAGGCTAGAAATTTTTATAGCGATAGTTCCTAGCATGCTGAGGACGGAAATCATCGCCTGGCACCCCTCACCCCTGCACGTCATCAAGATTTATATCTTTGAAAGTGTTAAAAAAATTTAAAAAATTAACCTTGTTCCTGTAAGCTTGGAACTTTCCTACGATTTTGTGCGTTTATTGTGAAGTTCAAAAAAAAAATTGACAGGCGATTTCGACGAGCACAAGTACCTGCCAGGCGACTCGAAAAGGGTGTAAAATACGAACAAAAATGAACATTTTTATGTAAGGCTGAAATTTATATATGTGTTCGTCTGAGGGACTGAAAAAATAAGTTTTATTATCAATCTTCATCATCATCTGATATGTTATCATTAATTTTTCATCATATAGTACAGTCGGAGTCGTTTCAAGCGTAGTACACTGTGTCTTAAATTGGTGGAGACTGCATTATATCTCAGCTATTATCGAAAATAGAGTCATGCGGTTTTCGAAACCCTGTGTCACTTTTTTGTAAAACTTTTTAATCCACAAACAGAAATATTCCATCTTCTTTTGTTTCTGGAATACAGTGCGATAATGATAATGTTCACTTTTTGAAGATGTTATTATTTCTCGGGCTCTGCATAAGAAAGAAAAACAATTAAACTTCTTATAATGATATTTCACGTAGAAGTCAGTGGCGTAGCTAAACATTTTTTCAAAGCATTATTTTTGAGATTGAATTGGAACGGAATGAAATTTTTCATATGAAACACCATGTTTATTTTAACGTCAAACTGTATCACGACCTATGCTTCAATAAACTTCAGTTGAAAAAAATATCCCACGCATTTAATCAATATTCACAAGCATTTAATCATTACTTTTTCGAAAAGCCATGTGATCTAAACCCATTTATTTTATACTATTTTGAACATAATTTCAAAATATCAACTGAAAAATGTTTTTTTGATAAATGTGTGGAAGAATTCATGTCTTACTTTAAAAAAAACAAACAGAAATACAGTAGGCGCTTGATGCCGGATTATCGGAAATGCCGAATTATCGAATTTGTACAGCTAACTTCATATGATTTTCACTACTATCCAACTTTAGCAAAATAAGACCGCTATTTTGTCAAGGGACGCTATGAAACAAGAGAAAACAAATACGTGACATCACTGTCGAGGTCTGGTCCGGACTGCCGAGCGGGAAAAACTACTCTCGCTGATCCGGCCTTCAGCTGTATAAAATGCCGGATTATAGAGCGGGTTACCTGGGTCCCAAAGTGCCGGACGACTGTATACATTTTTCGGATAGTTGACGCTCAAATTTATTAAAGGTGAGGTTGTGATACATCGATGTATTCAGAAAAAAATTAGAAGATTTGACGTTAAAACATACGAGGTGTTCCATTTGAAATATTTCAAGTTTGAGCTATATCTTAAAAACATTTATTAGATAAAAATTTTAAGCTACGCTACTGACTTCTACGTAAAAACATTATTAAAAACATTTTCATACTTTTTTTTCTCATACAGGGCCCGAGAAGTAATAACATCTTCAAAAAGTGAACATTTTCATTTTCGCACTGTATTCCAGAAACAAAAGAAGATGGAATATTTCTGTTTGTGGATTTAAAAGTTTTACAAAAAAGTGACACAGGGTCTCGAGAACCGCATGACTCTATTTTCAATAATAGCTGAGATATAATGCAGTCTCAACCAATTCAAGACACAGTGTACTACGCTTGAAACGACTGTACTATATGATGAAAAATTGATGATAACATATCAGATGATGATGAAGATTAATAATAAAACTTATTTTTTCATTCCCTCAGACGAACACATATATAAATTTCAGCCTTACATGAAAAAGTTCATTTTTGTTCGTATTTTACACCCTTTACGAGTCGCCTGGCAGGTACTTGTGCTCGTCGAAATCGCCTGTCAATTTTTTTTTGAACTTCACAATGAACGAACAAAATCGTATGAAAGTTTCAAGCTTACAGGAACAAGTTTATTTTTTAAATTTTTTTAACACTTTCAAAGATATAGATCTTGATGACGTGCAGGGGTGAGGGGTGCCAGACGATGATTTCCGTCCTCAGCATGCTAGGAACTATCACTATAAAAATTTCTAGCCTTACAGACAAACCGTTAGTCAAAAGGTTCACTAGCTCTTGGACTGGAAGTCATTATATCCGGACCCTATTGTAAGGAGTTTTGAATAAAACCAAACTTAACACTGCATTTGCGTCATTATAAGCTATTGGTTAGTATAGCCGGCGTCATAATAAACGGATTCTACTGTACATATTGAAAAATATTCCGTACAAGATCCTCCTAGACAACCCATTGTACTATGTTTCCTGATATACAAAACTCAATATGAACAAGGTTCTATTCTTCAATCAGCTGATTTGAGGTCGACTTAGATTCAAATCTTGGACTATATTGTGTGTGTCGTCAGGTTTCTTTTGTAGATTAAGAATCGTTGAATGGAACTCCTCCTCAATAAAACATTTTCACATGAATTATCCTCCATTCAGGAAAATTGTATGTTTCGTGTTTCGCTCATTTCGAATATCAGCCTGATATTTCCCTTGTTGTCATTAAATTTACTCCTATATTGTGACTTCAACGTCAGAGTGGGACGTAACGGTAGCTATCCGGTGCAGCGTGACAACGCCGCAATTATTGGGGTAGGTCGTTGCAGCGATTCCTCACCCCGGCATAACGTGTCGCTGGGCTTGGGGCGTGCGATGACGTAAGCGAAAATGAGCCAATGCTTGCATTCACCGAACGAAGAATGTTGCCACCGCTCCGCTACCGCTACCTAGCATAAACAGAAAGCGCTCCCAAAATGCCCGCTTCTCCGGAACGTGTTGAGTTTGTAGCGTAAGTGCCACCGGACGATTCCTCAACAGTTCCGCAACTGTTACGTTCGGTGAATGCAAGCAATGTGAACAGAATGCCAGCGATGCATGGTGAGCCTCATCTAAGCGATTTTACGGACCGTGCAATAACAGACGTGACTAGCGATGCTTGTTCCTTCGGTCGTGTAGAAAATTGAGGAAATTCCACTGGAATTGGGATATCATTCATACCTAGTAGGAATAAAGGCTAGCCATGGTTTTCCACAAACTTCCTGGAGTAACACCGGCCTTTGAGTAGATCGCGAAATATACATTTAACCAGCTCGAACTCGCGGCTCTACTTGAATTATATTTCAATGTGGAAACCTTCTCCTGTACTTGACATTATGCGTTTCTTCATTCAATGCTATAATATGCAGATTCAGTGCATTGAATCCACATGAAAACAAAAAATGAAAAAACCTCAATATAAAACTATTTCTATGCACAGCCAGCTATAGGTATTCTAAAATTAGAGTTAGTATTCTCTAATGAATAAATAGCCTCAGGGCAGTGGAGTAACAAGACCTCAATTATAAGTGGGTGAGATAAAATTTGCGAGGCCCCTTGATGAAAAAAGATTTTTATAAGAAACAATCGATATTGTCTAACATTTAATTAAATACTAGCTGGCCCGGCGAACTTTGTTTCGCCTCAGAGATTCATAAAGTTGTATCAATAAAGCTGGTACTTCTTCAAGTAGGAGGTAAATAAGACAAAATTAAATCACCAAATATACAAAAAATTTAATAACATTGAAAAAGGTAGGTATGTACATTGTTATTTACATGGATAGCCTTCACCTATTTACGCGGCACCTTATTATTATTTAAAAATTGTCTTATTGTTGTATCTTATGATGAACCACATTTTCAGTTTTTTGGTCATAAAATTTTCCGTAGTGTTCGGAAGAAAGGTGGGATAACACATAGACTTACACGAAAACGCTATCGACCTCAGCGACATCTACTGGCGTTATTCGCAAGAAAGAAAATGATTTCCTACTTTTTTTCCGTTTCATCAAATTTTTCATTGTTTTAATGTATTTTATTTTAACCCCACCGTAGAAGAATCCAACAAAAAACTTTCATAACAAACAGTTCATCCAATCTTGAGGTATAAATGGTGTAACCAACAATATGGCCGACTGAGTTTTATACAGGGTGAGTCGGGAGGAACGGACCAAACTTCAGATGTGTATTCTGCAGGTCGAAATAACTTCAAAAAACTCATATGTTGTTATCCGATATTCATTTGTTTTCAAACTATAGCGTCATTATAAAAAAAAACATTTTCTACATTAAAATGGTTTCATTTATAGCATTATTTTAATAAATGCTCAAAAATCCCACCATTAACCCCCAAACACATTCGACTTCATCTGCGATGGGCTCTTGTTGCTTTTCTGATTGATTCGTGTTTTTCTTAATTAAGCAATTCCGCATTTCTAATGCGTCGAATTAGGGCATCCCGAGTGATAACTTTCACTTTGTATAGATACCTCGTTCTTGAACCAGCCCCACAATAAATAGTCCAGTGATGTGAGGTCTGGAGATCTTGGAGGCCAACTAATAGGACCACCGCGACCAATCCATTGTCCGCGAAACTCTTGATCTAAATATTGTTTGATCTGACGAGCGAAATGCGCGGGAGCTCCATCGTGCTCATAATTCATTTGCATTCGGATGTTTGAAGGAACGTCCTCAAGTAATGCTATTAACTCATTTCGCAAATAGAAATAAGTCAGCACCTACAGCATTTGTGATAAGAAGCGATAAACTGGAAAAACATTATTCATTTTAAATATTCTAATTACCCTATTGTTTGAAAACAAATGAGAATCGGATAACAACATATGAGTTTTTTGAAATTATTTCGACCTGCAGAATACACACCTGAAGTTTGGTCCGTTCCTCCCGACTCACCCTGTATATTGAGATTAGGATTCCAAGGCAAAGACGTTTTGGCTACTCAAAATACACAGTTTAAATTGCAGTGACATGTAGTGGCGTTGCAGAGAAATTAAAATCAGGTATAATACCTGCACGAGAACGCTATTAACTGTAGTGACAGCGACATCTACTGGAGTTATTTGCAGAAAAGAAAAATTATTTCCTACTTTTTTTCCATTTCATCAAATTTTTCATAGTTTTAATGTATTTTATGTTAACCCCACCGTAGAAGAATCCAACAAAAAAACTTTCATAACGAACAGTTCATCCAATATTGAGTTATAAATGGTGAAACCAACAATATGGACAACTGAGTTTTATATATTGAGATATGTGACGAATTATGAAGTTAAAATGAAATAAAAATTGTCGGCTTCTAGCCTCAATTAACTGTTTTATTATGCCATCATATTTCAGCTGGGATTCTGAATCTATTTCGATAGAAAGGGTTACCGAAGCAGAAAGTCTTTTCTGATACATTATTTTTCGCAAATTACTTTTCACCAGCTTTAATTCGGTAAATTTTTTTCCAGCAATGGCTTTACTCACCGGTATGGTCAAAGAAATTCGAATGTATAAACTTCTTGAATGCTGTTTTTTTGCTTAATATTGAAGAAGTTGTCTCACATCTTCAATGAAGGCTGTACAATTTCACAGGGTATTCCAAATGGCTTGATTTTGTCGGTTTCTGGTCCTTCGTCGCTCGTTTTCGATAGCATGAGTGTTGGAATTACCTTCTGCAACGAGTATCCGACGGTATTTTCTTTATTTCAGTCCATTTTTGTGAAAACCTCTCGCAATTCAAATGAAAATTCAGATTAGTGACTTTTGTTTTGTATCTTGGCAGTTGGTGTGACACGAAATTTGACAGATCACGGAATTTGAATTGATTTGATTCGAAACTTGATTCGTTCGGAGGTCAGCACTGACAATCATAAAACGAAAAATATAACTGAAAACAATGCTGTAATGAATTTCATTACAGCACTACTTTCAGTACTGTAATGAACTCATTACGATACTGAAATAGAAAAACTTCATTCACAATACTCTGCAGAGTTTTCTATTGTCCAAAACAAACCAACACTGAACATTTCCCCATTTTGAAGCGAGAAATAAATCATTCTTCAATGAAATACATCGAGTTTTTTCGACGCCTTGTTTTTCTCCACAAGTTTTAACTTTCACATTCGAAAGTTCATGAACATTAGAAAATATTTCTGGTTCACTTCTCAACAACACAAAAAAAATATATATGTACATTATGCAGGAGTCAGAACTATTCAGTATCAGCCTTGAATGGGTCAATTTCCAACTATGCGAAACGAACCTGAAACAAAGAGATGAAATATAAATTGGTCATTCAACCCACCGTGAAGGATGAATCCTGAACGCTGCGCAGCAGATCGAGCCAGCCTTTTTTCGCTTCTTCCTTATGCACCATTCCTGCCCCATGGTGAAAACTTATTCATTTCAAGATACCCCTCTCCATGACTTCAGTACCGAAGCTACCGGGAGAACATTTGACATAGTCCTAGATATATCATTCTAGCCAATAACGGTTTGTTATATAACCGGTCATTTATTATACTGTGATAAAGACCGATAACCTACATTAATACTAGTAACCGGTCTGAAGTAAACGGTCACTTTTAACGGAGATAGCGGCAGTTTCACCAGTGGCTTCAGGTAAAAAATAATGTATTACAACTTTTGACTGGAACCAAGTAGCTTTCTGAAATTTATAACTTTTTTTTTGGAGTTATTTTCATATTATACCAAAATTATAGTTTTTTTTTTCACTCGGAAGAATGAAAAAAAAAAGAAAAATATTATTTTTCAGAAATAACTGATGAAAATGGCCTCTACAGATGAAACTCACAGAACAAGTCTTTCATGATCTAAAGAACCAGTGTTATCAATGTCATTTTCTTTGGGGGGTTGAAATGAACACTGCCTCAAACAATCCTACTGTCATTGAGAAAACACCCAAGAAAATGGCCCCTACAAACGAAATTTACAGGAAATGTTTATTATGATCTCAGGAAGAAGTGTTGTCAATTTCATTGCCTCCGGAAGGGACTGAGGGGTGGAAATCGACACCGCCTCCAACAATCCCACTGTCATAGAGAAACAACGAAGAAAATGGCCTCTACAAATGAAATTAACAGAAAACGTTTATTATGATCTTAGGAAGAAGTGTTATCAATCTCATTTCCTCCGGAAGGGGCTGAAGGGTGTGAATCGACACCGCCTCCAACAATCCCACTGTCATAGAGAAAACAGCGTAGAAAATGGCCTATACAAATGAAACTTTCAGGAAACGTTAAATATGATTGAGGAACTGGTGTTATCAATCTCATCGCCTTCGGAAGGGGCTGAGTATCGACACCGCCGCCTCCAATAATCCTATTGTCATTAGGAAATTACCGAAGAGAATGGCCTGTACAGGTGAAACTTACAGAATAAGTGTTTTATGATTTGAAGAACCAGTGTTATCAATCTAATTTCCTCCGAAAGGGGCTGAGGAGTTGAAATCGACATAGCCTCCAACAATCCTACTTTCATTGAGAAAACACCGAAGGGCCTCTACAAATACGATTTCCAGAAAACCTTCAGAGGTCATTTTCTTTGAATACTCATAATTTCTGTTTTTTTAAAGCTGTTCCGAGTGTAAAAAATTTTATATCCTATGAATTTCAGATCGCTACTTAGTTCCTGTCAATAGTCGTGATACATTATATTTCAAACGACGCGACTGCTGAAACGGCAGTCATCTCCGAAAAAATTGGCTGATAACTTCACACCGGTTATAATCCTTGAGAACGAATTTTGAAGAAATGTATGATATTTTCAAATCATATTAATGAAATACACCGTATTTATATTTTCATTGTCATCGTGTCGAAATAATGCCAATGAGAAAAATTATTTTTTTTCTTCGGCAGAGCATTTGAAGAATCTTAATGAGAAATCAAATGTTTAGTAAATTAAAGCCGGTACAGAAAAATATCTGAGCTGAATAAACATAACGATCCTAGCAATATTAATGGGAAAAAAGCAACGGAAGACATGTTAGATTTAGAATCTGGAATGACCGATTGTAGAGGAATGCATCTACCAAATATCGCTGGTAAGTTTTGGGAGGAATATTTCGAAATTTTTGAGGAACATGGCACCCCGACTGCTATGGAGTATATATGGTTTAGTTTTATGAACCTGGTATGCTCCCTTGGCTTACCTATATCCATCTGGTATATTTTTAAGAGTTTGTTTTCCGAGTTTCAATGGAAGTATTTGCAGAAAAATTCTGATTATCTCATTTCTTGATTAACAAAGCACCAATCTAGTGAATTGTACAGTGTGACCGGTGACGTATGAGATGATGATTCAATTGAGATAGATGACTTGACACTGTCTGAATTGAAGATTTTAATGTAGCACAAGAATATAGGTCAAAGAGATATACTAAATAAAAGAGTTGTGCTTTGTGCTCGTGGAAGCAACCGAAGCCCTTTCATGATCCCAGGCACTGTGCTTCCAAGCCTTTTTGAAAGCATTGCTTAGTGCTTAGTAATTGAAGCATTTCATCAAAAGGCTTAGTGCTAAGTAATTTCCGAACACTTCTTCGGATTACTAAGATCTAAGCCCTAGTGTCATCTTGTCGTAACACGAATATATGCGTTCGAGGATGACGCCTTAAAATCTCGGATCCAACCATTTCCAAATGTGATTAAAAAATTATCGAGTGTATTTCAGATTAGTCACTTCAATTTCAGAAAACGTCAATTGAATTTCAGATAAGTCAATTGAATAACATTTGATGTTTTCCGAAATACAATTAACAAATCTGAAACACAAGTGTTGTTTTCTGAAAGTCAATTGACGATTGCTGAATCACTCTTGGAAATGGTGTAGTTTTGATATTCAGTTGTGTGATGAACATCCCAAGTTTGTTTGTCTGGTAAGTTTATTGAACGTGCATTCTGTCTGTCTTTAATTATTATTACAGGGTGTTTCACAATGAAGTACCGTATTTGCAAAACTCATCTGTCGACAGAATAAAAATGGTCAAACATTTTGCATGATATTCCTACCATTCTCAAGTCTTTACCGAGATTCAGCTTTTAAGAAATTAATGTGAAGAGTCGAATTTTCGATCAGATAGTATTTTATGAAAGAATAAAATGGTCTCAGATGTTTGATTTGATTGTTTCAGAAAGGAGATAATCGACTTTAAATTCCCCATCAACCTCACATGGGAAATTTTTTTTCTAAGGTTTTTTCAGAGGTTGTTTCAGAATCCATGATTTCAATTGTTTTGAACTCTTTTCCTCCAAGCTCAAAGTGAAATTTTCATATTAATTTTTTCAATCATATTCCCTCCTTCACATAATAAGTCCAAAGATTCACATAATAAGACCAAAGATTCCCAAACGATTCCAATGCTACGTCCGTCACTGAAAAAAATACCGAGAATATTTAGGTTAACGAATTTTTTTTCGGTCTATGGAAAATTTGAAGCCAATGATCTCCTCATGGGAGCAATTAAATGAGGCCTTTTGTTGAACTGTTTGTCCTCTAGGATCTGAAAAAAAGTTATCTAAATGTTTTTTTCTTGGGTGAATATTTGATTTTTGTCATACATTTCTCGAAATTTGAAACTCATCTCTCAGAATAGTTTTGAGGATATATGGAATATCATGAGCACCCTTGGCGCCTTGTATCAAAAGTTATAATACACCACATAGGGTACTTGAGCCAAAAACTGCCACCCTGAAAATTTTTCATTTTTTGCATCAACAATTTCAGCTGGATCAATATGTAACTAAGCGAAAATATTCTACAACTTGTTTTCTATACAGAAAAGTATACCGAATATTATATGCGTTCGAGGATGACGCCTTAAAACCTCGGATCCAACCATTTCCAAATGAGATTAAAAAATTATCGAGTGTATTTCAGATTAGTCACTTCAATTTCAGATTTTGCCATGGAAATATTTGGTAAATATATGGATGGTGAATTTGCACTCGCGAATCCACTGAAGAACTGTCGAACTATCTAACATGAAAACCCTATAATAACAAAACATGGTCTTTGTGACTTATCGTATGTTATGTTTTCCACGATTTATATTGACTTGCGAGTCTATACGAACTCGATAAACAATCTAAGACCAAGAATCCTCTGAAGATGCCTACCGCAGTTGTGGGCGAAACGTTAGGTGAAATAATTCCTAATAGACCACGGCCAATAAGCCCGGAAGACTCTCTTAATGTCAATATATCCGGTCGTGAAAGCCTGAAACTATTTATTGAACACTTTATTTGACTACGAAATTACCCGACCACAACGACGCTACAGTAGGTGACTCAAATTTCTGGATACCTCATAAAAAATTCAGCCAGGTATCTGCAATTTGATCCTAGGAATTTCAAAGTTCTGATTCTTTGTCGAGGATCTCAGAATCAGAACCTTACCCTACTCTCATCAAATTAACTTCTTAAGTACATACATTTCTTCGAAACAAAATCAAATCTGTATCACAATCGAATAGAAAATCTTTTCAGTCTGAAATGTTTTAATATCTCCGAGAATACCTGTTTATTTCCTCGAACTGAAAAATTATGCAACGGCAATCTACCTATTAGGTAAGATGTTACCTAATTTCATTATCAAGTTTTCACATTTATCAAATTTGTAATTCAATTTTTTTCTCTACCGTGTTATAATCATCACTAGTCAAGCAAATTTAAAAATTTCGAAAACGGGATAGCAACTCTTTTTTTTATGGAGAATGCGTACAGTAACCAGCCGATGAAATTTCAACGGAGAATTTATAGTCCCAGCATTTTTTCATAAATCAACCTATATCTATGAAACCAATATTTTTATAGGACGTTCGAACTCCAAATTTTCATAATTTTCAGGTCCTCAATCGCCACACCCGATGTTATATACCAGTCACCCTGTACATTAGCTATTTCGTATACTTGAGAACAAAGAAACGAATACATAGCTAATCATATAAAAATGATTTAATTTGGAATGTTTTCCAACTTGTAATGAGAGATCCCGATTGCAACTGTAAAAGCGAATGAAAGGTATGAAGCATAATCCATCACTGTTGAGAACACCGTGTAGAAAGTTTCAAGCTTGATTACATCGACAAACCCCCGCTGTTTCAATATCTTCGTGTCAGGAACGCCAATATACCAACATTTGAATTCCTCATACACTGACACATTATGTTTAACTCGACGAAAACCATCCGATAAAATCTAGAAAGACGCCTGCGAGGAAAATTGTCAGGAACAAGAATTGCAATCAGGAAATTGCAAGAGCTCAATAAAGGCCACCTCTGTTGGGACAAAAGATGAAGAACGTGTAAGGACGGATTATCGACATTTTCGGTATTGGCAAGTGGTGAAACTGACACTATTCTCCCGAACTCATTTTGGGAAGTAATTGCACAAGTGCATCAAAATTGCAGATAATTTTGCATGACAACGTGTTGTCTAAAAGCTGCATGAGTTCATTTTCATTTGTGGAGAAAGCCCGTCACCGAAGGAGTAAGTCTCTTTCTCCAAAAAGGACGATGAGAATGATATGATATGATATGATGAGATTATCTAGTCATCATCACAAGAAATAATCATACTCTAATGATTCCAAATCATAGAACATCTAAATTTGAACGTTTACCATCTTATCAAAGTGTAAGATTTTTCAATCATTTGCCAACTATTATTGTATTGGATTTAACGAAATGTAAGAAAAGCATAAAAGATCTACTGCTTAGCACAAGTTATTATCCTGTTTCAGAATATTTGAATGGTGATTCATTGGAATCATGTGCGGGGTGATATTCGGTATGAATTAGCTTTTCGAGATCGATTATGTATATTGACTTATCCTATACTTACTTTGTTCAGTTTGAAAGAATCAATAAACTTTATTATAATTATTATTATTACATGCTGAAATACTTGAGGGAAGCAATGAGCTTTCTTTGTCAAATTTTAGAAAGTCGAGTTGGTCGGTTACTTTGAATTAACTCAGATTTTTATTCCAAAATATTAAAAAAACGACACATGGTATTCAAGGGTGAATATAGATTTTTTTCGTAGCGGGGGTGGGTGGTAAATATCTATAGAAAACGAATAAATTAGGTATATAAAACTAAATCACTTCAGATAAACTTTGAAATGTACTTTTCTCAAAATTTAAATGAAAGCTATTCAAAAGATAAGTTATCAATAACCGAAATATTTTCAGTTAAGAAAACGAACGAATGAAAATCTGTCCAACAACTCAATAACAAAAACAAATATTGGCAAATATAAAAAATCTCGATATCCAGAAGACAACCGAACAGAAATTACGAATTTAAAATTTTTTATGTAACGGGTGATTCACGTAGCATAGAGGTTAGTTACCTACCAAGATTTATTTTGGTAACTCCAATCTTCTCTTAAACGTCCGAATATTTTTCATTCTGTGGATGACGCTTCGAACAAGTGAATGTTATCTTGAGATGCGCGTAAGAATCTGCAATTCTTTTTTCAGGAACAAACTTTTTTTCAATTGTCCTTCGAAAGATAATTAAATTTTTTTTCGAATACAACTTTTTTGCATTTCTAACCGTTAGTGATCTTCAGACTCTTCATTGTTAATTCCATTCCATTTATTTTTTCTCTGTTGTTATGAAATGCCTTCTTTTGGGGACACAGCTATCTAGCCTATGTGGCTTTTCGAAATAAGTAAATATGTGGCCACAGCAAGATGGGGCGTCGTGCCACGTGACACAACGCTGCCGCTGTGAATATGAAAAATTCGAACATAATTGGATAAGAACCACTGGACCCATAAGATATTGCCAGATCTAAAGCCCATAGAATGCTTTTTGAGGGTCACCCTGAAAAATTATTCCAATAACTTGAACCGTTTGAAAATAAAGATGAGAAACGCATGTGCGCTAGCAGACTCATATATATTATTATTATATTAGATGATGAAATGGGAAAATCATATAATTTATGTATGGATAATAATGACTAGATGACCTAGATATGATTGCGTTTCTCAAAATGAAAGAGGCTTTGTAACAAACTGTTTTTTTATTATTATGTTTATTCATTGAATATTGTATTTTATAACAAAATTCAGTTACCTTAAGAACAAATCACAATCAAATGTTTTATATAGCGGCCATTATGATACAAACATAAATAATATCATTTCCTATTCTCATTATGAGTAACTTTGGTCAAAATAAAGGGTTCTATAGTTGAGCACTTGCGTTTCTTAACTTCATTTCCAAATGAAGTTTGGTTAATCATATTTTTCAAGGTGCTCCTAAGGAATTGAGAAGTTTGCGGTAGTGTTTTTCGATAATCTGAGAGTTCTGAGGTCAATATTGTAATTGCTGTTATGCATTATTCAATTCCCTGTAACGAACCTATAACTCTGATATTTTCGAAATAGTTTTGTGTCGATTGATTTTCCCGTTCACCTGTAAATTTGCGATATATCTCTCATCTCAGTGACAAAATCTAATATCATTTCCCTAACCTCTGAGCCTGGGATTTGAAAATGGTATTCAATTCGATGATTGCTATTTTGAATTAATCTATAATGAATGGGTGTTAGATCTGGTTATATCCGATGGGTCCGTTGGTTCTTATCCATTTGTTTTCGAATTCTTGATCTAACTTCACAACGGCATCTTTGTGGCATGGAGCCTCATCTTGCTGTAGAAACATATTTCGTCTTATTTAAAGATGAAAATTTTATAGAAATCTACATCCAATACAGAAAGAATGAATTGAATAGAATAAACGTAAAACACGCTACAGATCGCTGATAGTTAGAAATGGATATGAGAGTGTGGTCGGAAAAAATTCAGTGTAATTATCGTTCGAATGATATCGCACCCTCGCTACAAAAGTGACACAAATCAAAATCGAAAATATTCAAATGCTTAATATTTTCTAATTGATTGGAAACATGAAATAGTCACCAATTTTGATATGTAGGTTCATATATAATATATGGAGGATGTGGGTAAAAATGTTCCATGATTTAATCTAGGCTCGTTTTCTGATCTAATTGATAGCATAAACCGAAAAAATAAATTTTGAGTTGTGTCACTTTTGTAGCGAGGGTGCGATATGATGATAAAGGTATTTTCTTAAAATTTGATAGCGCCGCGACGCCTAATGTCTCTATCGTTTACGCAGATTTTCCAGCAGATTTCAAAACAAAAAAAATTTTTTTTGGACGTTTTCGAGAAAATTGGGGTTACCAGGAAGTAAATCACCCTGTACATAACGTTGCGTACCTTTTCTCAGGGTTTCGAAAATCATGGGGGGAATTACCCACAATATTACCTCAATTTACCCTTGACACTATCGAGGGTTCATCAAGAGTATCTTCTTGGTGTAAATAAACCACCCATTATTATTTATTATTATTATCCGGGTCGTTGTGGCTTATTTCAGCCTTCCACCCATAAAAATGTGTATAATTCATTTTTCTAAAGCCCTTTTCCTGAAGGTACGGATATTTTTTAATCAACAAACCAGAAAGAAAGATAAAAAACAATATCTCTTTGAAGAAAGGAGGAATTCTCTACAAATCATCGATGTAATTGTATGGAGTTTCAATCAAGATTTACTCAGCAAAATTTGTGAAAAACAGCAGGGGAAAAACAAGGAGAACATTGGTAATGTGATCTTTACGAATAAGTTCAATTATTCATGAACGAGCCTTTCCATTAGATATTGAAAACTTTTAAATTGCTTCAGTATCAGATAATGAGATTCGATACTGAATACAGGGAACACTTCGTACTGTCAGAATCGTACTGGCAGAGTTCACGTAGAAAGACCTGGTCTCAAACTTTGCTCACCTGATTGCGTGCCTAAACTAAATGTCGAACAGTCATCATTAGACCGAAGGCGTAAACACTCCAATCGTTAAACCGTGTACTACGTCAAATATCGTGGGAGTTGCTTAGGCCTTACGTCGATAATGAAATAATGGAAATCGGAAACGGAAACGAGGTGAGGTCATAAAATTTCGATAACCTAATTTCGAATTAATGGAATGGAATAACATTGACGATAACGTGAATTTGTATTCGACATGAATAATGGAATTTGTTCTATTATAATTTTTTGAAGCGGAAATGTTCGATTGAATTAAGGGGGTTGTTTTCACTACGAAACAGTTTCAATATATTTCTGTCATGATGTAATATCTCTAGTGAATTTTCGGAAAGAGATACTGAGTGTTAGTTTAATGGATGAAAAAATGAGTCAAATAATGAAATGGCAAACTTTCATTCATTTGAGTCTGACCCCTGGTCGTACAATCCAAGATTAACTTTCGGTGAAGAAAAATTCATAAGTAAGAAGTTTTGCAATATCCCATACTTGAGAGGTGATAGAAGGAAAGAAAGCTGGAGAATACTGAAAAAAAAAAAAGAAAAATGAAGGATTTTGTCACTGTTATATCGCTGAAGAAATTGAAAGTGACGGTTTATGAACGTTGTTGATACATTTCCATTTAAGAAATGGGAAGGTCATTCGAAGAGATTACTTATAAAAGATAGAAAATGACTTCAATGAAGGTGAATCTGCGATAAATGATAGCACAAGGATCTTCAGTAAAAATAAGGCAGAAAAAAGTAATATACCAAATTCGAAGAAAAGGAACCTAGACGGGCCTGTAGATATACAGGATGCTTCCAGAGGAGACCGTCAAATATGAAGTGCATTTTACACTAGTCGAGGCAATTTTTTAAGCAATTTTGGATTTATGTTTCGGAGCATTAATTGAGAGATGTTCTCTTATTCTAGTTCCAATGTCATTAACTTTTGTTTTCAGATGTCTGACATAAATCAGGCGATCTTTCAGGCTACGCAATAGATCCTCCACAACCGATTCAGGGTTATGTGACATCCAACTAAATTTCTTTCTATTGTTAAAAGCCAGATGTTGACCATTAGAAGGTCAATTGGAAATTTAATAAAATGTTCGTGAATATGTTTAAAATAACCATTATGAAAATTCGTTTTGAGATTCGAGTTGATCCTCTGTTTTGCCCCCCGTATAATCGAATTAAGCAATGCTATATATTTTGTGTATTTTCCAAAAATAGATGGATTTATGAAAAAATGTAACGAAAGGCCTGAAAATTAAAATGTTTGGTCGAAACTTGCATACAATGTAGCACAAAAAAGTTGGAATTATTCAAACAAAATAGGTGCTCAACCCGTATAAGCCACAAAAACGAAATATCATCAACGTTACAAAATTTAGAGACAGAAAAATGTGAATATAATTAAACTTCAAAAACCCTGTAACTTCGTTAATGATCAATCTTCGGGAAAATTCTATGGGAAGTGATATCATTTCTTTTCATTCAAGAAACCACCCCCGAATTTTTTGCAGATCATTTCTGGACACTCAATATAGCAGGGTGCTGAGATCGAGAATCGATGAAGAGTACTGTACATTTTCAGCTTTCATGCTGAAAAATCAATGCATCTGCACAGAACGACACCTTTATTTCGTAGAAATGAAGAAGGCATATGAAGGTTAACGACTGAATCGGCTGTGCGAGACGTTGAAGGCTACGAATACAAATGTAGAAATTATAAAAGCAAAAGAGTTGTTACTTCGAAATGCAACAATAAAAATGAAACAAAGTATAATAGTGAGTAAGAGATTCACACTAACGGTATGAACAGAGTGTGGCAGGCTTTCGAAGCTACAAATATAATTGTGGAAATCATCAAAGCAGTAAAGTTGATAAATAGAGATGTATCAATGAATATAAAATAAATTAATACGATAAGTATTGGATTCATACCCACTAAGATACAAGGATGCTACTTGTCACCGTTATTATTCAAAATATTCCTCCCATAATCACTATAAGAGTGTTGAGTACTATCGGTATACCATATGACGAAGGTAATCTTTACAACTTGAATAATTCTGTATCAATCAATCAAACCCTTCAACCTTCATCTTCGATGATATCTGATTAGGTATATTTATTTTGATTTCTGGTGTATGAAAGTTATGTATTAGGTATAATCACCACCACAGAAGGAATAAGTGAGATTTTTCCTCTTAACCGAATGATCAGTACTGTAAAAAATTCAAATTCCTATATGTGAAGTCAAGTCTTGAAAATTGCGGTTAGAGTAAGGGTTGAAACGGTACAATTTATATCAGCATTTGAATAACGTGAAATTTCATTTCAAATATCGAGGACTATACCAAATAACTCCTTTCCGAAGAAACGAATAAAAAACAATATTCATCACGGATGCCGGAAACACAAACGTCAGTTGTGAAAAGGGGGCGTGACGGCGCGATAGTTTCGACTCCACTTCCTCGAAAACCACCGGCACTGAATCTATCACTTCATTGTTTAACCCTCACCTCCGTCCTTTCTCGGAAAACTTCATAAACGTACGTCATACTAAGGGCAATATAACCTATATCACGTTGGCCGAGCGGGTTATTTGACTG
Source organism: Hippodamia convergens (assembly GCA_038502775.1). Taxonomy (NCBI): domain Eukaryota; kingdom Metazoa; phylum Arthropoda; class Insecta; order Coleoptera; family Coccinellidae; genus Hippodamia; species Hippodamia convergens. The sequence goes on from CM076611.1 coordinate 17,968,234, forward strand.
TTTCGAAATCACGAGCGTCTGCAGCGCCACCGTACGTCACCCACTCCAAGTAGGTTGCCATCTTGTCCCCAGCCTCCAACAGTTGGGGTCAACTTTGACGTAAAAATCGAATGGATGTACAGACTGGGCTCGTAATGGTGCTCTTGTCTCCGGCGTGTAGGTGTTCCACAACGATCGATTGAACAGCTGAAAAAGGATCAAAGGGATGACAGTTCGAGGTCAGACCAAAATGGCACCCATTGAAAAATACTCCAGTTACGCCTTTCCAACATGAAAGAAAAATCTTCTTTGATCCGAATTCAGTGAATATAGCGATATGCATTTTGAAATAGAAACAAACTATATGTTATTGAGGTTGACAGATAGGATTTTCATGATAAATCCGAATCTTGAAATTTAAATGTATTTTGAAGCAGGGTATCTCAGAAAAGGCAATCCCGTCTCTAGGTTAGGAGAAAAAATCAAAGATTGAAAGATATGACACATTTTTCAAGATTTTGCCGAAACTACTTGCGTCATTGTAATGAAAATTATACGATTATCTTTTGGAAGCTGGTAAATCCAATTAATTTGTTTTTATGTCTGACTCCCGAAGAAGGCGCTAGTTACACGGTTTTCAAGGTAACTCAAACCTCATTTAAAATTGTACCAAAATGGTATTTTTGATACTACTCGATACTATGTAATGTTTTCGGAATATTTTTATTCGAAAATTATTGATTGATAACCGATGCTGGTGTGAAGTATTTTTAAAGATATCACATAACATAACATAACATACTTTATTAATCTTGTTAGACACTACAAAAATGTATAGGATAGGTCAGAAAAAAAAGAAACAAAAAATTACATTAAAATTGCAGTTACATGATAATTCCCGCAACTTTTTATGCTAACTTACTTATAGGTACTAATGAATCAGAAAAATACCCCTTCACCGAATAGAAACCTTTCGATGTTAGAAGATTTTTGACAATTTTTCAAATTGCATCATATTCAGAGATTTCACAGAGAAGGTGAATGATTATATAAATTTATGCTCTGATATAAAGGAGAATATGAGAATTTCTATTGACATATTCATGATAACTTGAGACATTTTACCATTTTAATACATTCGCTTTGGCATACTATCTATTAAATACTATCATAATCAATCAGTCACCAGGATGGAGGTCCACCGCACACGGATAAAAGGTGTCGTAATTTGTATATTCCCCTTTTTCCGAATCGATAGATTCGTAGAGGTAAGATGAAATGATTCATTAGCCTCCTCGGTCCTGCAATTTTGATGCCTTGGATTTCACACATCTCAGCTGAATTCTCATCAAGAATCAGAAAACAGAATTCAAAGTCTCTTTAATGCGCTCGAGAATGAATACATAGCTGACTGCCAACCGTTTTGAAGATTTATCGATTCCGTATGGAAAAAGGTAACCTTGTGTATTCGTAAAAATGGAGGACAGTTTGAACACCTACTCCAATTGAATTCTATTTAATGTTGAACTTAAATTAACTTTTCATTCTCACTTCGTATCAGCATCGATAATTACTCCATAATTTTCAAATAAACATATTTTGAAAACGGTACACAGTACCGAATACAATCAGTATTTTTTTGCTGAGAAATTCGATGAAATTTTGCTCAATGAATCTAATATTGAGGAAGTATGTTCAATTCTACTAAGTACGAACCGTGTCACTGACGTCTTCTATGAGAGCCAGATATAAAAATAAATTTATTGGATATCATACTCATATTAAATTTTATTACAATTTTGCCAATACTTTCAGCAAAATCGTAAAAAATTTTTTGTCAACGCTCTCAATCTCAAATGCGACTGCCGCATACTGAACCAACCCCAATCATTTTTAGTGTTCTATCTGACCTAGAGATGGGATCATCTTTTTCCGAAACACCCTGTATGTCTGAAACTTCCATGAATGAAAACAAGGAGTGAAAAAAAAATTTCATATTTCCTTAGCTCAATTTCTCGTCCAACTTTAAGAGCTTCTAACGAGGTCACCTAGGGTTTCACAGAAATTTAGGAGGAGCGAGGGTGATATATCAGTCGGTAACTTGGCTCTTTATTGGGAATTTAGTCACTATGGAGATTTCTCGGGACCCAATAGCAGATTGTGTATACATGAATTTAACAATTTGCTAATATTCGAGGTTTTCGTCAATTGAAATTTCAGTAATGTGTAAAAACTTTTGGGAAACGAAAAAACATTTTCTTGATTCAGAAAGGTGCAAGTGTTTCGATAAAGTTCGCTACACCTCATTCTGCAAGCTGCACGACTATACTATTCAATTGACCCATATTGAACCAATGAGTGCTTACAAACGTCTTGTTCTTGAGTGAAGCACATTTTCGCCTTGAAGAACAAGTGAATAGGAGGAACTGTATATTTATGTTTACTGGAGTAGACTCAATGCAAAAAATAAGTATGAGAAACCCCTTTATTTGCAAATGGTTACCGTATGAGTTGCAATGTTGCCGCGAAGAATCAGAAACGGCCTCAGCCTTTGCGAGAGAGTCATATTTTACAAGAAGTGCTAACGTTTTATTAGGTATGCAATACATCCTGGTGTTGCAAATGTTGCAACATGCCATTAATTTAAAGTTTCTGCTTTGTTCCATCATGGGAATAATATTTTTTTCCAGGAAAATAGATCTCCAGGAGAGGTGACACTCATTGCTCCTTGTATAATCCGAATTTGACGCCTATGGAAATTTTCAATTAACGTTAGTTTATCAACTTTTGTCACTTATCATCATAATCATGAAGTCCACTGCTGGACTGGAAATACTGTAGCCTTGAGTTTTTCTACAATTTTCTATTCTTTGCAGCTTGCGAAGAAAAATGATGATAATGTTCCAACATGATAATGCTATTAAAATTAATAATTCTTGAGTTATTCAGGATTTCTTAATGTCATGTCGTACGTACCGCCAATTCCTCAGAATCTGTTTCATATCAACAATGAATTTGGTCATAGAAGATAAATTATTGAAATAACTCACTTGTGACTACAGCTTTACTGAATTAATTTATCATTGTTAATATAAAACAGATTTCATGAATTTGACGCTACCTACTACATAAAATCGGAAAATCCTAAATCAATATGTTAGAACATTATCATCACTTCTCTTCGCAGAATCCAACGCAACCATAAAAAATAAGTTTCTAATTCGAAAAACGAGAGTTATGAGCCGATCTTGATCCCAATTTTTCAACCAACATTTGGAACACCCTGTGACGGGTAATTCAAAATTCTGAAAATGTTGAATATTTCTACAGTCTTCGCCTTCAAAATGTGAAAACGGTTTGTGCTTACGATATCTAGGTAAGGAATAAGAAACAATACCGAATACTCTTAACTTCCATTTTTCTTCAGTTTTTTCTCGATATTTTGGAAATTATTTTGACGAATGCAACGATTTGAGCACGAATGTTTTCAAAATTGCATTCTCTATCGAATTCGAGAACAAGAATAAACTGAATAGTTTGGTCAGGCTCCAAGAATATTTTAGATAAAGAAAATTCTTTGCCTTTACGAAGGCACATCGAGAACATTTTTTGAAACATAAATGAATTCAAAATAGTAATCATCGAAATGAATACCATTTTCAATTCCCAGGCTCAGAGATCTTTTATCATGAGGTTGGAGAAATGATAAAATCTAATATCATTTCTCCAACCTCATGATAAAAGATCTCTGAGCCTGGGAATTGAAACTGATTGAAAATGATTACTATTTTGAATTCATCTATGTTTCAAAAAAATATTTTAGATCTTTAGGTAATATCGAACAATATCATAATCCCAATTTTCAGATTTCAAATAGGTCCACTTCTCCAAAAACGCCTAATGGGCCGTCTAACTTGGTACACCCTGTATATATCTATATATTCGGTATATTTTAATCTCATCTTTCAAATTCATTGTTCACAACAATCAAACAGTTTTTCAGTATTCATTAAAAATGACAGCCTGCATCAAACATTTGCTTCTCGCGTTTGAAATTTTCTCATTTTTATTGGGTATTTTACATTCGATTTGAGTTATTTACTTCTTTCGGCTTTGTTTATGTGAAAAGTTATCATTAATGAAATTTCAAAAGCTTTCAACAATTTGTTCAGGTGTAGTAGTTTTTCCACTCAATTAAATAGCAGCCACCTTGCCTTTCTTCAAAATTCTAGACGTTGTGGATACTTTTGAATAAGTGGATGAATATTTAGTTCATGCAAAATGAAGTGCCTTCACATTATCAACTTGATGTCAGGGAACATTCGGATCAAATATTTCTAGAATATGGATAGGACGATTTCATATTCGAGGTTATTTAAAAAAATGAGTGTTTGCAAGGTCAGTGAATAACATCGATGAATTGATTGCGGCTTTCGCGGCCATCGTTCAATGTAACCTGTTCTTTCGAGCATTAGGCCGTCGTTGTAGATAAGCTCTCGACGTTTCGCCAGTTCGAGTGTCTAGCATCTTCAGGAGTTATATTTCAGGAGATGTTCTCACTGGACTGAACTGCCTGTACTCAGGCAGTTCAGTCAGGACTCGAAACAACAGGTAACATCGAAGAGTTGCAAAAATAGATTGAACTATCTTGTCAAAAGATACGAATACAACCAGCTCTTTTTGAAAGGGTATGTAATTCATTCATGCGATTCAATAGACGGAGATCAAGCTCATGAGATATTTTTACTTATTCATAAACATGTTTGAGTTAATTCCAACACTCGCTATATGGGATTTCACACATCAACGTTTTTCAACTAATTCGAATTCTAAAACTGCCAACTTTCTCCAACACTCGCTATATGGGATTTCACACATCAAGTTTTTCAGCTAATTCGAGTTCTAAAACTACCAACTTTCTCTTATCTGATTTCTCAAAAGACTCATGCTACGAACCAAATTCAATACCAAAGAAAAAGAAGAAATTGTACCATGTGAACGTTTGCACTCATTCGTTGAAAGCTGAAACAAATTGGATATTCGAAAATATAATTTTCTTTCAAAATACGTATTGGGAGGGAAAACAATTCATTGCATCATAGCGTATGTTTCTACATATTGTTCAGAAAATCATTCGAATTTTGGGGTTGTATCTCAAAACTGCAATACATTACTCAAATATGTCACGTATGAATTCATGAAGATTATTCAGTTTATATTGAATAATGTGAAAATGATATTTTATGCTCCACCTCTATACTTTCATGCAATATGCTCAGCATATTTGAGTTATGCCACAAAGCTCTTCACAGAACGTGAGAATTACTTTTTGATTGAAACATAGCAACTTTCTGAAACGTCAAAGCTTCAAAGGTTTTAAAAGTATTCATGGAAATCCGATAATCAAAATCGATTCATTATTGGCATAGTCATAAAAAGAAAACTATAGAGGAAATCAGAGAAATTGAATCGATAGGAACTCAAACAGTTCGACATGAATGTGTACACATAATTACGCTATCCTGTTGGACTCTCTGCATCCAACTTTTGCTCAGGACTGACGACTACATTTTATAAGTTGCAAAATGGCGAATACGCCACACAATTGAATTGTAATGAATCTTTTCAAAGATCATCATTCAGCTGTATAAGCGAACAAAGTTGAAGAAAGTAACTGATTTCATGTTTGGAAAGAGGCAATGTGAGCATGCAAATGTAATTTTCGCAACAAATGTTCATATATTCATCCGTCACATAGTGTAGGAAAAAAGTCGAGGTACTTTTCAAGTTATGCCGAATGGGCCTTACCTGCACAAAAGTACCTATAGTACGATTGATCACCCTGGATGCTATGTGATACGTTGCTAAACTATTTTTTTCTGTAACGAAATTGTCGAATATTCATGAAATGGGTTGATTCAACTTGCTCCTTACGATTTTTCAGGAATTTTCGACGTTTTATCTTTTTTACCAATCCTTATGAAATAATTGTGAATGAAACCACAATTTACCTATTACCTCAGAAAGTTTCTGTTGAACTACATATGGACATCTCTTGACTGTGTCAATGTAGCGGATGAGAATTTAGGTAGTAGGATTATTTTATTGATCACAAAGAACCTGCCATTGAATAAACGATGAGATTGAAGATAGTTAATGCTTGACCGTTTTTTCTCAAAAGTTTCGAAGGAACATTGATACAATGAAAATTTTCGGATAGAAATCAAATTTTTTTTTTAATTCAAGCGAGTCCAAAAATAGATGGGTTTCACAAGAACTCAAATGATATAGTTTCTCGAATTTGAAATAACAGAGCTTATTTTATGAACAAGTGTTTTGAAGATGATGCATGCCCTTCCGATTAAATAGAAACTTTCACAGGCACAAACAAGAAAATCGTCAGACAAAATGAAATTATTGAAAATTCGGAGTTGGAATTGAATGTATTGAGATGAATCCATTGAAAAATGATCTGAAATCACGAAAAACCCAAATAAGATGTTTTCGTTTTGAAAAAGAAAGATAAAAAAAGGATAATCTGAGGTAGGAGTCTTGCATAGACTTCGAGATAATACTCAATACAAATAATTCTCAGAAGTTCCCACGTTTGTTTATGGATCGGTGTCGACGATTTCTTAAATGCAAACATTTACGTAGGATTTTTCAAATAAATCAAATAATTTCAAATTGACTTGTTGTTGAATGATTTAGATAGAAGTGAGATGAAGGAATGCTAGTCAATATACTATAAAATATCAAGGGAATTTCGCTGCTGAAGTGCATAAATTCGAATGAAGGACATTTGACACCAAATGCCTACCTTTGTCTTCGAGACTCATTTATTTGAATCTTTCCGTTTCACTCGCAGACCCTGTATATTTTTTCATTCACATTCGCGACATCTTCAGAACCCAAGTAAATTTCATCCTGGCAGTTTTTATCTATCAGGTTTTCTAACTAAAAACATTCAAGATATTTCATTTCTGTAAGGAGGTCTTCTTTTTTCAGAGGAATCAACCTGAAAAATTCACAAATCAAGAGATTTATTATACTTCAGAAGGAGAAAAATGATCTTTTACGTGGCAGCCAACATGAAAAATATCCCTCTGTTGCTCGTCTAATGAATAATATTCCTTCAGGTCATAAATAAATCAATGTCGTAAGTACAGCTATTTCATTTTCCAACTGAATAAGCAGCAGTAGCGCCATCTCTCACAGTTTCCATCAACAAGACAGCATGAAGGAAATAGCTTGTATTTTAGCGATGAAGTAGGTCACTTGTAGAGCTAGGTTCCGGTGTTTTAGAGAGAGAGCGTTGTGTTACGAAGGATATCACTAGATGGCGGTGTGCATTCGACTGAAACTCCCTCTGGGATTTGTGACTGATCTTCTCGATCACTTGCGGAGCTTTTGTTGCTCAAGGTACTGCAGATAAATGAATAATAGAGGGTGACCAACATCAAAGCAAATGATGAGATCCAAATATTTCAACTCATTCGCATGATAAAATGCATACTTGTGGTATAAACTGAGTACACATCAACAATCGTCTGTAATTATTGAAACGGGACAAAATATTGATCGATGTATTTCGGAAGAATTCAAACAGCATAATGAATGGGATATATGAAAACTCACAAACAGAAAAAAGGACATGATAAAAACCCTAAAAAAATTAACATTTCTTGGTGAAATTTTATTTGCGTATTCGTCTGCAGCAAACAATGAAATTTTCCAAACAAGTAAAAAATCAATTGAAATATTTCTATACAATGAAAATGCTCCCACGTAAAGTTTTTCAAAAATTCAGCGCGAATAAGAAAAAAAGTTGCCTGACAATGATATTCAGTTTGCGTCGGTTTTAATTTCATATTCATGCTTTTCAATTCTGGATGATTGCGAAAAACTGTTCTGACTTCTTTCGAATTAAGACTTGTTTAGTCTGAATGTGAGTGTACCCATTCATTATTCTTCTTCATGAGAATTCAACGTAACCAGAATATGTTGAATGAATAATCGAATATACTGCTCCACAAAAGCTGAAGAGGTTCATGAAATCTAGAACCGTTTAATAAGAAGTAGATTCTTGTCCAAAAAATTTTCATTTATGAGAAATCAAACGGGTTTTCACTTCGAGTCTCTGAAACGGCTAATATTCAAAATAAACAGATGATATAAATTCTCCTGATTATTATACTAATTCGTGAGGAGCAGATCATTTCAGGAAACTCATTGCTTAACAACAATAGCCGAATAATTCAATGTTAGGAAAACAATTCTAGGGTAATCAGGAAAAGGAGTATAAGTCATTTAATGGCCCAAATGAGATATGTTCATGTACTTCATCGCAATAATGAACTACACCTTATGCTGAAAAGAAAATAAGATATTTGCAATTCAGCAAGGTAGAATATAACTGAGTAAAAAATAGTATATCTATTCTAGACGAATAAATACATATAAAATAAGTGCACTTAAATTTTTTTAAACTTGAACTAGTGGAAGGTGAGGTGAAAGCCTACTTACAACTGTTATGATTTGCTATCGCGACTTATCAGACCTTGTACTCAGATTACTCAACTTCTCAATTTCATAATTTGTGGCTACTAGTATGTGTTGTGTATTTTCTTTGGTTCAAAAGATGATATTTGCCCAAATTTTCAAGCAGGGGCCTTTCTTATATTTAAAAAAAATGTTCTCTAATTGTTTCTTGTTTCAGAGACTGGGAGAGAAAATGCAGTGACCTTCCAGACAATATTTCAATAGATATCTGAAACAAACACACGGACATTCACATTCATAATAAGGAAGTATGGATTAGTATGAATAGTATGGATGTTTTTTAGGAAATTGAGTAAGAAATCAAGCTATTATAGTCTGACAAAAAATGAACAGGTAAACTTTAATGGCCGAAAACCACCAAGTTTGACTCAAACTCCCTTTCCCAAGCACCCTAGAATTGACAATGCAGTACCAAAGGTAAAGTTGCGACACAGTAACAAAGTCTACATCCTTTTTACTTACAAGCTTAAAGGAGCTTCTGATGGATATCACAGACATCCAGAAGGCTTGGAAATATACAATGAAATACAAACTATTTAATCAGTGAACGTTCCAATGTCTCAATCAGAACTCTTCATCAAAATCAATTTCAAAAATCTTCAGAACCGTTGAATTATTCAACCTGCCATCTGATATTTTTTAAAAGAGACATACCCATTTCGAATTTTCATGATTTCAGTTTCTTTCGCATTAAATAGATCCAAATATAATCGAATTCTACTCTATAATAATTGTTCATTATCATAATGCAACAAAATAAAGTTAGCTATTTGATTTTTGAGATTAATTGGTCTAAATAATGAGTTTCACGAAATGAAGACCCCTCCTAGAGTTGATTAATAACTGAATATAAATATCTCATTGAAAATGTTGATTGAGATATTTCGACTAAATTGCCAAAAATGTCTCCTTCTAGATCTGAATTGTTGGGAAGGATGAATGAAACTTTTTATATAACATCCTTCGAGACGAAAAAGTTAGACTTCAAAAGAGTTACGTTTTTTCCTGGAAGTGTTCGAAAAATTTCATTAACACCATCAACACTACACTTTGATGCAGCTTTCACTTCACTCAGCTTTTTTCCATTTTTGCTTTCATTTCATTGCACCCTCCTGCTATTCCTAATCTGGATTATCTCCGAATACTACTTGAATTAATGAACCTAGTGCATTTCCCGATTTCCAGAGGGTTTTCGTTCGAAATAATTCAGGAACATGAACGAATATTAAGTATTCCTAATTGAACCTATTGGAAATCTCCGACAAATATTCCCTGGAATGGTTTGGAATATGCAATGTTGAGAATTCCCACGCAGTTATGATTCTTCAAAAATTTTGATTCATACTGTCATATTCGTATATTCGTGAATTCTAGAAAATTGTTTGATTGACAAATCACTGAAGCAACAATGAGAAATTAAAATGTGTAAAATATATATCCATACTTATCCATACTTCCATACTAATATTATAAATGTAAATATCCGTGTGTTTGTTTGTGCTTGTTTATCCTCTATGGCCCTAGGAATCAGATTATTTTGATGAAACTTTCACTATAATGTAGAGAATTTTATTTGTAGGGTTCATTCCTATATAACAAAGAAATAAGAAAAATCCCGTCACTCTCCCGTTTTTACAAATGTGTTTGATAAATGTGATGGAACTGTGGTGTATGTAAGGTGGAGAATATACCGGCAAGTGAGAACGTTTTCGAACTTAGTTGTTTTGAATTTCTGAGGATATCATTCTACGATAATTACATGAACAAACAGTTCAAATGGGTCTTAGCACGATATATCGTCCTCCGGCAACTAACATGAGCAACTATATTGAGGATTTGGATACTTATTTGGCAGATTAGACAAGAAAGATTTTGAAATATATCTGAGTGATATAAATATTGATTCACAGAGGAATGACTCCCAGATTTTTTTTAATAATTAAATGATTTCTTCATGAGCTTGTGCAGCAATATGGCGCGAAACCTTCCTAGAACATCAAGGCAAAAACACTCTCAAGATATGGTGTGTCACTCATACCATCTTTCTCAAACCGATCGACAAAAATTTTCCACATTGAAACAACGTAGTTTTCTCGGTCCTGATATCTCTACTTTGTTGAGAAGTATTCATGTACAGGGTGATTCATTTATATTAGTAACCCCAATTTTCCCGAAAACGTCCTGATAATTTTTAATTCTGTGAATGGCGTTTTGAACAAGTCAATGTCGACTTACCAAGATAAGTGAATCACCCTGTACATATAGTGAATCCGTTACAATATATTGTCAATCTATGACTTCTAAATGGAGATATGCCACTGACATGAAAGCGTTGTTTGGTAACTCCGATATAAAAGGCAGAGGATCCAACTGAACTGGGCAATTATCGACCGATATCTCCTATCGATAATCTGGCAAAAATCTTCTGAAAAACTGTTGAGAGGCTGATTGATTTTCTAAAAATCAATAGTGTACTATATGGGAATCAATTTGGCTTTAGGAACTTGATCAACATCCGGTGAAAGCATTAGATGGATTATGTGGGAGCCTGGTTGTATTTTTAGATTTTGCAAAGGCCTTCGACGCTGTCCCACATGACTCTCTTCTTGAGAAACTGGAAAGGTATAGCATGGAATCTTTTTGAGGACTTTCTTGAGAATAGAATACATTGGGTGGGGGTGGCTGGCGTCTTGAGCGGAGAATCAGTGTTGAATATGGGTATACCTCAGGGAACAGTGTTGGGACCCATTCTCATTATTGTATACAGGGTGTACCAAGTTCGACAGCCTATTAGGCGTTTCTGGACCTATTCGAAATCTGAGAATTGGGATTATATTTTTGTTTGACATCATCCACCGATCTGAAATATTCTTGGAGGCTGACCACTGTCAGTTATACAGGGAGTAAAAAAAATTTGCAAAAATTTTTTTCTGTTTTTTTTGTTTCCGAATTTGATATAGTATGGAATTTTGAATACATTCGTCCTCAAATCGTCGTTGCATCCGTCAAAATACTTTCCAAAATATCGGGAAGAAACTGAAGAAAAAAGGAAGATAAGTGTATTCGGTATTATGTTTGTTATTCCTAACCTAGATATCGTGAGCACAAACTGTTTTCACATTTTTGGAAGCGAAGAAAGTGGAAGTATTGTACATTTTCAGAATTGTGAAAAACTCGTCACAGGGTGCCAAATGTTGGTTCAAAAAGTGGGATCAAGACTGACCCATAACTTTCGTTCTTCAAATTAAAACTCTATTTTTTTATGATTGCGTTGGATTGTGCGAAAAAAACTGATGATAATTAAGTGGAAGGTTATCATCCATTATATTTAAATAAATAAACAAAATATTGAGAAATTGGACAATTTATTAACCTCATTTTTCTCAGGAAGCCGACGTTTCGAGGTTGTGTTCAACAATAAATAGAAATATGGCTTTACAAAAGTGTGCATCTCTTACCTAGTCGGTAAATAAAGGTTTTCGTCAAAATATATAAAATCAATTTTGAGTAAGGTAATATAGAGCAACAATTCATGATACAATATCAGATTTAAATAAATAATAGGTTAACATTGAAACGTCTTTTTGACAAGACCACAGACTATTATCAAAACTACACAATTGTAAACAATAACATTGAAAATGGAAAACGTACCTGAACTAATGAATTTATATAAAAAAACACCTATAATAATTGACTATATAATATACTGAGACCCTGTACATCCTCCCTATGATTAACTGTTTGATTCTTTTTTATGAAAATCATTTCACTGATATTTCTCGCATATCTGTTCCTTTCATAATCTGAAATTTTAACGTTATCAAAATTGAACTTATGACCTGTCGTGTGTGTATGTGTGGCTAACGCTGTTTTGCCACTATTTGTTGGGTTGTTGCAATTATTTTTATGTTGTCTCATTCTGTCTTTAAGATACTGTTTCGTTTGTCCAATATAAGATTCTTCACAATTGAAGCAGGGGATCTGATATATTAAATTAGACTTCATCAATTCTGGTGTTCTATCTTTCAGTTTTGTAAAGAATTTTTCCCCTATCAGTTGAATAATAAGCGCAACAACAATCAAATTCTTTAAAAATTTTGTTAATAGAATGAGATAATCTAGGAACATATGGGAACTTATATTATTTGAGGTCTGACTTGGCCCCAGTGACTGGGTGATTAATTTGATCCAATATATTACACATTCTGGTGACTAGATATTTGGGGTAGTGATTTTTATATATAATTTCTCTTATTATATTGATGTTTTGTATATGTAACCTTGAATTACTTAGTGTGGTGGCTCTAAAAATGAGATTTTTTATAACATTTAGTTTTTGTTGTAAACTATGATTACTAAAGAAATTTATACATCTTCCTGGGTTATATGGTTTTATATACCAATCGGAAATTGAATTGCTATTTTCGCGTATGATCATAACGTCCAAGAAAGGAAGTCGTCCATTTATTTCGACTTCTAAGGTGAATTTGATTTTGGTATGAAAAGAGTTGAATACGTCCAACGTGTGTTGTATTTTATTGCTGGGTATCAGTACTACGTAGAATTTAAGTAATGGTGTTGTGAAATCTAATTTTGTTACAACATATCTGAACAAATCATACATGACCAATTCTGCAAGTGCTGGACTAGCTGGAGCTCCCATAGGGGTTCCATCAAGCTGTTTATAATAATTACCATTATACATAAAATCTGATATTGTTTCATGAATTGTTGCTCTAGATTACCTTACTCTAAATTGATTTTATATATTTTGACGAAAACCTTCATTTACTGACTAGGTAAGAGATGCACACTTTTGTGAAGCCATATCTTATTGTTGATTGTTTTTATTTTAGCCTTGAGAAAGAGGAAAACCAACCTCGAAACGTCGGCTTCGTGAGAAAAATATGGTTAATAAATTGTCCAATTTCCCAATATTTTGTTTATTTATTTACTGATGATAATGTTCCAACGAGTTAATGCTCCTTGAATTAATAATTTCTGAGTTATTCAGGCTTAAATGATTTCATGACGTACGCACCGCCAAATTCATAGAACCTGTTTCATATCAACAATGACCTTTATCATAGAAGATAAATTATTCAAATAACACACTAGTGACTTCCTCTTTTCTGGATTCATTAATCATTGTTGATGTAAAACAGATTTCATGAATAGAAACAGAAAATCCTAAATAACTCAAGAATTAGTAATTTTAGGAGCATAGACATGTTGGAACATTATCATCATTTTTCTTCGCAGAATCCATCACAATCATAAAAAAATAGGGTTCTAATTTGAAAAACGAAAGTTATGAGCCAATTTTGATCCCAATTTTTGAACCAACATTTGGAACACCCTGTGACGCGTTATTCAAAATTCTGGAACTGAACAATATTTTCACATTATTCGCCTTCGAAAATGTGAAAAGTGTTTGTGCTTACGATATCTAAGTTCGGAATATCAGACATAATACGGAATACACTTATCTTTTTTTTTCTTCAGTTTTTTCTCGATATTTTGGAGAGTATTTTGACGAAGTCAACGATTTGAGTACGAATGTATTCAGAACTGCACACTCTTATCAAACTCGAAAACAAAAAAAAAAATAAAAATTTTTTGCAAATTTTTGTTTCTCTCCCTGTATAACTGGAAGTGGTTAGACTCCAAAAATATTTTAGATCCGTAGTTAATGTCAAACAAAAATATAATCCTAGTTTTCAGATTTCAATTAGGTCCAGTCATCCAGAAACTCCTAATAGGCCGTCGAACTTGATGTACCCTGTATATTAATGAACTGTCGAATATCAATATTTTGAATGGACTCACGATTTTTTATGCGGACGACACTGTGGCTGTTTTCATTGTTAAAACTTGGGAGGAAGTGAATAGGTTGTTTAAATGTGAACTTCGTAAAATTTATCTATGGGTTATGTGTTAACCCACTTTCTCTGAATATCAAGAAAACTTAATATTAGACATTCGCATCTGATATTATTCATCAGCCTACATTAGAACCGTTGCGTCTGCATCTTCCACTCTGTTTATTATTAATATTATTTGTTGAGATCAAAAGCCTACACCGAATCTATAATAGGGCTCAAAAAATAGGAATTGAGATATATACAGAGCGACATATCTCATAAACTACAAAGTGGCACTCGGTCTATATTGTTCTTGAAGGAAGAATTGCTGTACCATTTGGCAGAAATGATCGAGAAGAGCATGACAAGAAAGGTTTTGCCTAGGTGAAGTGTAGTAAAGTATTCTGTTCTCATATTGTGAAGATGTATCTGAAAGGGAATAAAGTTACGTTAAGATTCAAACCCAGAGGGAAGAAAATGAACCTTACGAATGAACCTCGAATAGCTTTTACTTATTCAGTAGGTTCATTGTTGAATATATCTACAATATCCTGGAACGACAACATGTCGTTCCAGAGCACATCCTCTGAGGAAATTGATTCAGCGTGAACAGCACGAACGAAATATTGTTCAATCACGCACCAGCATGCTGGGATAATGCAGATTGATTGATACAAGCAAATGGGAACAACCAATCCTTGAGCGAAGAATATTCTGGTCCAAGAACACTAGAGAAAAAACGTGAAATTTACTTAAAAATTTTTTACACTATCATACTTCGAAACAAGGCAATGCACAATTTCTCAACTGGCAATATGGGTTCCACATATAAATACATACCTACGTACTCAAACTTTCATCAAAATGAAAGAGTAACAGTTCAACATTGAGACAAGTTTCTGGTCTATAGAAACTCCGGAATAGCACCAAGCTATGATTTCTTTATAGAGCTAGGCTTATTGCAGCATAATACTTGGCAACATTTCACTTTGCACTCTTTAATTATAAATGCTTTCGTTGAACGTAGTTGCAAAACTGCTTTGCAAACTTCTTAGAATTTTTTAAATATGTAATCAAGTCTACAACAGACCAAATCTTAAAACTGTTCAGCATCGGAGTGTTCTCAATCTAGGTCATGTTAGGCCAATTTTCAATAATCAAATGTAAATATCTATATTCTGATACTAATAGAGATGAAATTTTGCCTGCAGAAGTTCTCGATTGTAATTTGCGAAAGGCAGGGGGCGTCAGGCGAGTGGAAAAAATGTCATGAGCAAAATTGGCGATAAGCAACAAAATTGAAGGTCACACAGAGTGGAATTTTACCCGCTTTGATTTAATCTCGCTAGGTATTCGACGATTCAGTGTACGATAAAATTTTGAATTGAATTCAACCTATAGAGTTGTGTATTGCATACACAAGAATCCGATAACTATGCAATTTCAAAACAACTGGCATTTTCCTAAAATATTATGTTCACTACAAAACAAACCGCACTAAATGTAACTCCGAATTGAAATTCTCGAAACATTGATGAATTCAAGATAGTATTCATTGGTATGAATACCATTATCAATTCCTAGGCTCACATATCTGCGATTCCGATAATTATTATTTTGAATTCATCTTTGTTTCAGAAACATTTTCGGTGAGGCCTCCTTGGAGTTGAAGAATTTTTTGTTTTACGATTCATCCTTCAACTTCAAAACACCCGAATTTTAAGTCAGTAAGTTCAACCTAATAGTTCGACAATATTTTTTCATTTGGAATTGGAAAAGTTTTCAAAATCTTTCGATCTTTACAAGTGACGAAATACATACCTAGATTTTTCATGTTTTTCTAGTGTGAATGTTGTATAAACACTCTTTTGTATGTTCAGAAGTTAGGTCGGTCGTGAAATTAGTGTGTTCGGCGAAACATTCAATTCATTTGAGAAGTTATTCCGGAAATTATTATAAGCTGTGTTTCGTAAGAATTTCTAATTCCGTCTGAACCCAAGGAAGTTTGTACTCCCGTGAATAACTGGAATGTTTCCGATCCCGAAGAATATTGTGAAAAGGAATGGAAAATCAACCTTCGTTTGAATTGCTTGTTGGTTTGTTCTCTGTTCCATCTTGTCTCGATGCATTCTGCATTCAACAGCAGAAGAGAAGTTTCATTCCCAACCAAATAATGAAGTGCTTAATGGCTCCTTCCCAATAGAGAATACAGGGACACTCCTCAAAATTAATTATAAGACATGAATAGCTATGTCAAAAAAGATGTCGATCCATTCCAAGAATTTCTCGAGTTGTTTATGACAATCGTCATGATTTCTGAACTAAACAACTGCTTATACCTGGCAACCTAGTAGTTCGTCTGAATAAATAACAGACAAACTCTTGTCTGGAATTTTCTTGATATCTTGATATTGCGAAATTTTATGAAAAACTATTTTCCAAAAAATACAGTAGAATCCGTTTATTATGACGTCGGCTATACTGACCAATAGCTCATCATGACGCAAATGCAGTGTTAAGTTTGGTTTCATTCAAAACTCCTTACAAAAGGGTCCGGATTCAATGGCTTCGCTCATGATGACATGTCGCTTACAATGATTTCAGATACAACAACATAATTTTTCGAAAATTTTTCTGGTTATAGTGACCGCTCGATCGTTTTCTCGAGCCAAACCACCCTCTTTGCTAGCTTATCTAATTACCAACTGCCACAATTTATCCCACCACCAGATCCCTTACGCTCTTTAGTTTCTGTTATAGTAAATGATTCTAAACACGTCTTGGCCAACATTGAAAAATGTAACACCTGTTTTCAGACGACAACGTTTGGCGAAACACATATTGAACAGGAAAATCTCCACTTTCAAGGTATTATAGCATAATAGTTCATTATAATAATAAAGTTGCTTTTTTATTTATCGATTGAGCAGTACGAAGTCTGCCGGGTTAGCCACTTCATTATAAAATAGGTTTTATTCAATTATCAGCTCAGTGAAGGTTGATTCAGGTTCGGATCTTCTACCAAATAAACCTCATTCATGTTGATGTTGTCAATAACAGCCATTCAATGAATTATTCATTGATAACTGATAACAGCAGACAGCTTCTGAAAGCGGATCCCAAAGCAAGTAGGTATCAACGTACAATCGGAACCTCTAGACGGGTAACGATATCGCATTCCGGTTGATGACTATCGAGCCTCAATTGGAATGTTGATCGGTTGGCTATTGCAGAAATCGAACAAATGATGTTTTCATCAAAATGAATGAAGAATGATTTCTATCGAATTATGATTGAATATTACTAGTAAACAGATAAATATCCCCTCTGCTGAATGAAACTTGAGAACGATGTAAGGTGTTGTTTTTCCTTAACATCAGTCCAAATCCAGTAACTCGCAGCAGAAGTTGATGAAAATAACAATTCTTGAACAGACTATGGGTTTTATTTCAATATGAATTTGCAGTAAATTGCAAATTGTATCTCCTTCTAAAATCGCCAAAGTAACAAGCTTGTTTGTTATCTGAAGAACACGATTTCTTTTGTTTAAACAAAGAAATATTTGATTTATTCAATGGAAGTCGAATTCAAAAGATGAACGCATTTTCTTTGAAGTAGACAAATATTTATTGGGTTTGAATTTCTCCTCAATGGTAAGAATTGTATAACCAAATCAAGGCTCTAGAACTCCAGAAAAACAAATCAAAATTCAATGTGAGTATATTGATTTTGTTTTATTTTACGATCTGGTTACATATCCAAGCGCGAATCTTTAATATCATTCCAATAAAATGGGATTTTCATTAGAGAATATGGGTACTCAGATAAAGGAAAATAAACTTATTTCAGGTTTGAAATAAAGGAATACTTATTTAATTGATATAAAATCACACTGACCTATTGGTGACATCAAGAACTTTATTTGAAATAGAATATATGAACCAGTTGATGATAATATTGTTCATCTTGATAATTTGAAAGTAAATTTCATTTGATAAGTTACCCTCCGTTAGGAAAAAAATGGATTTGGTTGAAGAAAATGAGATATTCGATGGCCAGAATGGCCTCGGAAATAATTCACCTCAAGGAGAAATCGCCTGAAACTACATGACTTTTTGAATGAAAAAAATTGATCTCGTTATAACATTTATAGGTATATTACGAAAAACAATGTGTGAGATTCAAAAAAAATTAACATTTGAATACCTGAACAAACGAAGCCATAAAATTTTGAAGCAAAAATCATCAAGTAAATCTTATAAAAATCTCAAATATAAACCATATTATTCATGATGACAAATATCTTGAAAATGAGTGAAGTTAGAAAGAAAAACTCTTATCTTCTACATGAAACAACTTCGTCGGTTCAATGCTAAAAGCCACGAATGTGCAAAATAGCACATTCAAGATACACAAAAAATAAACACATTCCTCACGATTTTGAAAAAACTCCTGGCAACGTTGTGAAATGTTTTAGGAATATGTTTTGGAGGCTGACACAACTAATGTCTAATGAATGTGTTTTGATGCCTGACTTCTATAGAGGGCGCTAGTTACACGGTTCGTACCAAGTTTATTTGAACATACGTTTTTTGATATTAGATTTATTTGGCGAAATTTTGAGCGACATTGAACATCACTCAATCTCACACAAAGAAGGTACTCCTGCCCCTTCGAAATATTTTTTATTTGAAACATTATGGAGTCATAACCGACGCTGGTATAAAGTATTGATGAAGTCATTATGTCATTAATTTTTATCATAATCAATTAGTATACCCTCATAGTAGAATCTCCTATAAAATTATCACTCTACGCCGACGACCTACTTATTATGTGCAGAGGTCAAAATTCCAGCACAACCACAAATATTCCACAAATCTGTATAGATAAATTAGAAAAATGGTCTGAAACAACAGGATTCACTTTCTCACAGTCTAGAACGAAAGAAATGAAATTTACTCAAAAGTGTTTCAAACCTTGCGAACTAAAACTTAAAAACAACATCATGGAACATGAAAGAGTTCATAAATTTCTTGGAATGAGTTTCGATACTAGATTGACTTGGCATGAACACCTTAAAAAACTTAAAGCAGAATGCTCTCGAAGATTGAATATAATGAAAGTTTTATCAAATAATCACTGGGGAGCAGACGAAAAAACTTTACTTACAATTTACAGAACATTAATCAGATCAAAACTGGACTATGGAGCAGTAATATATGCCTCTGCCAGTAAAACAGCTCTCAAGAATCTTAATGTCATACAGAACACTGCCCTCAGGCTGGCAACCGGTGCTCATATCACAAAGCGAAAACAGATCGGTAATTTATACAGATGAATCGAAATTCAACAGATGGGGTAGGATGCGCTTTCCTTACTTCGACTACAGTAAAAAAGTATAGACTTCCAACTGAATGTAGCATCTTCACCGCTGAACTGGTTGCAATCCAAAAAGCAATTGAACACGCTATCATACATAACATCACACATCCTCTTATATGCTCAGACTCGCTTAGCTCAATAAGTGCCATCCAGAATTTCTATTCCAAAAATCCAATTGTGAATACTATATCAGATATAATTAACTCCAACGCAAAATCGGACGTTACCTTGACATGGATACCCTCCCATTCTGGCATCGAAAGAAATGAAAGAGTTGACGAAGCTGCGAAGGAAGCCATTCTCGAAGGCGACATAACTGAAATTATGACGCATAACAGATTCAAAAAGAAAATCAAACTGAAATGGAAGACTAAATGGCATCAAAGCGGATCAAAACTTTCCGTTATCGACCACACAACGGTTATTACCCCTCCTGTCACTGAATTACGGAAGGACCTCATAATCCTGAGAAGACTTCGAATAGGCCATGCTTATTTCACACATAACTATCTACTGAACCGAAAGCCTCCTCCGATGTGCCCCACATGTGACACTCAAATGACAGTTCAGCACCTGATTACAGAATGTAAACAATACCAACCCCAGAGGATCCAATGTATGGTCAGCAACAAAGTGGAAGAAGCCCTAAATATTTCTAAACCAGAATGTCTCAACACCTTGAATTATATAAAAGCACTGAACCTTAGGATATAAATTTTTATATTTATGTTAATGATCTTTATTTATTGTATTTACTACATATGTACCTCACTGTTCCACTGAAACCGCTAATGACCTAGTCGTCGAAGCGGAACTTTATAAATAAATAAATAAATACTTCTCGGTCAACAATGTCAGCAAGCTTTCACCGATAAAAATATTTGTTTTCGAATACTGTTGATATTAGAAAATCAGAAGTATTAAGAAACTATTCTTGAGTTCGTATAAAATATAACTATAACTCATGATTTCCAAATTAACTTGATATGACTTCCTCAGTTGAAAAGATATAAAGTAAAATCCAAATTTTTCGATATTAAAGCTCAGAAATAAACCATGATATATATTTTTGAAGCTGCCTAAAAAAACTTGAATGAAAAACATAGTACATTATGATTTCCATTCAAAAAGAAAATTTCGATTACGAAGAAAATGATATTCTTAACTCAAAAATATAGTTTCCTCTGTGGTCAGATCATTTTTCAATCATGTCTACATATAACTTGATGATTATTGATGTCTGTTCCTTGCCTAGAAGATAGGTTCCGTCTGATTTTACGTGGTTGTAATTGTCTTCATAAACTTGTTTGATAAAGAGAACTACATAGTACCTCCACTGAGGATGTTTATATAATAAACGAAACGTCTGCTTCGTATAGTTTTTTTTTTTATTTGGGATCTTTAAGCCTATCCAAACCAATTCATTAATCATTGCTTAGGTAGTCAACACAATGAGCTCTTATGTTGAGGGATTTTATGACAACATATCATTTCTAGAGCGGAATTAGACAAACGAAATCGTATGGATATGCAGTAGAATGAAAAATTTAACACACATGTGAAAATAATGAAACTTCTAGTGAAAACCGTATTGTTCACCTGCGAACTCGACCTCTTTCATTAATGGAAGTATGTACCTATATTTGTTTCGAAATACGCAACTGAAGAGCTACATCCATTTCCGGTTGGAGTTGGATCGATATTTGGCGTTCTAATACGAATGAAGCAGCCAGTCGGTTAGTTCATATTTATCCGTCGGGAACCTGTCTCTAATTAGTGCACTCAGATTAGATTGTAATTCGTAATGATATTCAAGCGCATGGGAGCATGAGTATTGAAGGCAATTTCAGGCCCGATCATAATTTGAATGAAGCTGAGATGGAGAAGTCAGTAAAGTTTGAGTCGATTGATGAAGTACGATATTCTCATATTAAATTTATAGGTGCCAATGAAAATTTGTACGATCGTTGAGGACTTCACAAACTCGTCAAGTATGGTACTGAATTCGAAATATGTATCTGAAGAAACGTACCGTAAGATAACCTGATTTCATTTATTCAATTCATTGAATTGGGTGAAACCTGTGCCAAAATTATCCATAAACAAAAAACACGTCAAACTTACAATTTTGAGGATGTTGTGAGTCAGCTCCCTCCAATATTATATGAAATTTCCAAATTGAGTTTTGTAAAAATCAAACTGCGATATAAATTAACTAACAGTTCCGACTGAAATGATCTGACAGTTTAGACCGTTTTGGGGACAATAATTCCTACTAGAAGGTTATGACAATTTCAACGACTTATCACATGTGCAGAGTGGGAAAATTTCGTTGTCTACTGAGGAAATTTCAAAAACAAAAAACCGTCCTATTATTTTCAGATTTTGAGTTATAGCGAAAATTAAGAAATTGCCATTTTTAATAATGCAGAATTGCCCGTTTGTTTTAACTCCTACCCGAGAATGATGTTTAATACTACAGCCACCTTTTCACGAGAAATTCGATCATCATTGTTTTCTTTTTGATCCTGTCGTTTCACGATATGATAGGAATTTCTGAATCTTCAAATGTTTATCTGATTTGACAAATGACAAATCCTAATCATCCTGATATTCGTTGAGAAATGAATATGAGCTTTTTCCTAGTTTTTGTTCAACTATTGAATGATGGAAAGAAAGGCATTATCATAAGAATAAATCGATAGTGTCTGGATCAAAAAGTTCAACAATATTCGGTTTTCTTATGAAGAAGTGGCTCTGGACTGTGACGATCATGAGTAGATGTGAATTCAAATCTATTGAAAATGGTAACGTCACAATTTGCGTTCACAACTCAAAATCTAAAATGATAGACCTGGACCTGATTTCTGATTCGATTTAGTCCAGAACAAAAGCTCCAGAAATTGTGATTAGTTCTCTTTTAGCTGTTATAAATCTCGATATTCTCTCAGAAGACAACGAATTTCGCTCAACATATATACAGTTACTCCCACTAGAACAATCGATGTGTGTGTATGTGTACACAATGTAGTAAATTGAATAAAAATGTAAATTCCTATACAATTCGTATACATATATTAACACCAAACAGTTCATGAAGCTGCCACGATCTGAGCTTCGGGTAATGGTAGGTCTGATGACTGGTCACTGCCGATACAAACATGTTTTGTATAGCATGGGAAAACCGACAGATGAAATTTGCAAGCTATGTGGATCAGAGGAAGATACTCCTGAACACATGGCATCAAAGTTATCCAGAGCTTGCGGAAGTGAGAAGCTTTCAGATAGGAAAGCCCGGTCTTCATCCTCATGACGTCACGACTAAAACTGTTGTTGTCGTTAGATTTGTCAACCCCATTGAAGTCCCCCTTATGATTTGAATGAACAAGTTGGGTAAAGAACAAAAGCTCTTCGTGTTCGAAGTTCTCGGAAAGATTAATCTTGCCAGAACGAACCGTGTTTATAATGATAATAATAACACCAGACATTTTAATCTTATTTTCATCGGTATCATATGAAATGAGAAAAAATAATAAGAATACGACTACTTTTTGATGGGTTTTGTCCACTATGGCATCATTATTTTCAGCCTGCTTGGTTTTCATTTTTCAGCCTGTGATATCTTCTGAATGAAAAAACAATTGAAGGAACAGAAAAACTTTCCAAATTTTGTGCTGATTTCCAATAGGCTGAACCCTAGTGAAAAATGGTCTTATGGGAAAAACAGACCCACGATTGAAGCTGAAGGACTCAGTTTGTTGGTCAACAAATTTTCAGAGTACTGGTATCCATGCAAATCAGGAAGAAACATTTCCGAAATTGTTCGAATTTTTAGCTCTGCTCTACACGCATAGGAAATATTTTCTAGCTAGACCGATGCAAAATTCACAAAGCTTGTTCAACCTGCTCTTATTTTCACCACCCTCATATATGACCATTTGTCTCTGGAATATCCAATTTTGAATGCAAAAAGATTTAATTCCACTCAAATGTCGATATCTTTAGAATTACTGAACGCCTTGCGAGCCGACAGGCGGATTTTTTCTCTGCAGGAAATTCAATACAAAAATCAGTGACGGTATATTGGGAAAATAAATATTTTTGCCTGCAACTTCGACAAAAAAATGCCATTTTGACATTTTTTGGTTAACGGAATGTATCTTCGTCAATATTGGTGAAACATCTTAGGTAATAAAGAAATTTTACAGCCTGATATTCCCAAAAGTCGCCAACTCAATCGGTAGATCGATCGGTCTCTCAGTTTTCTTGGACCGATTGATTGAACTTTGAAAAAATTAAGGGGATAAGGTTTCTGTACCTTGAACTAATCTCTTCAAATCGGTGTTCTTTATGAAATAATTCGAATAGTTTTCCGAAAAACTGTGTTTTAAACACTCTTCAGAAAACGAAAATATTCTGTCTCTCAGAATTTCGTCGGTAACTTCGAATTTATTCCTTCATTTTTTTTCTGAAGGAAATGAGTGTTTGCCTGTATTTATAGCTTCATTGGAGGTGAAGTAGAAATTGTGTATTGCTTTTTTTCATTAAATTTTTTTTTTCATTTGTGTACCGAAACCTTGACATTGGAGTTTTTTCTAATGATTCATTGAGAAACAGTAATTCGAATAAAGTAGGAAGAATTAATGTAATTATTGATTGATCAATAATAAAGTCAAGTTTGAAAGCTTGTTTCCGTAATTTTCCGCTGAACCAATCGATCTCTTTCAGAAAGGACTTTGAGGAACACTAGGCTGTATTATTTCCTTATCACCTAAGCTGTCCGTCCTTACAATATTGACGAACATACAGTCCAATATACGAAAATTTTCAAAATGGCATTTTCTTGCTTTTTATTCACGTGAACGTTACGAACGAAATGAATTTTATTTTCAATTAGACATGGCAGATTTTTGTAGAAAATTTTTGGCCGAAAAATAATCCGCTTGCCGACTCGTAGTAATGGCGATATCAGCATTTGATTGAAGAAGGATGTGTACTCGAAATTGGATATCTCCAAAAATATAGTGATTTGAGGGTGATGAAAAGCATATTAGAGCTGAATGAACATTCTGTCGACTTCGGCATCTATTCAGTTTTTTTTTTTTCATCTGGATGGTTTCTGGTAATCCGAAAAAATTTTAAACTATACACAAAGAAACAAGAGTCTTCAAGCTTCGAGAGTGAGTTTTTCTATTTCCAATACGACTATTTTTTACTCAGATATAAGTTGTTGAAAATGAACAAAAAATTTTGAATATTTTTCTGTTGCTGTAGTTTTTGCGTGAAGTATCATTCACTCAAATCGAATTATATAGGTAAAACCGAAGTTTGTACTGAATGAAATAGTGAAATGATGATCGATACACTCTCAAATAATGCATTGATTCTGAAGTATGTCAAATATTCCGTGCCTTATTAGTGTCGCATAAATGGAAGCAACCAAAGTGCATTTTTTCAAATGAGATAACCTGTTTATTTACTGAAAAAAAAATTTAATTCTCTTTCAGATTGAATTCATCAAAATTTCATTCGAATAGGTTCTTCTGTTCATTTCACCTATTTTTTCTTACCTCATGAAGAATGAGTGAATGTAGTATTATCAACGAACTAATTGGCATACCTGTATAATGTCAATTTTTATCATATTATGTTATTTCATTGCTTTTTAGGAATATTATCTGTTCAGACGTTTTGAAATGTATTTGCATAAAAGATTTAAAATTTTTCCGGCTAGAACCGCCGAATCGTTCGAAGAACAAAATTCATTATCTGGTAGTTTTCAGCTCTCAATCACTATCAGCAAATCATAGCAATCCTTTGAAGTTGGTATCTATGAACGGATGTAATTTTATAGATACTAAACATTATATTGTGTTCCCGTTACAACATTTTCCACGTTTTTAAATCAATGACATTCCGAAAGGAGGATTTTAATTGGAAGTCCTTATATCTGTAATTTGATAGAAGTATTTTCCAACCCAAAAACATTTCTACCTGAAATTGAATTAGAAATAATATATTTAGGCAACCTACTTAGTTCTTGTTCTCACTAATGTATATTTTCCAGCACTTTTCGGAACTGAGGATGATCATTTTTTATCGAAACATGTCGTCCTAAGTTAATAAACTGTGGTTTTAAGAAACAGGAGGAGAATTCACATTGAAAATTTTGTGATGTAACTACAGTTCTCTTTAGAAGAGGTAGAACAGGCTCTGAATGAATTAAATAAAAATGAGGGAGCTTGACTGGATGGCATTCCGTCATACTTTATTTTTTTGTTTTTCTTCGTCAAATGATCCACTGACTTTAATTTTCAACCAGTCTTGGAGAAGTGGTGTGATTCCTGACAGATGGAGGAAATCATGCATTGTCCCAATTTTCAAGATTAGCTGCAGAACTAAAGTTATTAATTACAGACCGAAAAGTAATTTATGAATATTTGAAAAAATCTTCGAACAACTCATTCATATCTCACTTCCTTTTTTGGTTGGTGACCAGATTATTCAGAAAAAGCATGGATCTTGCTGATTTCTTTCATGATTCCTTGGCATTAAAGTAAATGCTGACTTCAGTAAGGTGTTTGATAAAATTAATATTGATCGGCTCGTGTCAACTCTTTCTGAAGTTGGTGTGTGTGTGGTGTTATTTTGAGATGGTTCAATTTCTATCTGACCAAGAGACGACAATTTGTGTCAGTTATGGGTTACACCTCCAGAGTTTTCGAAAACACGTCCGGTGTTCCACAGTGTTCCTACCTTGGACCACTTCCCTTTCAATATATGGAAATGATATATCTAAATACTTCGAAAGTTGCAAATTCCTACTGTTTGATGACGACCTGAAATTGTTCATGAAAGTGAGGAGCATTGCAGACTGTGTCCCTTTCCAGTGAGAGCTTGATAATTCAATAAGTTTTTGTTTTGAAAATAATATAGTCTTGAATATTTCAAAATGTCAGGTTATCACTTTCACTATAAATACGTGCCCTATGAACTACCGGTACTGTCTTAGTGGTGAAGTGTATAAAGTGAGCCATGTAGATATCTTGGAGTAATTTTTTGATCTAAACTGATGTTTGTTGAACAGGCGGACTATGTTGTCAATTCCTCTAATATACTCCTGGAGTAAATGATTCGTCAATGTCGCCCAATCAGAATACTCTCAGAAATATTTAGTTCTCCTTCATTTTCTCTTAATTTAACTCCGCTTCAACGGTCTGGTACCCTCAGTATTTGACATACATTGATCGCATTGAAAGTATTCGAAAAAGATTTCTGAGATTTCTAAGTTTCAAATGTAATTTTCGACTCGTTCCTGGAAATCCTGAAAATTAGAACATCAGACTCAAATTCTTTAACATGATAAGTCTCAAGGATCAAAGAAAGGTCAATGATATTTTAATTTTCGTCAAGCTCCCTAACTCCGAGATTCACGATAGTAACATTTTGCAGTAAATTGATATTAATGTACCTGTTGAAAGACTGGGAATGTTTTTCATCAAAAATTTCGAAAAACCAGATGCGGCCAGAATTCGCCACTTCAAACAATGTAACGGTGATCAGTGCAATTTATTTTCCAATAAATCTGAAAAATTAAAGAAATCTTTGAAGAATCACTTTAAGTAAAAAAGTTTGATAAATGTTTGATTAAATTCTTGTTTACTTTACTCGAAACTTTTTTTTTCTCTAATATTGTGTAATATGTGTTCAATTGAGTTGTTTTTTTTCGTTCATTATTATATTGATTTTATGCCTCAATTTCTATGAGCACTTCAAATGGTCCGTTGTATTCTGTATTTCTAATAAATAAGTGAATGAATGAAAAATAAATAAATGTATAATTAAGACGAATGAAGAAATCGGGAAATTGTGTTCACAAAAATCGAGCCCAAGACTCCTCCCAACGTTTTCACCCATCTAGTCTGAAACTATTAATATAGCCAATCTTAAGCCTCCCCCGAGCTTAAAAAAAGTCAGAAAAAGAATAATGTAATTAAAAAAATTATCGAAATTAAAAATAAAGAACGATGTGCTAATTAGGAGCATATTGACGTGAATTCAATCTTTCTGTTTTGTCCATCCGTGGTAACATTAGTTGGAAATTGAAAACAATTTTTGATGATTGCACTATTGCTATTTGAGCCGAATCGGAAAAATTCTTCGAGACAAAAATTTTTTGACCTCAGATATCTCCAGTATAAATTCATAGTGTGCAAGTCAGACTCAACCCTTATGTTTGTGGATAGTGCATTGCGAAATACGTTTTATCACAAAATATATAAATATGCTTCAACTCCCTTGAATTTGAATATTATTATCAATCAAGTTGGGGCATATCGACATTCGAATTGGAGCTAGCTAGCCTTTGAGGTCGCTATCCTGATTGATTAATCGTTAATGAACACGGTTTGATATTGACACATGCGGATAATAATTGATGACCCATGAACCTGTAATCGATAGCACAGGATGTAATGATTGCTGCTAACGTAGATTTTTTAATTATATTCTGGAAAGCGTTACCTGAAGCAGATTAAGTCTTTGGTGTTGAATCCGTCGGTACTCACCTGAAAAGAAAATAGTAATGAGTTTAAAATTCAAGTGAGTGGATTTCGTGGATAACATACACAGTGACATTAGAAGCCTCATACACAGAAGATTATTTTTTTTTTAAATTTTCTTGCGATATAATTTTTGATAGGGGTTCAGAAAACCTCTTATTGCTGATTCGTCATTATCAATGAAGAATATGTGATTCCTGCCGTAAAGACAAAATATTTTAATGTTGGAAAAAAGGGTTCGACTTGAACCCACGACCTGAGGAAGGAGTGTTCTACGTTCTCAACATCTAACCACCGAGGCTACCATTAACATTTTTCCAATTCCTAATGTTCAAAGGATGAAATCTCGATTTTCGTTTAATTGAAAACAGAAATATGCCAATCCGACTGTGTCATAATCATTTTTTTAATCAAAATACTTCACTAGAAGAGAGGAAATCTTTTCTATGCATAAAATTCCCTGCACTGTTCTTTCAATAGGCAGAATTCCATTCTTGTCTTTAAATAGCGTGCCTCACCTTAATGAACATTAGTCTGTCCTGAGATAACAATGCACATAACGGAATAGGTTGATATATAACGAGTCAGAAGTTCGGAAGGTCGTCAGGGTTGTAAAGGTCTCCTTGGTATTTGAGAGATAAGTACTCTGATATGCAAATTTCAGGTCGAATTGAAATTGTTAAATAGCTCTAAACACAACATCGTGTTAAAGTATACAGTAGACAAAAAGTAGTATTAAATATTTTCATTGTCAAATGGTTTAATCCATTTCAGATGAATCGAATTGAGTTTCGTGCAATGAAAAAAGTAAGTTATCAGAGGAAGCATTTATTTTTTGGAACTCAATGGATGGATTCCATTTAAACCACCAATTAAGACGAAAAGAAAATCGGAACTGAAATTCTAGTATGTTCCAAGTATTCTCGTTATATAACCTAATTGGACCACGTTTCTCTAAAGAGCATTCAATTTGTGGCAAGATCAAAATTTCTTTGTGTCAAGAAAGTTCTTAATGCGCGCTTATGAAGAACAAGAACATCACGATTATTAATTATGAACATGTTTTCCTCTCAGTGAGAAAGGCTTCACTGCATGAGCTTCTTTTCTGGGATAAAATCGAGCAAAATTCTTCTTGTGAGATGTAAGCATGCAGAGTGGCCATTTTAAAACGAAACAGACGAGATTACAGACGAAATAAATTTTTTCGATAGAAATGCTCGGACAGGTCGATTTCTGTTTCGAGGGGGACAACTTAAGATGTAGGTTACGGACGCATAGCGCTTCAACCCTTGCTACTACAACCCTCACCCCCAATTTTTGAATAGGGAAGATGGGGTGAGTGGTACCTCATTTGAAAGGTGTTTTTATACTGATTTCAGCACAGTCATTGTTTTTTCATTTTATGCATTAGTTCTCGAAATATTCCTGACTAAGCATTTGAAAATGAAGTGGTGTTTTCATGGCACTTGTAGTGTTTTTTTGTGAAAAACCTTTCAAATGAGGTATCACTCACCCCATCTTCTCTATTCAAAAATTTGGGGTGAGGGTTGTAGTAGCAAGGGTTGAAGCGCTATGCGTCCGCAACCTACATCTCAAGTTGTCCCCCTCAAAACAGAAATCGACCTGTCCGAGCATTTCTATCGAAAAAATTTATTTCGTCTGTAATCTCGTCTGTTTCGTTTTCAAATAGCCACCTTGTATATCGTTCAGTGTTTGAAAACTTATAATTTCATTATTTTTGCATTTTTAAACATATATTCATGATATATACTGTCGTTCAGAAATCGGAGTTTATATGAGTAAATTTTTCGTTTTTTATCATATCGTTTTGAAGACGAAAATGTATCACTAATCATAATTTCAGGCTGCGTTATCAAAATCTAGAATGGATCCGTAAGTATTCATCACATGAAACTGGAAGAAAAGGTTTAAAATCGAAATGGAAATTTGCAATATTGCAAGGATCGTCACTTGTTAATACTGGAATAGACGGGACTGATTTCAGAAGAAAAGGAACGTTTCCGGTGTTCTAATGTTATAGAAAAAAATATATCAAAACGAGAACTTTCTTGTCTCTTCACCCATAACTGAAAAGACGAAAAGCTACGGGAAAATATATGAGGTATACATATACAAGAGAAGATGAACTACCGTTTGAGAATCGGAAAAAAATATGTTTACTTGTTTATAAATATCATTTCATTTATTATGTTTAAACTTTTCTTTATCCAAAATTTAATTACCCTGTTTTTAAAAAATTAATATTAATTATTTATTCTCAGAATGGGTCCACGGACGCACCCTCGAATAAAGCCATATTTTCAAGTTGTCATTTGTCAAATTAAATGTAAAGGTTTTACGATTTGGTCTGAAGAAAAATCTCGCATGAACTGAATGTTGCTTGTTTTGAAAGTTCAAGGATTCATAGTTAAGTAACTATTTTTCCTAAATGATTTGCTTGTGATGAATTAGTGCAAAAAATTACTTCAGAAGATTTTGATTATTTAGCAAATTGTTGCTAGTGCCGATTTTTGCTATTCTTACATACAAAAAACCCAATAACCATTTTTCAAACTGGTATTTTGTACATTTGCTTTATTCGAACTTCCATACAAAATTATGTTCGATGGAATAAAACCACAAATTAGATAATTCATAAACTACAACCCATGAGCGAAACACAATTAGCGATGACGTTCTAATGGAACAAACATAGTGTGTTCTATGTAGTTTTTGAAATACAGATTGATTCAAAATAGTAATAATCAAAACGAAAACCATTTTCAATTCCCGCTCAGAGATCTTTCATCAAGAGATTTAAGTAAGATAGGGATTTTGTCTCTGAGATAGACTAGTTTCAGCCTTATTTGGTAGCATCAGTGTTCCATACTGACCAGGGACAAAATCTTCATGGAAAACTTCGATATTTCAAGCAATCAAGTGTGATGTACTGAAAAGAAATTACAGTGTTAAGCTCTTCTCTAATTATTTCAAAGACCTTTATGGTCTCCCAAGTTGATGACCATATTCAACCCCAGGCATTCTACCAGCTGGATGTTCATGGTTTAGATAACGCTGAGCGTGTATCCTTGCTGCGTGTATCGTTGTGATCGATAACAGCTCTTTGAGGCTCAAAACGAGAAATACATATCTGCCAACCCTTCTGTGAATAAACACTAATCTCACACACAATAAATCAGAATTCAAGTAAATGCAAGTTATAATCCACAATTAATTGTCGAATCATACGGTATCGAAAAGTCTTCTCTTATTTATTTATTTATTTGAGTCAAACATTTCATTAGGAACAGATTCACACCAGAAAACGCCTGCGAATTGTTGAAATTCTTCATCAAAATAATGGTTCTATTCATCAAACTTTTCGTGGCTCATTTCACGGCGTACATAATTGCCATTTGGAGAAGGTTCTTGTGAGACTGAAGTTGGTGTAGAAAGAATTTCATCGTTTTTCGAATTGACTTTCCCAAAGAGCAAGGGTACTCTCCGAAAGAAGACGGTAATACATGAAATGTATGAAGAGCACGATAAGTTTGACGAAAAAAACCACTATTTTGATGAAAAAGGCCGATATCCCTACTATTGTGATTTGTCAGGTATATTACGGTTCCGAATTGAAATCGAATTAATTGCCCTCTTCTCATCTTGCCTCGAAAGTGTTAACAACTCTACTTGTGGTAAGATTATAGTTAGATATTTTACATCAATTTCATTAAACTCTAGTGTTTTTCCAGTACATTTTAATAGTATGTGTGCTAGATCAATATTGGTGATGATCATTACTTTTGCCCAATTTACAGCTCAACATGCTTCACTTCGTTGTGCACTCTCAAACTGCAGAACACGATGAAATTTTCTCTGATATCATTCAATTGTAATACACATGAAACTAGTTGAAAGTTTCTCGACTTCGTTTTGATCTGGACAGTCTGCTCGGATAATGGTGAACGATCTTTTCTAAAATTCAATATTCAAAGCTTCTGTTGCTCTGACGGAATTAAAAGTTTTTCGCAATCGACTTCTTCGATTGCTCTGTCACTACAAATGTTGTGATTAATATTGAATTAGTTGGACTGTTTGAACATCTAAGTCTGACTTTATATGACGTCACATTTCAACTGCTCTAGATTACCTCTATTTCAAGTCGGAACATGTCATCTCGAGGTTGAAAATGCTGTTTATATTCATATTATTCACTGTATTAACTTCATGCGGGTGATTTAATTATTTTATGATCGTGAATGATGCACATAAATTTTTTAAAACTTCAGTCTGCAACTCAAATTTCTGGATATAGTCCATAACAGTAATTTGGCAAAATCAACCGATTTTCAACATGTACCCTTCCAAGAAATGAAATGGGCAATAACGCCTGCGACCTTATTCACATGAATTCCTATTTTCATTCAAGGCCGATTAAAATTTTCAGAACTTCCGTCTATTTCATGTGTCTTATACGTCACGTTCCATATGGAGGATTAAACTTCGAAAAATGAAAATGAAATCCAGTTCATCCAGGCGCACGAGCTCGGTTAGCCGCATCTAAACTCGTCCCTGTTTCAACAATTTCTGGTCGATTACTCTGGCCGAAATCTTGTTACCGGTCGTACATCAAAGGAGTCACGATGCCAGCGTCTGCCTGTGGAATCTGTCAACCTTGCTCCTCGTTTATACAACACCGCCGTTTGGGAATAGGTAGGAAGGGGATCTTTCATCTTGATACTTGAGTATTTCTGCAGTGCAAAAATTTCACAATTTCTGGATCAAAATTCAGTTCTTGCATTTGTATCTCAAACATTATGAACAGAAATTCTATTCCAAACTATTTCAAAACCGTTCTTTCGAATTTCCCGAAAATTTTTCAATAGCCAATTATTCAAAAATATGAATTTCAGTAATCGCCCATTATGAAAGTAAATGAAGTAAAACATATTAGGAGTCTTGGACCATTTTATTTATACTTTTCAAAACATCGAAGACATTCCGAAACTACATCGTGTCTTTCTGAAAGCTGGAATTGAGAATTTTTAAAATTGGAATCGTTTATAATCACACACTCAATATGTGATTTAACGACAAATGATTGTGGATTACATTATGTAATCCAGGCAGGCGTATGAATTACGAAAGGTTGTTAAGTGTCCACATGCATCAAACGGATGAAGGTACATATTTTTTGTATATAAATTCATACAAGCGCAGTCGCCTTGACGCGAAACATTTGCGATGCTTGATTATGACGTCATATGGAATGACAATCGGTGAACGCGCACGCCCCATATTTCTTTCATCGGTTGATACAAACATCAACATAAATAAGAAACTAGCTTGAAATTGGCAGAATCCGTCCCTTGGTTTCATATTTCAACTCGAAAACAATTGAAATCGGCGTTTTTTTCAAATTTTGGTCAATATCTAGGTACTCTTTTATTTCAAAAGGTATCGTATTATTGCACCCCTCTCACAAAAATATATATAAAAGATGTCAAATGGAAAGAAGCAGAAATTTTGAAATGCAAAGATCCCAACTTACCATAGAAATGCGACCATGAATTTTTAAGGTTAGAAACTCCAACTCTGAAATTTTTATCTCTTGTAAAGTTTGGAAAAAACCTTAGAAATCAATTCAATTCATTGTTCATTCGATCGCGTTTTTCATTGTACTAATTCCAAAATTATTCGATTGGAACTCCTCATGAAGTTAACGATTCACTTGAGATGTATACGAAATGGTATTTCCCCAAGTTGCTAGAAACTTAGATATATATAATTTTGTGTAAGTAACCTTCAATATAATGTGTTTATACCGCTGTGTATGTAAGAGCAGTGCTTGCAAATATTATTTAACTAGCTGACCCAGCAGATTTCGTACTGCTTCAAAAAAAGCAACTTTAATATTATAATTAACTATTATGGTATAATACCTTGAAAATTGTCCTGTACCTACGGTATGTGTTGCGCCAAACGTTTTCATCTTTAAACAGCTTTTGAATGTTGGCCAAGAACTGTTTAGAATCATTTACTTTCACAGAAACTAAAGAGCGAAAGGGATCTGGTGGTGGAACTAATTGTGGCAATTGACAATTAGATAAACTACTTGGCATAGCAAACATTGTTCCGACTCAGAGATGAATAAAGTTGTTTTCTTTTGAAGGGAATATATTAGGTTAAATACCAAAAAAAAAAAAACAAAAGTACTAAATATACGAAAAAATTAATTGCAATGAAATAGCTCAATAGCTATCTCAGTTACTATTGGTAGTCACAAAAGTTCAAATGAGCAAATTTGCAGTATATTTTATGGGCATTCAGAATTCAGTACTAAGAATTGCATCAAGGCACCGTTAACCTGAAAATTCTATGTGAATTTTTGTTTTTCAAATGGCACACCCTGTATTTTATTTTCCTAATCGGTAGAGCTCTTTCTTCTGATTTCAAATATTTATACATACTTTATTAAGGGTTTTCTCGACAGTTTCTGAAAATTATTGTTTTTTTTTTGTCTAAATCTGAGGCAGCTGTAGAATGCCACTCGAGAATGTTGTGATTTATTTATATCGGAGTTCCATTCTATGGTCTCCTGATAGTCCCTTCTTAACATTATTGGACACTTTTTTATGGGGATATTTGAAATATAAAATGTCCGTCCGCAAAATATTGAAGAAATTGAATTCAGAATAAAAGACGAAATTGAGAACCTCAATATATTCAATAAATGTTGAGGGAAATGTTCAAAAACTTTAAAAAAAAGATATCGACTCTGTCTAGGAAGAAATAGGGGTCATTTGAATCTCTAATTGAACTTTCAGTTAATTAATAAATAATATAAATATCAGGTGTCATTATAAACGGTTCCTTTGATATGAAAAAATTGCATCGTTCTCGTGTGGCATTTCACAACTGCCTTCGATTTAAAAGAAAATATTTATATTTATAGAAAACTGCCAGAGATACTCTCAATAAGGTGTATTTGAAATCAGAAGAAAGAGCTCTACCGCTGTTAACCGGAGCGACATCTATTGGCGTTATTCGCCAGAAAGAAAATCATTTCCTAATTTTTTTTCTATTTTATCAATTTTTTCAGGGTTTTAGGGTATTTTATATTAACCCCGCCGTAGAAGAATCCAACAAGAAACTTTCATAAAAAACAGTTCATCCAATCTTGAGTTATGAATGGTGTAACCAACAATTTGGCCGACTGAGTTTTATATATTAAGATTAATGATATGATATACGATATCCCACATCGAATAATTCATCAACAATATAATACCATTTATGTCAATAGGTTGTATGTCGTCTATTTGCAGAGGACAAGATTCATTGAAACTGGGTTCGACACTCTCTGAAACAAATTTTCAGAATATGGCAATGATCCCATGTAAATTCACACACTGATAAGTCTGGAAGAAATATTGTTTCCTAAAGGTCGGTGTTCATTACTGGAGGTAGTGATGGATGTCTTTTGCTTGTATAGTGGTCTGGTGTGGCTCGTCCTACTTGTGGACGTGTTCATTTCACATATTGGTCACATTGGGCGTATTCCCCGAACGAAGATTTCGCGACCGCTACCTACTGCTTTGTTGCGTATGTGCCACCGGACGATTCCGCAACAGTTGCACAACTCTTACGTTCGGTTAATGCAGCTTGCTTGTCAAGCCAGTAGCGGAATAACCATATGGAGGGGCCACCAGTAGTGAATTTTCAGTGCCCCTTTTCAACCATCTTTTTTTTTTGCAATGGGCCAGGGACCCAAGC
This sequence comes from Hippodamia convergens, assembly GCA_038502775.1. Taxonomy (NCBI): domain Eukaryota; kingdom Metazoa; phylum Arthropoda; class Insecta; order Coleoptera; family Coccinellidae; genus Hippodamia; species Hippodamia convergens. Next base: position 18,004,364 of record CM076611.1, read on the forward strand.
TGATGAGGGCCCCAAGGCACTCGCCCAATTCGCAGAATTTGCTTAATGGTTAATCTGGCTCTGAGTCAAGCTTTTACTTACGAGGATCATTTTAGTTATTCAATTCGAATTTAAAATGAACTAATTCTGGTAGAACTTCAATAGCAATGCATACATGGGATCATATTCAATGTAACCCTCGATGTAACGTGATATGTAAAATATTAAATGGGGTCTTTCGGCAGAAAGGAAACATATTCAAGTACTGTAGTGATTGTGTTATATAATATTGACTCCTTGGGAGGACCAGCATACAATAAAGTACACTTTGTATAATTTTAGGTACATCTCAGAAATCTGAGACAAAATATCGAGGTAAAGTGAGTGGACTGCAGAGGTAGGTAAACTTTATCTCACATACTCTCAATTCCTAATGACGCTGAGAAATGTTCTTCGATTGTATATTCTGAAACAAGTTGCAGAATGAATTCCTATTCCAACAAGAATACGAAATTCGAAAACGAGCGACGAAGGAGCATGAGTTTTGGAGTTGCCTTCTGCAACGATATTTTTCTCTATTTCAGTCAAGATTTGTGAAATACTCTCAAAATCACGTACTGATGATTTTCGTATTGTATCTTGGCAGTTGGTGTGACTTATGAAATAGTCGACGAACGAACAGTAATAATTTTATTCCATAAAAGAACTCCAGGTTCCATATGTGCAGAAAATTAGGATTACATGGGTAACATCAAAGTGCGAGAATATTCCTATACTTCCCTCATGAAGCTCTTGATATGCGACACACAAGACTAGAACAATAAAGGCTTACGCTGCGTAATTTCATTGATTCGCTCCGGGACCAATTGAATCAGAAACTCGTTGTTGAATGACACAGAATATTGTCATGTCCATCACGACAGTTTCAATCGAACAATAGCTATCGAAAAATCAAACCCTTTTTCAGTTACATCTATTCAGAATGAGCTCATCTAATAAATATGGCTCTATTTTATTATCAGCAAATTCGGACGAATGAATTTTTTTTCATGAAGACTTTTCGCAATTTAAATTTGAATTATGTCGTAATGTTCATTTTTTCATGATCCAATTTCATTTCACGTGAAATTTTGCTCGAAATATAAAAATTTTCTCTTTCGAGAAATTTGGAATGCCTGAAACTCAGAAGACCTCGTTAACCTTCAATTTAAAAGAATCCAGTTTTAACGTTAGAAATGCGGAGTTTGAATCATAACCTATTGAATGAATTTGCTGAGGGTGAAAAGTAAACTTCTACTCTTTCACTTCAACGGAAAGAGACCTAATTTAATAATATATAACAGAAACAAAGCATAAATAACTTCTCAACAAAACAAAGACAGAGCATCACTGAATCAACTCGTCAAAAAATTGATAACATAATGAATAAAAACATGAATATGCACTAAATATGTCCCATTCCTGGTTGAGACTACACCTTATCCCAGCTATCATTAAATGTGATTTTCGCGACCATGTCTATTTTTATAGATACTTCAAAGCCACAGACAGAAATATTTCCATTACTTTTTTTCCTGAAATGGAGATATTTTCTTAGGTCCCGTATAAATTGAAAAAAGATTAAAACTGCTCATAATCAAACTCGGTGGCGTCCCTTAAAATTTTTCATAGCAATGTTCTCAAGATTGGACACAAACCAGGTATTTTTTTGAATGAAACATACTGTATATTTAACGTTAATTTTTGCAATTTTATTTCTTTCACCAGGTGAAATAATTCCTAATAGACTCCGGCCAATAAGCCCGGAAGACTCTCCCACTGTCAGTGTAAGGGAATTAATTACTAATATACCACGGCCAATAAGCCCGGAAGACTCTCTTAATGCCAGTATAAGGTGGAATAATTCTTAATAAATCGCGATCACTACACCTGGAAAGCTCTCTTAGTGTCAGTATAGGTGAAATTATTCCTAATAGACCACGGCCAATAAGCCACGACTATATAATATTAATATTATATTTGGTCAGCTAAGAGGACAAACAAAAGTTCACAGTTATAAGCCTTATATATTTCACTCGGTTTTCCATTATGAATGGATACCCCTGAAATACACTCTTTCCAATGGAAAAAAACACTGAAACTGTTGGCGTGATATCGAGATATACGTTCATTTGTCGCCTACTAGAACGAGCTCAAATGATAATTCTATATTCATAAATTTCATTGTGAATATCCGATTTTAGGTGGTTCCATCATGATTTATTGTTTTATTTGATATTTCAATTCGGTATTTCCTCTTGTGTTAATATTTTCACTGCAGATAACTTATTCCGTATTTGTTCAGAATACTGCAACGTTCATTCCTGTTCCAATTTCGTCTTTTCATCAAGCAATGTCTAATTTGCATTCTTATGGTCATTGGACTTTTACTAAAATGGGGGAATAAAAGGAAAGAGGATTCAAATGTTCTACCGGGGCGCGTTTTTCAATGAAGCTCTCTGAAACATGAAAAATTCAGCATTCAAGGAAAGAGCCCCAAAGGCAAAACCCAAAAAAACATTGACATTATTCCGGTAGGTTCAACTACTGAATTGAACCATAAGTTTTCGACAAGGGAAATTCATAATTCGTCTGTCTAATACATAATTAACAACCCAACCCCGAGGGCCTTGTAAACTAAGTTGTAATCCTAGCTATCCCCATCGCTTACTTCCGACTCAGATTTACTTCCTGAATTTTCATCTGAGGAAGCGTTGCTTGTTCATGTTATTACGAGTATTCCGTTACATAGGTATAATGACGTTGAAACAAAATGATGCCGTTAGTTTTGGTAATTTATTCAATTAGAAATGTGTGCGAACCATTGCATTCGAAACTGTTGATAATAGAAACAGAAGCGTATTTTGAATTTTTCCAATGCAGGCTTAAATGTGGATTCCACAAATCCCTGATTGACAGATGAAGAACTGTCAAATTCGTTTAAGTCACCGGGATTTTTCGAAATTTCAGATTGAATGATTCGATTGGTTTCAATTTAGGTGAGCTTCTTTGATCGGACAATCAGAGTTATGTCAAACCGACCTAGGGTAAATGACCCAGTTATCTGAATTATCTACTGTATAAAGAAGAAACGAGTACATTACAATTTTTGTATAACAAATTTCTGATTTACCGACAGACGATGACAGATACACCTGGAATATACTGAAACATTCTGAATATAGACATCAGTGTTGGTAAATGAGACTTGAATGAATCTCATCATAGACATAATATTTTTCGTCAAATTATCGCATTATATACAGCACACTAAATTATGAAGCTGTTGCTGGGTACAACTTGATGGCGATAAATTGGGCAGAATAGAATAATGGAAGATACACTTGAAATGATGATTGAAAAAACTCAATCATTATTTCAAATCTATTCATATACGTCTTCAGTGAGCTTAAACATTTTGTAAAAGTAATGGCGAAAGGTGGTGGTAATTGTAAATTTCCGAACCTCGATATTTTGAAGTATAACTACGAAGAAGAATTCAAAGGTATAATTGCAGAACCAAATTAATGAAATGATTTTGGCTTATACTTGACCGCTTGTGAAGTGCGGGAATTCAGTTGAAATTAACTTTATGTCAAAGTTTGTTGAGGCTTCATATATTTATTCATGAAAAAATTTTTAAGTGTAGTTTCAGATTTCTTCATGAATGAATATTTATCTTATTGATATTGAGCCAGTTGCGATGAATAGAGAATATAATCTGTCTGAACGATCAATGAATATTATGATATATAATTATCTCGGTGATTAAGGACAATATTTACATTATTATGAAAAGTAAGATAAATTGTCCTCGACATAATTTTCTGCTTTGGTATCCAATTCTTCAATAAGTCTCCTTTGTGCAAAGATGTTTACTCCCGTATTGGCTAAAAAAAGAAGCTGAACATCTTTCCAATGTCTTGGTATGTGGCAACTCCAGAAAATTTACCATTCTAATTTTCCATTTTGATACTACTAAAAACATCTTAGATACTCTCAACTAAATTTTTAATAATGCTGGTGTTTAATCAAATTTCTCGAGTAACATACCCTGTTTGGCACTTGCCATAATCGTTAATATTGTTTGACATAAAGTTTGTTCTGATATATTCGCAATCCCCAAATTTATCTAATTCTCTGACACCATAATATCTACATGAGAATGACAAGCATCCGCGGTGTTTCCATCAGCATAAGTATCTGCATCAATAGAAAATTATTGTCGCCGAGCTCTACAAAAAATATTTTCATTTCTCAATAGCGAAATAATCGATTATATGGTTTTGGTAACGTTTCATTGATGGTGAGTGGAATCCACATGCAGCATTTTCTGTTCCTTGAATTTAATCTCTTTCGGAATTCGTTACCTTACCATGGTTTAGGCTCAGCCATGCTTCCATGATAGTCTCGATTCGTATTGACATTGATACACTTCTTATGAAATAAAAAGAACAGACATCCTTATTTTTTGGCTATACATGATGAGAGCGACCTCGTTTCGAAATATTCATAAAGAATTGTCTATTTCATAACACCCTACCTGATAATTCTTGAACTGTTATCGTCAATTTCATTAATTAATTATTACAAAAGGATATTCCCCTAGCAGTTATTCGATTACAACTCATCCTGAAAATTTCCTGATTTTGATTCTTCTAATTCAGAACGAATTGAGTTTCGCACAACCCTTAGAAAAGGAAAAATAAGAAATCGTACAGAGTAATTTCCGACGCGCCATGATATTATCGATAGTCCGATAACCTGAAGAAGGCAAAGGATCTCGAATTGAAGTGCACACTCGAAATCGACTTTCTGGTTCGGATGTAATGCCCTGAAAGCTTCGGTCTTACCCCAACTAAATAAGATTCACCTTTCAATTTCACATCAGCTGTTTTTGATGTCCTCTGTTCGTCTCAACGATCATGAACGATCTCTAAGATAATGGAAACAAATTTGAATGAAAAAACACTATACAGATCAAACCAGGATGTAGAAAATAATTTATGATTGATGAGAGTGCAGGGAGTCGAGAAATTAAATAAAAAAACATAGATCAATTCTGGAAGTGAAAAATAATTTATAATTTCAAACAGTTCCACAAGAATTTAAATTCGAGAAATCAGTAATGATTTGATAATTTGAAAATGAATGAAATTAAAATATTCTTAGGCAATGGAACCAATTGAAGTAAAAGGAACGTGGGGTTCAAGTTCAAATGTTGTACCTAGCACATGGCCAATGCTCCCTATTCAAGATTCTAGATGAGTGGTCACCCTGCTGAAAGAAAACCATTTCACTTCTTGAAGATTATTTCTAAGAATCCTTAGTTTTGAAATGTATAAGTAATGACAAATTCTAGAAAATATTCTTGTCCACTCACGAATTAGAAGTTATTCTCATATTATACAGGGTGGCCATTTGAAAACGAAACAGACGAGATTACAGACCAAATAAATTTTTTCGATAGAAATGCTCGGACAGGTCGATTTCTGTTTCGAGGGGGACAACTTGAGATGTAGGTTACGGACGCATAGCGCTTCAATCCTTGCTACTACAACCCTCACCCTCAATTCTTGAATAGGGAAGATGGGGTGAGTGCCATTTTCGAATGGTTTATTATAAATAAAAATTGGGGATTTATTAGAGTTCACACTTAAGAAAAACATACGACGGTATTATTCATTATAATGGGTCAAAAAGGGTATTTAAAACCGTGGGACTTGAAAAGGCCAACTGGCATCTTTTTCGGATACTCCTAAAAGACGAAGAACCCTTAAGAAAGGAATCATATTGGTCAAAAGGAGGGTAAAAACAAAAATTTTCGCTGGAATGAGGCAATCTTTCAATAAGGTACCTCCCAAAAATGTGGAGGAAAAAATTCACATTCGGTGTTACAATTATCGAAATGAGTCAGTAGTTTCCGGGGGATAAGAACAGAAAAGGTTCTTCGACGTGCTCGCGGAGTTCGACTGGCTCGGTTTTATTTTTGGCGTTTTCACAGTTAGTGTTTAGGACTCAAGCAGAGACTTGTAGATTTCTTGAGAACAATAGGTAAAGTGTTAGGTTTCAAACGAAGACGTGTTTTGTATTTAGCTATTCCGGGCATAGTGGTGAAAAGGGTTAATTAAAGTGAAATTTTCATATTTCGAAGTCATATACTCGTCGGAATATCGCGAAACCGAAACGGAAGTTCGTGTAGAGAAAACGGTGTACGGAATTTGGGCAAAGAGAAAGAATCGCTTTGTGGAGTTAGTAAAGGAAAGCAGATTATTAGAAAGGGTAAAAAGGTCAGATTTTTCCGATTTGTATGAGCAATTTTGAGATTCCAGTTGTGAGCAGTCCAGAGTTCTGAATCCTCCCAATAATCAGTTTTTTTGTTATTTTCAGGTAAGAAAGTAAAGTACGAAAATAAGTTATTGTAAGATAGCGAATTAATCAATTTCAAGTGAATGATTGTAATTTGGACACTTTTGAAAACTTGAGTGTTATACTAGTGTGAAGAGTCGATCTAATTTTTCTTTTTTGGTTTGTTATTATATTACCGAAAATCAGTCAGACCCGTTTTATTTTGATTACTAGAGAATCTCCTGGATAACTTATCCAACACATAAAGTCTCTTTCTTCGTGCAACGAGCCGATACCCACAAATTATATATTTTTTTAACATCCCTAAATTAATGATAATCCACCTTTCAATCGAAGGAAAGCCGCTCTTCCAAACATTCCACTAAAAAGGTGCCAGATTATTAGAATTGATAGACCACCCAAGATCATCAGTGGAAGTCGTTTGACAAATGAAATGAATGTGTTTGCTGGTGTTGAAATCAGTGCACCTTGTTCTATCAGACGAATTGTAGAAAGAGTCGATTTGGGAGCTAGAACTGTTCGAAATATTTGAAAAAGAAATATTTACCGATGTTATGAGGTGCGAACCTCATTCCATTCAACCATTTCCAAAGAAAGTAATTCTCTAACAGTTTAGCTAATGTGTGAATTGCAAATTCCAACTTGCGGCACCTGCAGAGATCCCCCACTCTTGGCGAGATTATAAGTTTCCATCATTATATTCGAGATCTGTATGTGGTTTCCTTATTGGTTTCAAGAACATTCATTGAATGATCTTTCATAATTTTTATTTAATCTTCTTCATTTTTCTCAACGCCATTATCTATAAGTACATATCCATACAGATGATTGTTGGTGACGACTAACCAGTAAAATGCATCATAATATACGTTTTGTCTTGAAACAGAAAACTGTCACATTTCATTATGTTAATATTCGCGAGATATACAGTAACCATGACTTAACCATTACCAGTCGTCGAATTTCTTGGAAGCTTTTCACAAAGCTCCTTAGTAACCTCAAAAACATATTCAGCCAGAAAAACTACCTGGACTCCAAAACTATGTTGTCCTAATGCACTACTCAATTTAAACGAATATATAGAAGGATGAGGACGTCCTAGATCAGGATATAAACGACATCAGTTTGAAGAAGTCCTGACCCAGTAATGCCTGAGTAATTTTTTTCTTGCGATTCTGTTATTTTTTTCATTATTGATTGAAGTTGGCATCTGGAATGAATGTTTCATCGTATTTATTTTTTTTTTGGTGAAGATGGATTTTTTCGACATATGATATACCATACGGTAGGCATATATAGGGTCATTGATATGAGGTTTGTGAGTTTAGAACCAAACAATCAACTAGCTACAATTGATGTTATCAGATAGAGCAGTTACTTCATGGCGTGTAATACATATAAAAACAACTGTCAGGGTGTAATCCAATATTACACTTAACATATGAAAATTTGGTACAGTATGCCGAAATATATGTACATTTATCTGGTAGAAACAACAAAGTCATGTTATCTTTTGAAAGAAGCATACTTCTGTGTCTCAGTACAGACTTCCTTGGCAAAGTCTTCTGTGAAAAACATTCTGAATATGTCTACTGGTGACAAATTTTCATCTCTGTTTTCTTTGTTACTGCTCATATTAACTGATGTTCTGTTCAATTGTTTAATTTATTTTTTATCCAATGTAGGTTTTATTCGTACCTGATTTGTCGAATTTTTTTTGCCAATATATCTAAGGGAATATTGTCTTCATCACTACTATCCCCATCAATAATGCTCCTCTGTTGTAGCTCATTCGAACCCACACAGTTTTTCTTACTGTCATGAACTGCAGGAATTTCCAGTTGTACATCATCATCATTACTTCCCAAATCGATAATGTTTGTCTCATTCAGAACATTCAGTCTTTTTTTAACAATATCAACTGCAACAACATCCATTGGTGGTCTTAAAATACCTTTTCCAATATCGCGTATACCATGATTCATGTTGCCATCTGCTGGTGGAAACAGAACCAAATCAAAACTTTGACAACTATTCACTGGTAGATAACCTTCGTCATCCGAATTGAGCTCTTTCAAATAATTTAAAAGCTCCCCTGCATCACGAAGATCTGATGGATTGTACATTTTTTCTGCAACAAAAATTTATTCATTTGCCTATCGTATGATATATCATACGCAATGTTTTTTTTATATAGCACAATGAACAGACCACAACTGAACCTTCTATTGGGTTGAACGTATTGCTCAGTATGTAATAATTATATTTTGATCACTTTGCTTCTATTTGAATTACAAACAAACCATATAAAATATTATAACTTCACCTGAGACTCATTTCATCGATTCCCAAAAACAGTGTATTTTGTGAAGCTGATTCTAAGTGCAACAAACCTTGATGGATTCCTAATGAAACATTTCAGGTTTTTTGAATAAGTGTTTATTTAACTACAAGTCGATATTTAACTTTCTTCGATCCTTAGATGCACGTGCTGTTGATTCGAAAAGTAATATAACCTCCGTAGATAAATCATACCATAGGCATTATTGGGTTGATTATAGCCATTCAAACAGAAGTCGATGAAGAAGGGGTCTATGGTTCCGAACGTGTTCTGCCCAAACATTATTCTCTTGAGGAACATGCATGTGTTCCTCTCTCATGTTATAGGGATTTTCGGTAGACCAGTTGCCGTATTTTTGGGGATTGACTAAGCCGTTCAAATAAAAGGTGCACTCATCAGAGAATAATTCTAAGTGGATCATATTCGCCTACAACATATGCAACATTTGTTGAAAATCTCTCTACGGGCTGTGGGAATACGGAATAGGTCCTCAGAGGTTAATTGTGTTAATTCACATTTGTCTCCTACACGATTTATATACGATGATGTTTTAACATTATGAAATTCTACCTAGTGGAAAATAGATTTCATTAAAAATTAGCGATAAACAAAAAAACAAGTTTTGAAACGGAAAATCTCTCTTTTGGCTGATTTTGATTTTGTGACTCACACACCTCACCCCTGAGGTGCTGAAACAATTTTTGTGCTCAATTTTTTTGTTTAAGTGAGTGTTCATTGTGTTCAGAGTCTGAAAAGAAAATTGAAATGGATGACATAGTTCAATTGAAATTTTACCAATTTTTTCACTAAACTACGTAACCGATTTCATAAAAACCTGACCTATGTTATTTTCATACATTTAACGGTTTTTGAAGCTCCATACTTCGCACTGTATTGCGGCTAGTTTTTCTTCTCTTAACTAGTTGATGTAGGATGTTTCACAAGCCGAGAGTGATAAACAATGAGTCTATTATGAGTGCTTTCTAGACGTACCTTTCAATATTCTTGCGACCTTGTGACAGGAAATTTGTCAAAAAGAAGTAACATTCCTATTTATGCATATCAAAATGCAATGCAATGCAAAATGTGCGAATTGGCGGATGAGCCGGTCGCTCAAAAAATTCTTTTCTGGAGATGTGGAATGATATATTGAAACAAACTTTTGATAATTGTTTTGTCATGTGTGAAGGAAAGTTAGGATGAAAAAAGAAGCAATACCTCGAAGAAAAATGCTCGTACAGGTCACTTTGAGCTTTCAATTAATCGCCTCATGGCATGAAAATTGTAGGTACTCATGACTCATGATATTTTGACATGGTGATGCCATAATTTGTTTGTCAAATGATTGCTTAACAGAATGAACGCGTTCGTTCAACTTGAACCATTCATTTTTCGTGAATAATTTCAAGAATTGAATGAGAATAATAGCGATTGCCTTTCACAGAATTGTGGAAAACGCCAAAATAGTGATTCAATTATTTCAATAACATTGTATATTCTGACGAAGATAATTTTTGCATAAATGGGACATGAAATCTTCAAAATTCATTGTGACAGCCAATGCTGCAAAAGATTGAACGTTTACACTGCAATAATAAGACGGCATTCCGTAGGGTGTTAGCTTTGCTAAGGCAGTTTTCTTCTTCCCCATCTTATACAGGTCCTAAGAAATAATCAAATTTCTGAAAGTGAGCATTTTCGACTTCGCCATTTTTTTCATGAATGGAAGGTGTTAGAATATTTCGTCTCTGTCGTCAATAATAGTTGACCTCGTAGTTGAGATACACAGCAGTCTCAACATAAATGGGACTCAGTATACAGGGTATCCCAAATTGTTTGATTTTGGCTGTTTCTGGTACTTCCAGACTAAATAAGTGAAAACGTTGAAAGAAGTCTAGACTAGATTTTCGTGAAAACTCCAATAGTGTAGTCATTTGTGCTGAAGATATAATAACATTTTAAATTTTTTTCGATTCAGAAGATGTGCCATAAATTTTTCATTTTCGAAAATATCTGAAAAAGATAAAAACTTTCAATTAGGTCCCTCTCACTGGGAATTAGACATTATTTAAAATTTTTTTTATCTCTATTTTGTTATGAAATGAAATGAAAAAAAATGTGTTTGTATTCAAGATAAAGGAAGTGTTTTTTTTTCACGAGACAAAAATTTAATATAGTTTCTTATTTTCGGGGAAACGGCCCTTCTGGAGAGTTTTGATCGTTTCCAGATATTTTCGTAAATGAAGGCACATTTTCGAAATCGAAATTGAAAAAAAAGATGAAGATATCGTGAAACGGTTTTTACTTATGGTGTTTTCACAAAAATCGAGCCCAGGACACCTTAAATACTTTCTACCTATATGGGCCAGAAGTACCTAACACAGTCAACATCAAGCATATCCTGTTCAAGGTGCAAAATCAGGTTTGTTATACAGGTAAATTGCGCTGAATTTATATTTTTCATTGGATTGAATGATTTTTGTTCTGAAAGTTTCATTTCTGATAATAAGAGTGTTAGTTTCTTATTTTTTTCTCATTCCATTCTAGTCCATCCTCATTTAAGTCAGTATCACTATCAAAAAAGATTCAATATCATGTTGCTTAGATCGATATTTGAACCAGTGGATCAAACCATTGGGGAACGGAATATCCTAATTAGGAACGAGATTTTTATCTTCATTATTCTCATAATACTCTCTCCAAGTTATCGCAATATCCTGATATTTGAATCTCTTCTTAGCAAAGGCCCTATATTAGGTTAGTATTAAGCTGTTGTGTTATAACAAATCTGGGGAGCATTCATTTCAACATCCATGAGATAATCGTCTTGAACGAACAATTTGTTTAATTTATTCCGTCCATGAGTACTTCTATCAATTTAGTAAAAGCTGATCTTTTGATTTGAAACATGAGAAAAAAGCAGCACCGCGGAATTTGACTGATTCAGAGAGACTGAATGTCTGGTGGTGAAAAAATTTGTTCATGTTTGAGTTATATATCAGCATAGTAATTTATACTGTATGCAAGTAATTTTCGTGTGGAACTGTCGAATGATAATTAGTATGTATAAGGAAATTAACCATGATCTGCCTCTAGACGTGAATCAAGTTACTTTTTTGAATATATAGAACTATAAACTCATAATTGTGCATTTTCTGAGGAAAACACTGTATGATATTTTTTATATATTCCTACATTTTGGATCTTGATAAATAACCATTTGTCGATGTTACTTGTTGTGATCGACCTCTCAAATAGAATACGAGACCAAAGACCTCATCTCGATATTGTTATCCTACAAGATTCATCAAGTGAATCCTCATAGATTCTCTATCTCAAACTCATTAAAATTAAACAGATCCCTATAGAGCAAAGAAAGGAAATATGCGAAGAGCTATCTACTTTACTTTTGTGATTATGAGATATAATTCGTTAATCTCCAGAATTGGTGCGTTTTGATCCAGACCAATTGATTTATCATAAAATGTAAGAAATGTGTCCGATTGGTAGTATTGAAATTTTTTTTTTCATTCTTGAAATTTAGCTCAATGGACGGACTATCAGGTTTTGTTGAAATGCAAACCCAACCTAGTAAGCTGATTCTTATTCTAGATCTGGAAAGAACTCCGAAATTAAAAAAAAATAAAAAAATAAACCTGATATGTCTCCTTGAGAATCTTGTTTCAGCAGACATGCACATGCGCAACCTGAAAATTTAATATAATGACAGATACCGATAGAATGTTGAGTAGCTCACTCTCATTTGATTAATGAAATGCAAAAAATTTCGAAATAAGTAACATTTGAAGAAAATGAATCAGAGTCAGCAGAATTTATTTCATGTTGATTATTTCTGTGATGCTCTCCGATAATTCAGTCCATCTAGAATCGGTTTCATTACAACGAAAACCGCTGGTAAGAATATTTCAAAATAAATTTCGAGATGTACACTTGAAATTTTGGTGCGGAAGATGAACCGCTCTTCTAACTTATTTTCTTGAAATTTTACACCCAGGTTTTCCATTCATAATCAGATTTCTCATTGAATTCTACTCTCATTTAATGTATCACTTCTATGTTTTTTACAGAAAATTCATCTAAATTCTGCCAAAATCCTCAAAATATCCTTCATTTCGATGTTGATAATTCCATCATGAGACAAACCAACGCTTGTCCTTCGCGAAAATTTAATTCAACATACCAGGACAATTTCATTGTCAGACGCACATGACAAAAACCTCTTGTTTTTTCTTAGATTAATCTGGTTTTCCCTCGGGTTTTCCAATTACTCAGGACCTCAAGTGAAATCTACAGACTACTACTGCTTACTCTAAAATTTTCATTTCAAGAGACATTTTTTCTGCAGAATCGTTTTAATTTTTGTTGCCGTAATTTAAGTTTTTTCGTCGTAAATAAAAAATTTGATATTGAATATTATGTACAGGGTGATTCATTTATCTTGGTAACCCCAATTTTCTCGAAAACGCCCGAATATTTTTTCATTCTGTGAATGGCGTTTTGAACAAGTCAATGTCGACTTGAGGTGCGCATAAAAATCTGCGGAATAAATAAAGACGCCAGGCGTCGCGGCGCTATCAAAAATTTTTTCTCCAGGGACATACCTTTTTTATCATGTCATTCGAAAGATAATTTCATTTTGAACTTTTTTTTCGAATACAATTTTCGTCCATTTCTTACCATCAGCGATCTGCAGCGTGTTTTATATTGATTCTATTCCATTTATTTTTTTTCTGTATTATGGTAGTATGCCTTGATTTGGAGACATTGATATGATTTTATGCCTTGAATTCAAGGAGGCAAGTTTTCTAAACAATTTGCCTCTTTAAATAAGATCAAATATGTGGATACAGCAAGATGGGGCTCCATGTCACAACGCTGCCATTGTGAAGTGATATTGAGATTAAGAATTCGAAAATGAATGGAACCTTATATTTTGTCCAAAGTGACTTATGATGAAATAGGGAGATAATATAACTTGTGTATGGATAATAATGGCTAGATGATCTAAATTTGATTATGTTCCGTAAAATGACGGAGGCTCCGTAACTATTTTTCTATTATTTTATTCATTGAATATTACATTTTAAAATAATAAATATTTTTTTTAATAACAAACAAAAAATTCCGAATCATATATTCTATATACCAGCCATTGTGACCCATACATAAGTTATTTCATTACTTTGGTCAAAATATAAGGGTCCACTTGGGCACATGAGTTTCTTATCTTCATTTTCAAATAGTTCAAGTTATTAGAATCAGTTTGGTATACCCTATATTCAAGGGGATCCCTCAGAAAGTAATCCATGAGCGTTAGGTCTGGCGATATCTGATGGGTCCATTGGTTTCAATTCATTTTTTTCCGAATTCTTGATCTAAATATCTTTTGAGAATGGCAGCGTGGTGGCATGAAGCCCCATCTTGCTGTAGCCACATATTTAATCTTATTTGAAGGAGCACATTCACCAGAAAACTAGCCTTCTTGAATTCAAATCACAAAATCACATCTATGTCTCTAAATAAAGGCATACTACCACAATACAGAAAAAAATAAATGGAATAGAATCAATATAAAAAACGCTGCAGATCGCTTACGGTTAGAAATCGATAAAAATTGTATTCGAAAAAAAAATTCGGAATGAAATTATCTTTCGAATGACATGATAAAAATGGTATGTCCCTGGAGAAAAAATTTTGATAGCGCCGCGACGCCTGGCGTCTTTATTTATTCTGTAGATTTTTATGCGCATCTCAAGTCGACATTGACTTGTTCAAAACGCCATTCACAGAATGAAAAAATATTCGGACGTTTTCGAGAAAATTGGGGTTACCAAGATAAGTGAATCACCCTGTACTCCGCGTTTAGCTCCATATGCTCATTTTTTTTTCTCGGGCAAAGAAATGACAACCAGATAAAACTACGAAATCCACAGAAACTGATCCCCCTGTTTGCATTTCATGATCAAATGAGAACATTTCAATCAAGATACGAGAATCAGTTTGAAAAAAAAAAATTTTTCTGCACGGAAATCATCAGCTATGATGGTAGGTATCGCAGATTTCTCGTATCTCGAAAGTTATCGCTACTACAAAGCTATGAGTTACTTACTCAAGGCCTTGTTCGGAAAACACCTCACTAACATCTGAATCACTTCTGGGTATTACCAACCTAGGAAGCACCATTGCTTTTTTCCTCCGGGTCTTCAAGGTCGTCTGAGACATGTGAAATAAGTCTCCCAGTCTGTGAGGAGAATGCGGACTGAGGATGGTGAGTTTCCGATCCCCTGGACTCAGACTCAGATAACCAGCTGGAGGTGGCAAACTCAGATGCTGAGGAACTCTGGCTTTACCACTCCATAGACCACGACGTTTTTCCGCACTTATAGTATCATCGGAACCTGCCAGCAGTGAAGGACCTTCTCCCGAAACAGCATACCTTTTGAGCCTAACTTCTTTATTTATATTCTCTAACGATTTGGTTTCAACGCTCTCGGAAAAAACCTTTCTCATATCCCTCTCACTTGATGACAAAAAAGGTCTATTAGGTGCTCTTAGACTCTCCATACTTCTTGCAGCTTCATTTTTTATGGTGGCCGAGAGGTATCTGCCTCGGTTCGTTCTCATTTCAGGCTCATAATCCTCTTGCGATGAGCTGCTGTGTGGTGACTTCGATAGAATGGAATATTTAGGTGACACCCTGTTGGAAACTGATAACGACGATTCCATGGAATCTGATTCTTGGGAATCCCCACTGGCTTGATGCATAACTATCTGGCATTGTGGATAATTTTCTGATGTTTTTATTTCTTGATGTAACGAAGTGAAGGTTTGCGTTGATGTTCTGCTTAGGCTTTGTTGCGTGAGCGTTGCTGTTGAAGAAGTTTTTGATAGGAGAGTCGTTTCTTCATCTTCTTCTTCCATATTCGATGCTTAGATTGCAAAATATTGATTTCTGAGCAGCTGATTTTATGGTCGTCATGAAACACTAGACATAACTATGATGAGGTTCTAGCTGAACATTATAAAATAAGATTGGTGAAGGTTTCATTTTCGATTTTCGTATGTTGATCAGAACGCATTGTATCAAAATGATGTAATGGTACGATTGAAAAAATCGAAAAGAATAGGTCAAGCTATCTCTCAAGCAATAGAATATATTTCAGCATTTTCAAAAATCTCTTTGCTACAAAAGATTCCTTGGGGTATATGATATTCCTTACATCTCAATTATTTTCGTTTCATTTATTGATATATATTGCTCTTTTCGAACGATACGTTTACAGGATGAAAATTATGTGGTTGATTCTGGGTATCCAGAGAGACTCGTTATTTCACGATACGACCTGATAATATAAATTGTTTTTCTTCTGACATAAGTCAAAATATTACAACCCATTTCTGATACATAAACAGGGTGTTGCAAAAATGTGAATCCCTCTAGGATAGATAGAAAACTGAAAAATAATAGAGGTTTGTTCAGTAAATAATTTCCGAAACGTCAACCGTATTCAAGAAAAAATATACAAATTCTTTAAGATTTTGCCGAAACTCCTGGCAACAGTGTCATGAAATTCTGTTCTAATATTTTCTGAAAGCTGATATATTGAATGAATGAGTTTTGATGTCTAACTCTCATAGAGGGTGCCGGTTAAACGGTTCCTACCAAGTTGTTATGAACAAAACTTTTTTGATATCAGATTTATTAAGCTGAATTTTTAACGATCTTCAACAACATCCAATTTTACGGAATTCTTCGATTTAAAAATTATAAAGTAATAAAATCGATGCTGGTATCAAGTAATGATGAATGTATTGATTGAGAAAAAAACCACAAGAAAATTTTAGAAAAAGCCTGAAAACATGGGAAATTGTGAATGCGAGTAGATGTTCAAAATGTCCTCTGCATTCACAAATATAAAAATCAATTTTTTTTTCTAAAGAATCCATTTATCATTTCAACGCTTGGGAGTCAGCTATGAGGTCATTGAAGTGAAGTGGATTTCTGTCCTTGAATTTTTGAAGTGAATTTACCCATGTTGCATAATTTTCTTCTTCTAGGTATTGTGTAATTCAAGGAATTGAAATCGTATGACCGCAGAGACCAATGAAGCGAAGCTTTTGGTTACTCAACCGATCACGACACCTTCTATCAATGTGGCGTAGAGCGTCATCTTGCTTAATAATTAATAAGAATAATAATTTATGACTTTATCAATACTTCGTACTAGCGTCGGTTATTGCTATTTTGTTCTAGATCGCTCAAAATGTAGCTTATTAGATGTAATAATGAAAAAGTTATGTTAAAAACAACTTAGTACGAACCGTGTAACTAGTCCCTTTATGAGAGTCAGGCATCAAAACATATTCATTGGATGTATTAGCATAAGCTCCCAAAATATATTCGTATAAAATTTCATTACAATGTTGCCAGTAGTAGGTATACATGGACCGTTTTTATTTTCAATGCCCTGTATCTTTAATTTTTGGGCTAGACAGTGTCCAAATTCAATTTCAGTGAGCCTGCTTTCAGCGTCACGTGAACATTCAAAAGTCCCAACAAAGAAAAATAGTAATCGGTATTTAAAATTTCTAATATAAGGTATGGAACATTCCTATATTTATACTTCATGATCTTTCACCCATCATTCGTGCAAATGAGATCGAGAATAATATATTATACTCATCCACCTGATCGTAAATCGTAAATTATTCTAAAATATGAATTGCCCTTCATCTTCACAAGTCCTTATATCACAAACTCTATACCTTGCTATAGAGTTTTTGAAGTAAGGACTGGTGGAGATGAAGAATTCATAGTTAGCAGCTTGGCTCTTCATGAGATCTGATAACTTTTTGATAATATTTAAAATAAGGCCTCGTCTTAGCAATATTTTACATGAAAATGTTTTTGGTTGTATATGATATTATCATAGATACCATTGTTAAAACTATACTTAAATGAAATGGAACCGAATGGAAAGTACTAGCTTTAGAATAAAAACTGTATCATCAAAATTGGATGAAAATACTACAAACTCTTTTGTTTCAATTGGAGAGCCCCATTTGATACTTATTTGCTTCTCTTTCGCCATCTGAAGCTTTCGTCCCGTACTTTCGAATATGTTACCGGTTTTCTCAAGATGTATATGGTGAAAGCATAGAAAAACATCTCGAAAAACATCGATATTTGAGGCACCTTAATTTTGGAAATAATTCACGGAGATCTTGCCGATGGTTTTTTAGCATTAAAAATGCAAGCAAAAACTAAAGAATGTTCATGTGTTTCAATAAATATGAGTTATGTGATATTTCAAAAGAATATCGGAATACGCACATGATGTATCATAATCTAGCTAATGATGTCGTGAAGAAATTCTAAAGTTATGTCTGTGAAATTCAGGATTTTCGGCAATGAAAATCTGCTCCATTAATTTCTGATAATTATATCATATTCATCTAGTGTCACAAATTCAACACTAATAAGTTTTCTTCAGGTGATATTCAAATGAAAGGAACGATAACTGATGAGTAGATTCCATCGTATAAATCTTTCTGAAACAAATATTTAATACAAAAAGACATGATGGTTCCGTTCAATTGAACGGAAGTAAATTCCGTTTCGAAATCGAATACCTACGCCTGCGGCATTATACAGGAGTATATTTATCACTGTATGGACGGATGAAGCCTCGTCCAATGGCAAGAAGATATCCCCAATCGATAACGATGTTGTTGTTCGTTGCATGGGGGTTCACAACCCCACTAATCATTTGCGTTTTGGTCACCTGACCAATCTCCTGATGCCGGAACAGTGAAAATGGGACATACAAACAACATTTTCTATCCATTTCAACGAATAATCTTTTCCCACTAATCCGAATGACACATTCGTTGTCCTACTTCTGAATTTCAAATTATCCGGGTTTTATTCGGGTCAACGCATTTCATTACACAACTGGATTTACACTAGTCTAAATAAAACATACTTATATTTGGTATTTTGTTCACATTATGCAGGGTGATTCTCTTATTTCGGAAACACCAATTTTTCCAAAAACGTCCAAATATTCTTCAATGCTGTACACGCCGTTTTGGACAATTTATGGTTTAATTAAGATGCGCGTAAAAATCTGCGAAAAAATAAACACGGCAGGCCTCGCGTATCTATCAATTTTGTTCCAAGAATATACCTTCTTCATTGTGTCATTCTAATTTTTTCCTTTTTGAACCGTCAGCGACGTTTAGCGTATTTTATGTTAATTCAATTCCATTTATTTTTTTCTGTAGGATTGTGACAGTATGCGTCTATTAAGAGACGTAGACATGATTTTGTGTTTTTCGTTCACTTCAACGTACAGTTGGATCAGACACCCAAACAAGATCACAGAATTTCAGGAAACAGAAACTTTATCCATAAGTAACACTTTCTTGCCTTCATTGAATGGAGATGGTACCTTGAGGAGAAGAAGAAGTAACAATTCACCAAGGAGGAAGAAATTGGTTAAGATTATTCAGCAAACGAAAGACCACTCACCCAAGCTAAAAACCAGTGTAGGTGGAGGAAAAAGTCTAGGACATTGAGGAGTGTTTTTAAGTTGTCTGATACCCCAGAAATTCAAAGTTTGTACGAAAACATGGCTGAAACAACCTGGAACTTCATGATGTCACAATTGAGATGTTTCAAAGTGAAGGGTACAAGAGGCAGAATATGGACCTAAGACGACAAAATTATGTCGCCATTATTATTAGAGAAAAGTCCTAGATCAAATCACAACGCCGTTTTGAACTCGCTCAGAAATTGCTGTTGAATCCTGGCATAAATAAATACATTTTTGAACGGATATACAGAAATATCAAAGAGGATATTGATCGCTGTTGCGTGTTGGTCTTTGATGACATAGACATGAAAAAAACATATTTTATGATAAGCGTCAGAGAAAAATTATTGGCTTCGAAGATTTCGGAAAAACAAGTGGAAAAAAGCAGTGCCAGGAAAGTTTTAGTTTTTGTAGTGGTGGGACTGAAGTTTGAAAGTATTAGTTGTTGATTTGTATGTAAGTTGATTCAGTTTTAATGAAAATAACAATAAATCAATCATTTGAGATTCCTTTTTTTCACTCAACCATATTAATAGCGAAAATTTTCCTCAAATCGACAAACGTTTCTTCAAAAAAGTACCAACAATTAGCGAATAAAATACACATCCTACATTGAATCATGAAAATATATATTTTCGCCTTCAAAGTATACTCCATTTGAGGCTAAATACAAGTGCCACAGTTTCTTCTATTCTTCCAAAGTTCTTTAAACTCACTCGACGAATTTGGTTTGATGGCGTCAATACACTCGAAACGTCAATTTTAGTCAAGGTAAAAGAAGAAAGTCAAACACTAAATCAACGGTGGTGTGTATCAAGTTTTTTGCCTGGAATTCGTTAACAATTGTATCACGGTGCGACGGCACGTTATCGTCGTGGACAATCTACGAGTTGTTTACCCAAATGCTCAATCGAAATGGTAAGAAAAGTCTTTCGAGAGATGTCATGAGTTAGTGAGATGATTTTCGATCGCCAATTTTTTCGCTGCACCGAACATTAATTGCGGTTAGAGCCCCTAGGCCGTATGCACGGGTTTTGGATGAAACTGAATCATCATAAACCTTTTGCAACATTTTCAATGCGTCATTACAAGAAATTTCGTGTTTTACATCAAATTCAAGGCAAAAATCTGTTTTCAATAATGTCGTTCATGTTAAAAATGAAAAATTCAAAATCCATACAACGAGCGAATAATAAATAACAAATACTTTTCTGACATTTAATTTATATATCGATCATAATGACCGGTATATACACAGAACATACGATTTTGAATAATTATTCAATGAATATATCAAAAGAATAATGGTTTGTTACCAAGTCTCCCGGATTTCGAAAAAAAAAAAAGATATCCACTTCTAAAAATGAGAGCATACTGTCACGATATAAAAATGAATGGAAAAAAATCAAACTAGAAAAAAATTTGACAGCAACTGAATTTAACATATATATAACATATTATATAAAGTGCCCTTAACAAAATTAAAACATATTCATTCCTTTTTGTGAAAAATTAGGTTACCAAGATGAGTTAATCCCCTGTACAAGTCGCAAAAAAACACAAGGAAAGTATTCATGATCTCGCTTAGTGTAAATATTCAGGAAGCCCCCCTCCCCTTCCTCAGGACGAGTTCTACCGCCAATGATTCGGAAAGGACGTGTTGGCTTGTAAACAATTTTCCTAATGGTCAAGTCATTGTCCGTGGATATGAGGAAAAAATTGGAAAGGTTAAAAAAAAGCTCTCTGCAAAATAAATAGAACTTATATTTTCAACTAATGTCTCGGTATAATTCTGAAACACTTTCGAGTAACTAGGATATCGTAGAAATGAGGACATCTAACAAACAGTTACAAAAGTGGTTGAAGTTGTAGGTACAAAATTGGCGAGCGAGGTGAAAACATCAATATATCTACTGAACTCTTTGAAAAACCAATAATATTCAACTTAGTGGGTTTTTTCTGAATGTTCGAATTTAATAGTAACGTCAGCGCCTGAATGGAGAATTTCTATTTCTACAGTTCATGAGTGAATGAAATAAATGGAATATATAACTTGACTAATCAATCAAATAACCTGGCAATATACCTGGAACCCAGTATTAAATTTCCAGGGTTTCAGCGTTTCTGTTTTGAAGCAGTCATTAATTAATCCATGAGCTCATCTAGAAATATCTCTCGTACCTATATTCTCGAGGGGACTTGAATTTATTTCGTTTTTCATCAAGAAACAGGAAGCGAACTATCCATAATACCATGAAGTCTAATTTCTACCCCGACAACCCCATTGTATTCTCCGAATTATTTCAATATAATTTTTATTCCTTCTGGGAAATCAACATAAGTTTGATTCATCACGATTCCTCAGCGGTGTTAGTTCCGAAACCCAACTCAATTTGAATTCACATTAAAAGTAAATTCAATAATTCACAATTGGTTCTACTTTCATCAGACGGCTTCAAGGCAGCGCTTTGTTCATTGGAAACAAGATGGGTATTATCATCGCTCATGAGTTGCTGAGATCTCATCCACCTTTTGTAATTTGTTCTAGTATGTTAACATTGAAACAAAAAAAATTCCACATAAACGAGGCACCCAATTCCGTAACATGCGTGAAATATATTCATGCGAAGCGCTCTTTTGAATTAAACTGCGAGATGAAGCTACTGAAAGAGGGAGTCTTTCTTTTTTATCGTATTGTATCTTTCTGACAGATGGATAATTTTCTGAACTCCGAGAAAGGTATGGCACTGAGCGAATTTTTTGATAGGCATTTTCTACGGGTATGGTTAAGAATAACGATGCCCTGCAGAAGAAAAAATTATGAATGTGAAATATGAAAATAACATTTTCTCATTGGACTCATTGATTTTTAAATTCATTAATTTCTTTTCGAAGGTTCATCCTAGCCACAACTTCAATCTCTACTATCTAATCTATATCTTACTATACTTTTATACTTTGCTCAGGGTTCGACCGATATATATCGCCGATATTTACCATGATATATATCATGCTACATATCGATAATTTGCCACTGTGCGTGAAAATTTCATAATCAATCGCGACCATTCGTTTGATCGAAGAAGCAACGGATTTTCGGGAAATCCTATACTTCGTTTCAGAAAATCTTAAGATGGTGATATTATAACTTCGCCGTGAAATCGTAATTGCACTTTTCATTGCGGTCTTGTTTTTTTTTGTTTAAAATTAGAACAGAAAGCACGTTCACGTTTACAGCTGAAGTTTGCAGTTATAGCAATTTGAGATGGATATGGGATGAGGCCACTGCATCTGGACAGGAAAGTTCTAATAATCGGGATATCAAACCTTTAATGAATTTGTCAGCAATTTTTTTTTCTGTTGTTGAGCATCTTTATTAGTTTTTTCAATAAATTTGTTTAATGAACTTCTGAATACCTTTGATTTATCGACTTCTTTCAAGAAAAGACTTGATGAATTGTTAATAAAAATAAATATCAGAAAGTTAATATATATGATATACCTATATCCGATATTTCGATATTTATATAAATATCATGATATCTATCTCATCTATACTCATATGAATGTCCGTGTGTTTGTTTGTCCTCTATGGACTCAGGAACCATATGACTGATTCTGATGAAACTTTCACTATGATGTAGAGAATTTATTCTGGGAGGTTTTCATCCCTTTATCACGAAGAAATGAGAAAAAATATCGAGTTTTCATGAGAAAGTCGGTAATTACCCTGGTTTTTCAGGATTTCACGGCCGACGCTGGGTGAACTATAAGAGATGAAGAAAAGTGTAGTGCTGAAAAAGATTCATGAAAAAGCCCACGACGGCATATGTCTAACTGCCGATAATCCTTTTTAACAATTGCAGTTCAATTCAGAATAATGTTCAATTTGAGGAGGGCTCCCGACTGGCATGGAATGAATTCATATAAAAATGAATGTGTTTGTTATTTGCGGCATTTATTCCTGATGAAAAATGCTCCTTAGAGTATAGTTTCTAATGGATACTTCAAAGGTTATCGCAGGTTGGAATGTTGCTTATTTGAGAAGAAAATTATTGAATCTATGCGATCTATCAGTACCGTATTGAAATATTACTCCAGCGGCGCCTCGGATTTGAGCTAGTATGTCATGAATCTGATGTCAACATGATTATTCCGTAGTTGAATGTACTCATGAAACTGAAACGGGAAGTGTAACCTACTCTCTCAAGAATTTCGGCTGTTGTCGTGGATAAGTTTTTGACGTTTTGCCAGTTCTAGTGTCTGTCATCTTCAGGAGTTATTTTTCATTCGACTGAACTGCCTGAGTGACGAATCCCCTGAAATATAACTTCTGAAGATGCCAGAAATTTGAACACGAACTAATCCACGACGACGGCCGAAATGCTTGAAAGAACAAGTAACAGTGAACAATGGCCTCGAAAGCCTCAAACAATTCATGGAACATAAAAGTTTTATATTCGAGTCAACTTCAGTTATTAGAACTTATTGTGAAGTTTTATCTTATTGATGTTTCTACCCATTAGAATACCTCAAATCTTGTTGATTTAAAATCTTCAATTTAACTTTTTTTTTCCTCTCGTTCATTTTAATATTTCAGATTCATCCAGTAGTTTCAAATAAATCAGACTCAAATTGAAATAGCATTTGATGAGCTCTTTTGAATGCATTCGGGTTCTGAAACCAATGTATTTTCTTATTTTCACTAGGAAAATGTCCAACATAATACATCCACCATCTACAACCAAACTACGTTATGACACCAAAAAGTATCAATCAACTCATACTATAGACATTTTGGACAAAGCAGCAAATACAAATTCCGCACTCGAGCAAGTCTGTACTCTCTGATCTGATGAGCTCTAAGACACTTCTGTCATTGTCCGTTTAAAAAGTCAATTTTATATTATACATAGATAAATACTAATATAGATAGGAAAGTCCGTAGAAATTTTGGAACCGTGTTCACACTGACATCTATCGGCCTGGAAGGAAGTACAACTCGTTTCGAATATCATTAAATAGCCGAAAATTGGCATTTGATAGATCAAGATTGGATGCGCAATAGATTTATTTGGAAACCAATCCAGATCTATCAAATTTCCTGAGATTTATTGAGATTGGAAATGATTCGTACTTCCTTCCAGTCCGATAGATGTCACTGTAAACACACTTTCATATTTTAAAAGAGTTTCTAATATATGGAAAAGCAATCAACTCTCCGTTACCACCATTTTTGAATTGCTTGAGAGTGCTCAGATGCTACATGAGCATTTATATCATATGGTAATGGAGTCTTGATATTGTCCTTCAAATGTGCTTGGTTGGAAAAAACAGATTTCTCCTATTTTGCTCTAGTGTCATTCATCAACTATTGTCAAATACCGATATTAATTGTTTCCAGGTCAAAAGATGGCGCCAAAATACGGTTCCGGCCATTACTAGGCCAGTTTCCTATCTATATAAGTATATAGTATTAATCTATGATATTATATATTTCTCTGGTATTTCATTTTCAGACAAGATAAATCTCTGAATTCTTCCATTAGTCAAATGATTTTCTAGAGACATGACTCGCGAAACAGGCGTGAAGCAGAAAAACAGATACTCCAGTAATCGACGACGACATGAGAAAAAATTTTTCTGCCTGGGTTGCAGGCAACATTCCAATTACATTTCACGAATGATATGAAATATGAGAGCAATGCACGAAATTACATCCATCAAATTCATAACGCTGCGCTTTTCACTTTTTCCCATCCTCAAGCACAAATCCAATTATTTTTCTTCAAAGTTTAAACGACGATCTGTTTGCTATTCAAACCTCAACGAAATATATTTTCGAGAAGAATGAAACAGCGTGAAACCGATTATAAAAATAATATATTAGAACAATATTATAGCAGATACAACTGCTACGGTTACACATACGTCGGTAACATGACACAAAAAGTTAAGATCCCTCTGCCCCTCCCCTATTTCCGCTGATGCTCAGCCCCCCACCTTCGTTGGTGCCCATGCGTAATAGTAAATCTTCTATATATTTTTAAACAGTACATGATACACAATCATCCTTTCATTGAATTTCATCTCGAGATGGTGAAGAATGAGTAGGTACGCCTGAATAGAATATTGATTTCCATGAGAAAAAAATGGAACGGCTCATCATGAGGTCCAAAAT
This sequence comes from Hippodamia convergens, assembly GCA_038502775.1. Classification (NCBI taxonomy): domain Eukaryota; kingdom Metazoa; phylum Arthropoda; class Insecta; order Coleoptera; family Coccinellidae; genus Hippodamia; species Hippodamia convergens. The sequence goes on from CM076611.1 coordinate 18,029,892, forward strand.
CATTTTAATAGACCTGGTGGCACACCACAGACATGAACATTTCATTTTGACGCAGTACACAAAAACATTGGGAAAATCTATTTTCTCCCTTTCAGTATCGTAATGAGTTCATTACAGTACTGAATGTAGTGCTGTATTGAAGTCATTACAGGATTGGTTTCAGTTACATTTTTCGTTTATTGGTTGTCAGTACTGACCGCCGATCCTATCAATTTTCGAATCGAATCAATTCAAATTAGGTAATCTGTCAAATTTCTTAAGTCACATCAACTGCAACACACAATACGAAAGTCACCAATCTAAATTTTTATATGAAAATCGAGAGTATATCACAAAATTTTACTCAAATAGAGAAAACATCGTCTTAAACTCGTGACAGAATGCAATTCCATCACTAATAATTTCGAATTTTGCATTCGTGTAGGAATGCGAGCTCATTCTGCAACTTGTTTTGGAATAGGTATACTATTCTCTATTTGAGTATCGTAATGAGTTAATTACAGTACTAAAAGAAGAGCTGTAATGACACTCACTACGGCATTGTTTTCAGTTACATTTTTTGTTATTTGGTTGTCAGTACTGACCTTCGATCTCATCGAAATTCGAATCAAATCAATTCAAATTCCGTGATCTGTCAAACTTCGCATGTCACATCAACAGCCTAGATACAATACCAGAGTCACTAATCTAAATTTTCATTTGAATTTCGAGAGTATTTTACAAGTATTGACTGAGACAGTGAAAATACCTTCTAATACTCGTTGCAGAAGGCAATTCCAACACTCATGCTATAGAAAACTCGCTTCTTCATCGCTCGTTTTGGAACTTTGCATTCGTGTTGGAATAGGAGATCATTCTGTAACTTGTCTTAGAATATACAATTAAATTATGCATAGCGTAATGAGAATCACAATTTAAAATTATTTGGATATACACAATATGTTCTGGAAGCGAAGATATAGAAAAGTTACATTATAATAGATCTATTTTTTTATTAAATGTACGCCCCGACAACTGGGTCATTAGCGTTCATGATACATTAGATTATCAAATTATAATATTACATTAAGATATCAACTTGAACAATTATTATACTCTAAAGTTTATGTCTCTGATGAATTCCAGGGTATTCCGCACTTGAGGGTTACTGATATTGAGGGCGTCTTCTATCTTCGGGGGAACATCGTGGGTTTTTCTTTTGTCCGTGAGTCTGGACACTGGTTTATAATATGCTCAACTGAGAGTTGGGCATTGCAAAATGTGCATCAAGGAGCGTCTCCTTTATTGAATATATAAGAGTATGTTGTTAAGGTGTATCCGATTCGTAATCTCCGTAATGTTATTAGATCTCTCCTGTTGGTTATGAATTTCGAAGTGTGGTTTTGGATGGTTGGCTCTATCAGTCTGAGCTTGGAGGGTGTTTGCTGCCATTTTGTCTCCCATTCGTTTATGATGGTGGTCTTGTATTAGCTTTTTAGGTCGTAACTAGTTATTTCATTCACACACGTACCCGAATATCTAGCGTCGTTTGCCATTCGATCAGCTTCTTCATTACCAGGTATTCCCATATGTGATGGTATCCATAAGAGTACAGCTTTTTTTCTTTGTTTGACAACTTTTATGTTGGTGTCTAAAATTTCTCTGACTAGTGGATTGGATAAAGTACGTGATTTCATCGACTGAAGTGATGAGAGTGAATCGGTGCAGATGACGTTGTTGACGCAAGCATCCTCCTCGATATGTTTCATTGCTTGATGAATTGCAAATAATTCTCCAGTAAATATGCTACAAGTTGTTGAAAGTTTAAATTTCTTTGTGTGTTCTAGAATAGTAAATTCACAACCAATACTATCTTCTGTTTTAGAGGCATCCGTGTAGGAAATACAGTCATGTTTAATGGAGTTCAACTTCTCGAGAAATACTTTTTGGACTATAAATACTATAAATAGATCTATTTGAAACTTCTATACCAACACAAACCATCTTAGTCCCAAAGTCGAAAAAAAGACTTGTTCGAATCCTACCTCACTAGTAATTGCGGGAAGCAAATTAGATTTATCACAAACCACAGTATGTGGAGGATCAACGACGAAAGATAGTTTTTAATTTATGGATTCTCGTGCTTCGAGGCAATAAAATTCTCTCGGATGTAAACACACATCTGAGACAATATTCGATGCACGAAAGAAACATAACGCACCTCATTGTACACGCGACCTAATTCACTCAGAACAGAGACGGTGAAGTGTTCATTTACATTTATACGAATAAAAGCCGGTATTTAATTATTTTTGATATCGTTTACTGTTTATCAATCGCCGTTTCCACGGTAGCAGGATCAAACCTGCGGCGAATAATGCCGTTTTCTGATTCGAAAAATTGTTCCACCTCACTGCTGAGCAAAAAATGGGGGGAACTTTTCGTTATATGCAACAAAACATTGATTGATAACTATAACAGCCAATAGTTTGATATATATTAAAACGAAACTCTCACTTTTCATGCATTTCAGGGGTTTCAATACCTAATGAAGATGACTAAAATATTGTACATAAAACAAAGGTGAAAACAGGGGATAGCAATTCTGAACTGAAAAAGTAAAGACATCTTGAAGTTAGACATATTAACCAGATTGATTGAAGTGGTCCCAATTTTCACTAAAAAAATGTAACAAATATTTAAAACAAGCCTGATTAGTAAAACTTTGATTGAACCTATCAATAATACCTCAACATTGAGCTATTTGTTTGGCATCATTGCTTGGAAAAACTAAATTGGCGGCGCTACACCCGAAACAGAGAACGATGTTTAGGTACTCAGGCGTGCAAGCATCAGCAGTTCTATTGAATCCCATAAAATAATTATTTGCGAAAGACAGAGAGCGATACATATAATTTTTTTCATTTATTTATTGTTTTCATTGGAGAACTCGGTATGGAATACAACGGGCCAAGCTCAGTATACAGTATTCACCTAATTCTTAAAATAAATATCGTTACTTTATCAAAGGAAAGTTGAAATACAAAATACTTATAAATATTATCGAGAATAAAATAATACTCCACAAACCAATAAACAATCTAGAGTATTAAAGTTATGAGAAACTACTCCTAAGGTATCGATTCAACCGGCCAATTATACACAGGAAACATCTACATCAGTACAGTGATTATTGTAAGTTGAATTGGAGCATTCTGACCGCTGGTTGTTCTCCGAAAACTGGCAGAAAAGATGTTATGATCCCGAAGTCGCAGATCAGGAACCTTGAATGGAATAGACTTAAATGAAATAGACAATGGATTATGGAATCTGAACTTTCTCGGAATTTCGTCAGTGTACCAGAACATCGGTACATCAAAACATAATAACGGCAAATATGAGAAAAATCCCAATAAATTCAACGTCGATGATTGATCATCTTCTTCTCGGCTTGTTCAACAAAGATGCGAAAATGTTACTCGTCCGCGCATTTTTATTCGCAATCGTCAGGCAAATTCGGATTTGGTGTGAGCGAAGAGAATCTATGAGATGATCACAGATGGTGAATTGTAGGTTCATATCTCGGTTCTTATACTAGAGAAACTTCGACGTATTGGAATTATCCAAAGATTTTGATAACGAAATGTCATCACTATAAAAGAAAACCTGAAGAAACTAATAATTCACTTATATTTTTTCAATTATATTTTTTCAATTGAATGATGAGTATTGCGCTGAGGTGGGGTTGATCGTGTTTGAATTGATTTGTTGAAAAATGAATTCACATCGAGAAATTGAAGTTGATCAATTTCTCCGTTTCCGAATGTGAGATGATACAGAAAATGTACTATTCTTGATATTCTTAATATTGACTCAGACGAAAATTGGTTATATAAACTTCGAAACGTAACCTGTTCAAAAGTTCAAGATTATTCGTTTTCAGACATCAATTTAATCGCAAATATTTGCTAATCGAAAGTTGCAGCAGATTGATTATACTCATAACATGATCCTCCTAATAATTTCCTAGTTTCAATTGCTTCGAATCTATTCAGGATCAGGATGGCAATGATTGAGACTCACAAACAAATGGCTACAATTAAGAGAACAAAGTCCTGAAAGAGAAAGATGAGAAGAACGAAGAAATGAAAAAGCTATATTATTGAAGGAACTGAAGAATGCCTACTGAGGAGAAAAACCAAGTTACAAGAATAGTAGCTTGTTTTGAAAAAAAACATTGCAATAAACATATTCAAAAATCAAAATCAAACAAAAATATCACGATTATCTGGATATATAAAACTGAGTCGGCCATATTCTTGGTTACACCATTTATAACTCAAGATCAGACGAACTGATTGTTATGAAAGATTTTTTGTTGGATTTTTCTACGGTGAGTTAACAGTATATGCATCAAAACTAAAATAGAAAATTATTTTCCTTCTTGTGAATAACGCCAGTAGATGTCGCTACGGTTAACAGCACTAGAGCTGATTTCAAATATCTATACCTCATTGAGATTATCTCTGGCAGTTTCCTAAAAATATAGATATTTTCTTTTAAGTCTGGGCAGTTGTGAAATGCCAAACGAAAACGATGTGATTTTGACATATCAAAGGAACCTTGGATAATGAAACACCTGAGATTTATATTATCTATTTATTAACTGAAAGTTCCATTAGGAAGTCAAATGACCCCCATTTACTTCTAGACAGAGTCGATATCTTTTTTCAAAGGATTTTTCCTAACATTCAAGGAATATATTGAATATATGCAATTCTCTCATGTATTAAAATTATATCTTATGAGGATTGCATTATATCCTATATTATCAAGTTTGCATCACAAATGGCTTCAACATTTGGAAAACAAATTTCCCTTCCTATTTGAAAGCTCATCTTGTGGACGAGCATGACCATTTTGATGTGAATAGTCTAGAGCTCCAAATTTATTTGGTAATGAATGGATATAATTCAGATTGAATACTATTGCGTTATTCCTCTGTTCTGGCGAGATGATTATCTACAACCAGATATTTAAACCACAAATTGTTGCGAAAAATAAATTAATCTCTTTGAAGAGGCGATAACATTATTGCGACTATACATAATTATTGTTATACACACCGATTAAATTAAGATTTCCGTAGAAACTGCGATGATTAGCCGAACATCATCGATAATTTGACCACCTCTTTGATCATTCATGGTCAATACTCCTGTCAATACAGCTTTCTTGAGTAGATCTGCTCTTAACGTCGATGGATTTTTATTTTCTGTATCTCTTTCGTGCACCCAATTTTGCCTAGTAATGTTTTGGCATGATTTATTTACTGTAAAATATAAAACATGAAAAAATCTAATGGAAATAACCCTCAAAGATGAAAGATAACCGATAACATGTCTTTCGGGCTTTAGGCCTTCATCAGTACGGTGAAAGGATGGTAAAATCAAAACGCATAACGTTATGCGTCCATTAGATTTTCATGTATTTTACAAATCCCTCATTATTAATCACTGTTATAAAATTCAATAAAGATCAATTGCATAGGCAATAACGAACTGTTGATAATAATATAATAGGGTGCTCTGCAGAGCCGTGAAATCCGTGCTACAAGCTTTTTCATTCGTTGGGGATTGAGAATGATCAGAAAATTCATTGATCAATCTCGCCCCACAAGCACGATTAATCTCATTCCAACGGGTAAATCTGAAGATATCCTCACAACTTCATATCCCAAAGAATTGAATTTCAGAATGTCGCGACCCGAAACATCAATGAATACAGTCATAGCCCTAATTTATTCAATACTAGATCATAGTTATAGTTAAACTATAAGCAAGCTTCAACTTTATATTTTTTATTGAAAAAAACATTATATTGATTCTAGAATTACATATGTTATTCTGCCATGATTGCTCATGGGCGACTTACAGAACTAATAGTGTTTTGAGTGGTAGATTTGAATTTATGAAAACTCAACTTTGTGATCAATCTCACCCCAGGTTATCAATCTCACCGCAAATGACGGTAACCTACATACAAAATAATAATAACTCGATATACAGGGTGAGTCGGGAGGAACGGACCAAACTTCAGGTGTGTATTCTGCAGGTCGAAATAATTCCAAAAAACTCATTTTTTGTTATCCGATTCTCATTTGTTTTCAAACTATAGGGTAATTAGAATATTTAAATAAGGGCAACCAATATTCAGATCAAGAGTTTCTCGGACTATGGATTGGTCGCTGTGGTCGTATTAGTTGGCCTCCAAGATCTCCAAACCTCACACCATTGAACTATTGTTTGTGGGGCTGCTTCAAGAACGAGGTATACAAAGTTAAAGTTGACACTCGGGATGCTCTAATTCGACGTATTAGAAATACCGCATTTCTTTTTGAAGAAAATCATGAATCAATCAGAAAAGCATCGAGAGCCCTTCGCAGACGAATGTGTTTCGAGGTTAATGGCGGGATTTTCGTGCATTTATTAAAATAATGCTATGAATGAAACTATTTTAATATAGAAAATGTTGTTTTTTTATAATGACGCTGTAGTTTGACAACAAATGAAAATCGGATAACAACATATGAGTTTTTTTATATTATTTCGAGCTCTAGAATACACACCTGAAGTTTGGTCCGTTCCTCCCGACTCACCCTGTATATCGTTTACGTGATGGCATCGTAATAAGAGAGTGTATGGTAGGACAAAAGCGTATAACGATATTGAAAATTTTATTCCTCTGTGAAATAGTACTTACTGTATCTGTTGGAATGATTATAACATCATAGTCAGAATTTCATATTTTTTGACATTTAGAAGTTTGTATGTGTGAAAGTGTTTAATTCAACAACCTGAATAAATAGAAACGATTAAATATTGAATAATTGTTTCCGAATAGAAATCAACAATAATCCAAAGGCAAATGGAAGGTTTCAAGCATTAACAAAGACCCTGTAGACGTGAAATTGGCTCTGGGTACCTACACATATACCCTGAACCAAAAGATTCCTGTTGTCGATGATATTCTGAATCGTATAAAATTTCGAACAAACGATTATGTTCCTCACAAATGAAGCCATCCAACAATTCCAAACAATTCAATAGGCACCTGAGAAAGTTGCTTCATTTCGTCTAACCTGGAGATTGAAGGTATCACAGAAGTTCAAAGACTTACTGAATCTCTCTTTGAGAACTTTGAGGGTATAGTAAGTTACCTTCCGAATGTTCCCATTCTAATACTTTTCGATTTTCGGGTATTTTGTTTCCTCAAAAACTGTATGAAATGAATGAATATAAAGTTCTATTCTTTTTTACCATCGATCGGCTTGATGATATGTTGTTGAATATGGACTTCGAAGCATTGAATGCTTCAACAGTTAGATTTTTTTCGGTTCAATTAGTAATAATTCGGAAATGTTTCAATTGGGTTTATTTCAGAGACTGAAGGTGGTAACACCATAATAATAATAATAATAAATTTATTGATCCTTTCAGACATACAAGTATAGGACAAGTCACAGAATTATGATTAACTAGTCTCTATATAATCATAGAGATACAAAGTCATTTACATTGTAATAGCACTCATCTATCAAAATTGATTTAATAACTTTCTTCAATTTATTGTATTGCAAAAGGTAGATGATTATAGTTTTATTCATTTATTTAATGAATTGGTTTACCTCAATTCGGACTGAATCCCAAGTGTTCCTCAAGAAACTTAATTTTTATGGGGCCTTGATCAATTGATTGAAAAAAAAACTTATTTTTGAGTTTCATACGAAAAATTCACATAACATCCCTCAATCAACGCTAGTTCGTGGTTTCGTATGGGGAAAAACAGCCTACACTCCTTGAAATAATCTATCAAAACGTAAAATCAATCGTCAGCAATATTGAAACCATCATGAAATGGGTCAGTAATTGTTCACCTAAAACTTCATTTGGATTTCCAATACTAGAACACCTAAAACTGGAAATGAAAAACATACACTCATATGCTCTGAATTTCAACATTACTCCCATTCGGAATGGAAACAATTAATAACATCAATAACTTCCATAAAAATGTTATGGTCTAACATCCAATTGTGGTTTGTTGTTTTGCGATTCCATTCGAATTTCCTTTCAGTCTACTTTCTACGGAAAAATTAATTTCATTGGTGTGTATAACAATAATTATAGTGTCAAGAATATTATTTCCTCTAGAGAGGTTTGTATTAATTTTTGAAAACAATAATTGTAATTTTAATGAATTGGTTGAAGCTTTCGAGGCCATCGTTCAATGTAACCTGTTCTTTCGAGCATTTAGGCCGTCGTCGTAGATTAGTTCTCTACGCTAGTTCGAGTGTATGGCATCTTCAGGAGTTATATTTCAGGAGATGTTCCCACTGCAGGTAGTTCAGTCCAGTGAGAACATCTCCCGAAACCGGTCTGTCTCTGCTAAGTTTCGATCATTTTCTCATCTTGGATGAATCTGCAAACGGAGTCTTCACTAGTCTAATCCCTATAAATAGCTTTCAACAGGAATGATCGATAACAAAATGGAAAAACAACATTAAATATCATGAAAATCATAGACATAACTGTTATTTACGTCAGGAAATCAATATAACCGGAAACTGACATGATTGGCGTCAAATCGACTCGTATTGCTAAATTTCAATCATCGAAATATATTCGGAATTAGAATACATTTCATCATTTTGTATTATTTATAACCAGAGAATTTTGAACCTCGTATTTTAATACAGTTCTGAATATATAGAATGATCATCAGATACTCGGAAAAATAATCGCAAAGATACAATTATCAATCCACAATAAAACACCTATTTGTATGAACTGTCTAAATTTTTTAATAGCATGTTTTAATTTCGCTCGTGAAGTTTCAAGATATCCATGAAAAATCCTACAGTCTGACAACACGCATCATATGATTGTCCGATTTGTTCGATATTTAATTTGATGGATTGTGTTTTCAGTATGTTCTCATTCAAGTCTTTTCTTTCATATTGTTATATTCTCATGCAGACAGCTGCTCTTTATTTGGCCATTTTGTCTTAGTTTTCATTATAATATGCAAATTCGAATTGGAATAATTCAGTTATGTGATTTCTTCAGAATGCTTCATAATGCATTTGTGATTTCGAACTTTTTCGGTTTTTGTAGGTTCTCAAAAAAACATCTCTGCAGAATATATCACCTGATTATATTAATTTTTTTCCTCAAAAATGGGCGACGCGAATACCCTTGACCGAGTGGGAATAGAACCCAATACCTCAGTTTGCAATTCTTCTTTCAACAGGCCATGCCACGAATAGAGTGATTTCCGCACCGATTCTGACTGAAATTTTTTTTCAGGATAATAATTTTATCTAAGGATTCACCACCAATACATGGTTATGAAATGCATAACACGGTCCGAGAGTAATAATCTGTTCGTTTTACTTTCGATTGTGGAATTAATTTTCGAAGATACCAGATGGGGGAAAAACAATGACCCTTAATCATAAAAGAGTTTCGTCGAGATCCGTTTGAATATTTTCAACTCATTCAAAAATAAGGGAGAAACAAGTTCTCTGAATTAAATTTGAGGAACTTTGATTGGGAAAGCCCTGAAAAGAATTTGGGTAGCTGCGGGTTATCTCGAAATTTCAGGTAGACCCCTTGAGGGTGGTTTCTGAGTAGCCTGTGCGTTATAAACTCCTTATTATCTTGCCATTTTCTGAATAACAACTGCTTTCTTTCATCCATTGGATTCAGTTGGTTGAACTGAATTTTTAGTCGTCTACGATGAATCATTAAAAACTGGAGGAAAAAGCAGATTCAGCACGGGATGAAAATCATATCAACCTTCCGCTTGTGCAGTGCCGTGAAATGAAAATTTCGAACGAAGGTGATTCCGTTCAGAACAAACAAGTAAAGCATCGCCTATGTGGAATTGCGCGTGTTTTCACTCAGTCAGTTTATACATTTCTGATTTTTGTGTGTGGAACTGTTTACAGAAAAGTCCTAAAAAGCTTCAGAAATGAGAGTTCGTGCACATGAAAACATCAAAATTAGGAAAATCAATAGATCACAGCTCACGGATTCAGTATGTTCCAATACTGGAGATCACATTCAGAAATGAAAAAACTTGAAGATTTCATTAAAGAACCTGATCACTATGAGGCAAATATTTAAGATTTCACGAACTTGTGTTTTGTTGAATGGGGATGAACTGGCTAACTTTTCATGGGATAAAATCGCATTTGGATTGATATTTCGGAAAAATTGTAAATGAATGATGTTGAAAAAGGCTTAAAGCTTGAGAATTATCAGTTTCTGCTCACTCGAAAGGCAGTGAATACTGTTCGCTCAATTCAAGTTCTTTGTCTATCTATTAAAAAAAGTGATAATATTAGATCGGTGTTATTCTCCTATTTCTTTCATAACTATTATTTTATCATCCGAGTACCCAAAACTTGAGAATTTTAACGTGAAACCAGTCAACCGAATAAACCTGCCTATTATTTCAGATTCAAGTTTTTAAATGAAACGTTATGTTTTTCGTCTATTCCGATTGTTAACCTACAGAGGTTATGATCGGATTTGTATCCTTTTCTGCAGTTGTTACCAGAGGAAGGAACTAGCAGAGAGCATAACTAAGAAACATTCACATACAGAAGTCGGTTCTAGATTCTACTGAGATCACAGCTAGAGCTACTAAGGATGTCATTGACGCCCTTTTTGAGATTTGAATGAACAAGATGGTGAAAAACAAAAAACCTTGCCACAACGATCCTTGTTCAGAATAAAAATAACTCATAGCAACAGTGTACAGAATTGTTAACCTTAATTTTTATATAAATCAAGAGAGTTTCAATGATAATTCTCATTGATACTATTCCATTTAATGAATTTGCGGAAAACAAACGTCCTGTCAACTCATTCATTCTCTATTTATCCCCCATCAAATTATCAACCATCAAACTTACAAATCCTACCACTCAGTATCATTTCCATAAACAAGCAAAGGGGACAAATGCTAGAGTTTTGATGGGCCATTAAAAATTCCAGTTCATTAAATTAGAGTGAGTAATGTTTCGAATTTGAGATTTCGAAATTCACGACATTCTGTGAAAGCTACATATAACATACATGCATAGAATTTTAAACATGGCTTTCAGCGCCAAAACGTATAGGCGGCAAACGAAAATGATGAATAATTTCGAGGTAATTCAGAAAACGTTTGCGGGAGATTACAGGAGGAACTCCATGTATTAAATCTATGAGTGTATATCGTTGCGATGCTTCACATAACAAAATCAAGAAAAATGAAGAACAAATTTGGTGGCCTTGGTACATTTCATTTAATTTTTTCCATCTCTGTTAGAAATCCCTGAATTGGGCTGTTTCTTTTTCAGAATTTTTAAAGTGAAACTCATTACAACGTGTTTTCCAATGTGAATTTAGAACCTCGATTTTCTTGCTTTGAAATGAAAATGTGGAGAATAGCTCGGAGCCGTCAATTTGATTCGATCGGAAACCACTTTTCCACTCTCTGCATGCCCCCAACTGCAACCCCTAACGAGGGAGAGCTTTTGATTTTAAATAGGTATGCGAGGAGTTGCGATACCCAGTGCCGGATTAAAAACGTAGCAGGAGTAGCAATGCCCACAGGCCCTGGGCATAAGGACGCCTCGCGCAACTTTACTTTGCATATCTACCTAGCAATATTGAAACTGATGAATTCGACATTTTGAAATTTCTGGGATAGGTACTGTTATGAAATTTTGTTATGGTTCTATATTTATATCTGACTCAAGATTATTTCAAAAGGATACATAATAAGTTACCTGGTTGAAATTATATCATAACATAATTGCAAGTACATGAAATCAAAATTCAAAAGTTTCAACATTTAACTTTATTGTTTACATTCCAGAGATCATTTCAATTCAAAATTTTCATAGTAAATTTCATATGTAATTATCAATTGTAGTCTTCGATTTCCAAATTCATTGAGTTAAATTGCCGGTTTCTTGATAATGCTAAAATTAGAAGATTTTGATAAGAAAAATGTGAACAAATTCTATGTTATTGTATGATGTATTAGAGTTGAGAAATCTAGAGAGTAAGGACTTTTGAGGAGTGAAACCAAGGAGACGAAAAAAGAATTGAAGGGGAATAAGTGTTAAAAAAAAATTGGGATTGAGGATTATTGAAAAACAAAAACGATAATATACAGAAACAGAAATTGATGAGTGTTAACTGATTTACAAATATAATATAGAGTGATTATGATATGAATGCAAATGGTAATACCTACATGAAGAATGGTGACCCGATATGGATTTATAGAAAAGAAGAAATAAAGACATTGGCCCAGTGAATAAATTTTCAAGAGATAAGTGTTCCTTTTAAAGCAGATTGTGAACTTAGAAACTGAGAAAAGTGAGTTGATTCATAAACAATAACATAAAAGATAACCTATTTTTTGAACTCTGAACATTGAACTAAAAAAAATCTTAACCATAGAACTAGAGTATTATTCCTCATTATTATTAGAATTGTTTGATATTGAAATCAAATTTAGTATTAATTAGTTATTGAGAGTTTATCGTATTTAATAAAATTCAAATTATAATATTTTGAAATTTAAATCAAAATCTTTCAATTTCATTGACATCAATTTTTTGAACCCTCAATTGAGAATAGAGTCAAGCCCAGGTAATTTTTTTTCAATTCAAAAATTCAATAAATTTTTTTTTGGGTTCCTAAATTGAAATTCAATTCAAAATTTCTATATTAATAAAAAAGGTAAAATTTTCAATAAAATTCTATATTTTTTTTATAATTTTGGTTCCTTAAATTCAAAATAAATTCAAAATTTTTAAATATAAATAAAAGGAACCATAACAGTACTCAACACTGCTCCGCATTTATCGACAGAATTTTGAGTTGTTGATGTCCACATGATGCGATTGGAGGTTTTCATAGAACAGTAATGAGTACTGTGTTCATTTTTGTTTTTCAACGATCGTAAAGTTGTGACTGATGCAATGAAACGCTCTTATGTTTCAAAACAAAATAGTTTGAAAGAGTAACTTTGAGAATTATTTTTCCCTTATGATCACTGAATGAAAAATGAAATCCAAAACACCATGAATCAAAAATGCTTGAGTTCTTTCTCCCCCTCTGATAGATATAGAATATGGTTTGCATGATACAGATGATATCTGTATCAAATAGTGTAGGGTTACTTTTGTAAGAGTCGGTTCGTGTGTCCCAGACGCGACGCAGAAATGTAAAAAAGGCTCAATTTGAAAAACTGTATCACCTCATTCCGAATGTCCCACAAAGCGACTACTGATCGGAGGGGCGATCGAAGGGAGCTTAAAGACGCGAGACCGAATCAGGAAGCGATCTGATAATCAGATGTATTTTGCCGAACGCCCCAACTGAAGTCATGAAAATACAGTGACCCTTCAGTTAAACGGCTTTCACGTTGATTTAAGGTACTTCCTTCTTTCCTTTGCACTAGTGTGTTTTCGTTATGAATCACCGGATTTGTGGTTATCCCTCATGAAAAATTAGGGCTGATTTTTTAGAGTTTGCTTCTTTGACCGTTCTTACCGACCGAATATACAGGGAGTTTGTACTATAATGAGATCGGTAGATAATGTCCAAAAATAACATAATCCCAATTTTCAGATTTCAAATTGGTCCAGTTCTTCAGAAACGCCTAATAGGCCGTCGAACTTGGTACACCCTGTATATTTAATCAGCTTATAGGACAAATATTGATTCACATGAATGAACGGATAGAATTCTGAAGCATCTCCGATAATACAAGTCAACTATAACCCATTGTTTCATCTGATCATTGTATTGAAAATATCCTCCAAACATGAAATAGGTTACCTTTATCACATCTACTGTTATAGCTCTATTTTCCGCAGATGTGATAAATATAGCAACCTAGTGCCATATTTCCATTTCATTCATCTGACAACACTATATTTGACTACGACAATAATTTACTTGACCACAACAACGTTACGGTAGTTGACACAAATATTCGGATATCAAGAAAAAATTACTTTGAGTATCGCTTAGTAGGCTCTAAGAATTAGAGGGTTCGCTGTCTTTGTCATTGATCATAATCAGAACCTAACAAAATTTACATGAAGCTACCGTCGAAGTACCCACATTCTTTAAAAAAAAGAATTAACCAAATCGATTATTGTAATATTGTGTAATTTTTTCGATTGTCAAGAACATACTCAAAGCAAATCCGAATGCAAATTCAGAACTTAAATCGCAAGCAATAACTTTGAAATGAAAAACAAGAGCATTATCAAAATGGAACGTTTTGGGGTGAAAATAATTGTAAGAAAAGGAGAATTTAGAACTCCCCTCTTCTTGTTATCGGTTTGAATATTTGATTTCTTAGGTACAAAAAATGTTTTGTAGAAATAAACGGTTACGTCTGAAAATAAATGAAAAAGATCTGAACAAAGCTTTGTGTGGCAGCATATATCACCGACATATAAAAAACAAGTAAATGAAATACTTGAAAAAAAATTTGAATAACTAGTCGTATGAAAGCCAATATATCAATAGCTATCTGTCCGGAAATTACACCCAATGAATAGAAGGGTTAAACCAGAAAAACTATTTGAAATATTTCGTAATATTTATTGGAAGTCCTTTACGACAATGAATAATGACTTATGGAAGTGTATCTAATAATATTGTTCGCGTTAATTATTTGGCAAACTTTTGTTTCACGCAGAGCATAATAAATTACCGACCAACTCATCTATTAATTTCTAAATATAAAATTTGTAAACATGAACCTCCTGATAAACGAACCTACATGTGGAGAGGCTGAATCGTGTCAAATTGGATTTTGCAACATTTTCAAACAAACGATGCGCATGTTATATACCTGAACCTGAATATCAACCGGTTTCACCATGGGAAATAGTATTTTTTTCTAGGGTTCCAAATTTTTTTGTGGACCGAAGTATGTTGAAATTTGAACTTGAATTATGAAAGCATTGTATGCAATAGAGAACTTTTTGAAGTAAAAACTTCGTAACATTTCAATGTGATTCATTCAACGTCAAGTTCAATCTGCTTTCCAAGTCTTTTTCCATTTTCAGATTTAAATTGATCAAGGTGGACTCACAATGATGAGCATATGAGGACAAGGGTTGCCTATGCCCAGAACAAATCGAAGTAATCACAAGATTATTGATAACAAGGTGGGCAAAATTCATCTTCGGAAAAAAACTAGAACACTAAAGCACCTACAGAGCCTTCATTTCCGAAGTGATTCAAATCTGGAAACAGAACTAGCCTATTATTTCTAGATGTTGAGTTACTTATGCTCGAAATTTCAGGGACAGTGCACTTTTTAGTTGTGAAAAATTACTTCACTCTCTTGTGCCAACTCAAACTCGAAAATAATTGATGTTACATTTTCTAAGGCAGTATTCTATAAGTGATTCTATATTTTATTATGGATGTTCTTGATAAGGCCGTTTTCAAGATATGGCACAGATTTCTGATTACTTCAAAAATGTATTTCACGTATCTAACCACCTAAAAGTGAGATTCTCTGTGAACTAAATACTCTGTGGTGAGACATTCCAATAATAGAGTAATATTTCAAATTCATCTATGGAGGCATCTATTACAAATGAATTTTTATTGTTTAACGCTTGCTTGTGAACATGAAAAAACTAAAAAAACTGTTTCAGGTAATTTAAAGCAGCCCTGAAATTCAGGTAACAAAGGTTCAAAACAATATTCCTATCGTGTATCATGAATAATTAGGATTGTTTATTTTGTGATAATGAAATTACCAGTTTTTCAATTTTCCAATCAATACATAATGCCTGCAGAACAGTCTGTTACTCATGATATAGTCTTGCCAAATACCATTCGGCCATCTAATTTTTTTACTGCAGGAAATCGAAAAAGAAATGTAAAGTAATATTCAATACAGAATGCATTCGGATTTTGGATGCTTACGGCACTCATGCTTCTTGAAATATCACTCATCTATGTGTTTTTCCTAATTTTTTTTCAATTTCATGCCTTTCTGAGACTACTCACGATTATACCAAGCGACGTTGATGTGACTAAAGCGGAAGAATTGAGACAAAGTATTGAAACTGTTTGTGCAATTATTCGTGAGCAAAAAATTGTGGTAATTTCTGAGAACAATTCAATTAATTTTTATCAGTTAGTCTGTGTTTTTTTTATAAGGACCATTTTTATCAATAATTGCTCATTTCTTTGCTTTCAGTGAACTATTGAGCAAGATTCGCTCAAAAGAATTTGAAAAAGGGTATTGAAATTAGTTATGAATTATACTCCATTTCCAATTGTAATTTGGAAATCGTCAATTGACTTGTATTTCAGCTTAGTCAATTGGTTTTCAGAAATCATCAAATGTTATTCAGATTTGTCGATTAAATTTAAGAAAATATCAAATGGAAATGGGTGATCCGAAATTCATTTGATGTTTTTTGAAATTCAATTGACTAATCTGAAATTCAATTGACGCTTTCCGAACTTCAAGTGACTGATCTGAAAAACACTTGACTGTTTCTGAATTACACTTCGAAATGGTGTAGTTCTAGATGAAAATCTCCAAGAAAATCCAGGAATTTGACCGTAAGGAAGCAAACCCTACACAGGACAACACTGGCAGTTTATGATTCGACAGGAATCAAGTTATCAATTAAAATATCAATCTTTATTGATTCGATAATATTCCGATAACATTAACACACCAAAAAACCAAGATATGTATCAAATTCGATTACCACGACACAAGTCAATTTGCTTAATCCCAAACTAATAACCGTCGCAAACCACCTATTTCCATAATAAAGAAATAACCGCGACAGACACCTCATAAAAGAAGATGAGGTCATCAAGAATAACGAACAACATCGGCGGTCTCTTCCAAGCTCATTCCACTTCAAGATTCGATGACTCCGTAACTTGTAGATGCATAACGGCCTCACATTATATAGCATCAACTTTGTTGTGTCACAATTTAAACTTCCTATCATGATAAAGCATGCTCTACGGCACCAAATTGAATCTCAACAAGTAACAAAACTACATACCGTCTAAACATTCTGGTCATCTGGATTTAAGCACTTGACCGGTGTACACTGTTTACAGTTACCTAATACTGAACGAGACAGTAATGACCTTGTAAGGTTGGAATACGCGGCAAGTCAAGCGTGCCATGTATGAATTATGCGGATGCAGAACAGGCAATCTACATCTGTGGTCTGCCGACTTCTGGTGGACGTATAAGGAAGACAACCACCGGAGATTGTTCACCTGAATGGAGATAGCGATGACTTTAATGAGAAGATGAGATCAAACAGAAAACCAGTTACTGCAGTTACTAGAATTCTGCTCAAAGCGATGATATGAAGGGCACACAGTCGTTCATTAGAAGAATGTTGAACAATTGATATCAACGTCAAACCCGTTAATCTATTCCCACAACATTATAGGTTTTTTATTTCTACGTTTAGCACAATAGTAGTTTATCTTGAAAGAAAAGTTATTAGTATAGAATGGGAAGAGATATTGTACCCTTTCACATTATTCTCACTGTTGATTGATTAGATACATTTTGAAAGATCCACTGTGAAAGCATTACAAAAAAGTGTTTTAATTTTCTGATCTTCAGGGCAGCATGAAATACCGATGTTTCATCTGACCTTGGACCTTGATTTCAGGCTCATTTCAAGGTGGAGTATATTTTACGTTATTCGGCGTCCAAAATAAAATCTATTGAATTTAATTCTTTTGAGTGTGGTAGTGTTCGGGTAGCTGAAAAATGTGTAGGCAGATGTATGACTGGTATTTTTTTATGGTTTCGAGCTCATAACCTGTTCCTACTCATTATCAATCCTAATACTTACAATGAATGAAATATATGATGGTTTTTCGTGGACATGCAATCTTCAGGTAAATCACTAAAAAAAAGTTTTTGATATCTCGAATTTTCATTATTGCTCTATGAACATAGAAAAATATTTTAGTGCTAGACCAATGCAGAGGTCGCAGACACTGTTTATATATATTCTCATGAAAAAGAGAGCTAAAATAATACAATAAATGTTGAAACAAGAAGTGCCTGAGCTGAGTAAAAAAAAGAACGGGGTATCCTAACATTCTTTGTATGATACTATAGAATCATACGATACTATCATCACTAGTATCATTTGATACTATACAGCCAGGGGAAAACAACCTCAGCCGAAAAAAACCTGTCTCCCCGTTAAAAAAATAACATAAAATATTAAATATCAGAAAAATCTTGAAAGACATCAGTGTGATCATCTTCATGTTATCCGTCGATGGGCTCGGATAAACAGATTCTTCCCAAAACAACTCGCAATTCTTAATCTGAAATGAAAAAAGACAAAGGCAGAAAAGAAACCGATTTTTCAGAATGAATCAAATGCATTTGCTACTTTAAAAAACATCAACATTCAGATTTCTTGGCCAAATAATGTTCGGAGGTTTATAAATATTTATGACAGAAATGTCACAAAATTTGAAAGAAATGAAAAAGCTCCATCAATTTCCCATTTCTGAATCTGTTGAAAATTACGAACTGATTATTTTTTAACTTAAGAAGCTAAACTTGTAAAAAATCGATTAATACATAACTTTCAACTGTCCTCTTTCACGAGGATTTTTTTTCTGTTGTCGTGTAACCCACACGGGCAGAAGAATCACTTCGATATCATGTTCATCAGCTAATTTGGAGACGTTATCACACTTGTCTTTCGAAATTCCTTCGATATTCAAATTAAGAATCCACAAATTCTTGCTCTCTGGTCGTGAGGGATTTTCAAACCGGATACGACCTTCCAGGTTATGATTTTTCAGCACTTCAGATGTTTGAAGACCCCAATGAGAGGCAATCATCTGCAAAAGATAAACCAAACATGTTATAACACAAGAAAACAGAATATTTTTCAGGTCCAAAAACTACGACATATTCCGGGAATTGTCATTCTGACATATATAAAGCAGTAATTCCTTCCCACCCTCGGATATGACCCTTTGCTTTTGAGATATCCAATTTCGAAAGCAAAAAAAAACCTTTCTCACTCATCTGCCAATATATCCAGAACTACTGACCGCCAAAAAAGCGGAAGGGCGGTTACTGTTTTGAAAGAAAATTTCGAACAAAAATCTGTCATGTTTCATTGAAAGAAGAATTTTTTTCACCTGTAAAGTTAATGTTGAAAAAAACAAAAGAAAAGTCATTTTGAAATTTTTGGTTAATGGTTTTCATCCTCATCAATATTCGGGATAAGCTCATAACCTAAGGTGAGGAACTTTTACAGCCTGATGTTCCACAAACCCCCCCACCCCCACCGGAATCGGTAGATCGACCGCTTCAGCGGTTTTCTTGGATCGATTAATTGAAATTTTGACGGAACAAGGTTTTTTGTTCCTTGAACTGATCCTTTTAAATTTGTATTTTTACCGAATAAGTCGAAAAATTTCAAGGAGAACAGGCTGTCAACTTCAAATATATTCAACGGAGTTTTTTCTGAGTTTCAATGTTATGTGAACATTACTCAGATCGAAACTATTTGGCAACTATCTCCGACGACGAATATAATGGAACTCTTCCAAAACCATCACATTAATTATTCAGAGTAGCATCCAAATATCGGAAATATGATTTGAGAAATTTACAAGTATTCAACAATTGAATGCATTTCATCAAATACAGTTGCTATATTGTATGTCTGCGTTCCTAGATTTCGTGAAGGCCAGCTGGAATATCAATCAGAAATCACATTAATTTTTTTGTTGTTTTGGCGGCATCAATTGCTATGGTTATTAGCCGCACACACAATAACTATTAATTGTGATAAAGGGATATGAACACAGATTAGAAACAAGCGTCAAACATTATGGATTTTTTTCTAGTTCTGATAGGTACGATAATTTCCATAATCTAATTTCGGAAATTTTGCTCCGTGTGAATATTTTTAAATTCGTTTTAATAAATATATATATATATATTCTTATGGAAAAGAGAGCTAAAATAATACATTAAATGTTGAAACAAAAAGTACTTAAGCTGAGGTAAAAAAATAACGGGGTATCATAACAATCTTTGTATGATACTATAGAATCCTACGATACTATCAACACTAGTATCATACGATACTATACAGCCAGGGGAAAAAAACCTCAGCCGAAAAAACCTGCCTCCCCGTAAACAAAATAACATAAAATATCAAATATCAGGAAAATCTTGAAAGACATCAGTGTGATCATCTTCATGTTATCTGTCGATGGGCTCGGATACACAGATTCTTCCCAAAACGACTCGTAATTCTTAATCTGAAATGAAAAAAGACAAAAGCAGAAAAGGAACCGATTATTCAGAATGAATCGAATGCATTTTGGAAATGCATTTGCTACTTTAAAAAACATCAACATTAAGATTTCTTGGCCAAATAATGTTCGGAGGTTTATAAATATTTATGACAGAAATGCCACAAAATTTGAAAGAAATTTAAAATAAAACTCCATCAATTTCCCCTTTCCGAATCTGTTGAATGTTACGAAACTGATAATTTTTCAACATAACATGCTAAACTTGTAAAAAATCAATTAATACATAACCTTTCAACTGTCCTCTTTCACGAGGATTTTTTTCTGTTGCCGTGTGGGTTTCTTGCAGAAGAATCTCTTTGATACCATGTTCATCAACTAATTTGGAGACGTAATCACACTTTCCTTTCGAAATTCCTTCGATATTCAAATTCAAAATCCACAAATTGTTGCTCTCTGGTCGTGAGGGTTTTTCAAACCAGATACGACCTTCCAGGTGATGATTTTTCGGCACTTCAGATGTTTGAAGACCGCTACGGGACCCCAATGAAAGGCAATCATCTCCCATAGATAAACCAAACATGTTATAACACAAGAAAACAGAATATTTTTCAGGAGCAAAAACTAAGACATATTACGAGAATTGTCATTCTGACAATAATAAATATTATGAATAAATACACTATGGAGAGAAATATACGTAAAAACTAAGACTTGAATGTATGATGGACATTTCGGTGATTTGAAACTCAAAATTGCAATCACAACTTTTCAAAGGTGATGATATTTGACGCGACTTTGTTATAAGGTTATAGAAAAGACAGACCTTAATTTCATACGAGCAATCACCTGAATTTTGTGACATGAATTCAGAGACAACCCTCATATATTTTTTTTTCGGATCAAGTGATTATTTCACGCTTTTCCATAACTGAATTCACAAAAATTTTCAACTCAATCCACCCGTTTCAGTGAATTGGATGTGACTGAAGAATCATTTTCATACACCTTACTATAATTTTTACCACAGTATAACGAAAGAGTTAGTACCCAACGATTCGAATATCTATTAATTTGAATGTTCAGAGCAGCAGGAATAAAAGCGGAAGCAGGAAATTAAATTGATGGGATATTTCACCGAATGCCTTTCCTTTTGAAATTACGATTATGAAGAACGGAATGAAGCAAAGATTATCAAAAGCACAGGCGGAATCCCCGACTCTAGGAGCGTTCATTGAAAGAAATATTTCCTGAGTGGGAAGAGTTGTGCAAATACTGAAGAATTGCATCTGACCCATACTGATAGATCTGGAGATTCCACCTGCAGAATTATTTTCGAAGATTCCATTCACATATTTTCGAGCTACCTTCTATTCCCATTTACAAGTGCCTGGTCTATATTATGGAGAATGAAGGGAACTTTACAAACCTCTCAAGATTCAACAAATATAATACCAGAAACGACAAATCTATTGCCATTTCCAGACATGAAACAACTTAATTCGAATGGTCACCAAAATATCAGTGCATTAAATTAAATTTTTTTCTCTTGACCCGTCCTATACACGTATATGTTCATATGTCTTAGAGGATCAATGAATATGTTTTTATTATTATTTTTCACTAAACTCTGATGCATTGTAATTCCTTAAATTTTTCTCTTCGTCACTGAATTACAATTTGGTGACATATTGGAATTTCTTTATTTCATTATCGTGATAATTTCATTACAGTACTAGAAGCAGCTCTCTAATAAACTCATAACAGGATCATTTTCATTTTGAGGTTGTCAATCCAAACTTCCCATTTTAATCAATTTGCAACAAATTCCGTAGTTTGTCAATTTTCGTTACAGTAGCATCAACTGCCAAGATACAATCAATATTAAAGTCACTAGGAATTACTTGAACGACGGTGAATGCGCCCATTGATCAGATATTTCCTTCAATTTGGGGATGCTGCATAAATCATGATCGCAAATATATTCATCTCAAAAAGAAGAATCTAGGGCACAGCCCTGCGGAGGTCAACTTCAAACACAACGAAATGTATAATGATCGATTTTTAGTGAAAAAATTATTGGATGGACAGAAGTGGACAATTGAACAAACGAACAGTGCCACCTGAAAAAAATTTTAGTAATATGGGGGTCCTGCTCAGATAAGTCTGAGGAATAACTTTCATTTCAAATGTCTGTAGAGGTAGGTATTACTAGGACAAACTAAAAAACAATATAGACCGCGGATCTACAATGGTCAAACAATTTTAAATTTTTAGCCTTTGCATACAGATTTCAATTGACAGCTTCACAAGCTTGAGTTACAAGAATAGCACCTCAAAAAATACTATATCAATCGCAGTCCGAGACTTGAGTTCCTCATGATGCTTATTCTCCTATTGATGCGTTGTTTTTTCGTGAGCAAAATGATGAAGAATTCTTGACATCGGACTCTTTGCTCCTAATTGGCAGTAAATACCATAACTGGTAGTGTACAAGAGAGAATCCTCACAGTGAAATGCGAGAATAAACTGACTATTTTGGAAGTGATTCTATTGGCAATCCTTCACAGTCACTGAAAGCTCACATTGCCATTAGACCTGCCTGTGGATCGTTAAACTCAAAACATGCCAATTGCGGGTTTTTTCTGAAATACATAAAAGGATACCAAGTTTCCCTTTTTCGAAAGAATAAATCAACTACTCTACGGATAAACAGAAAGATACCTATGCGGTTTCTGATTCCGAATTATGATATTTATATATGGTCCATAGTATTTTTTTTCAGTAGAATTTGTTTTTGCTTATCAAGAATTTCATATCACTAGATTTATTGAGAAGCAAAGCAGCAGGTGTGTTTCCCACGATGAATTAAATATCGTATTTTATATCGGTTTCAGTGACGAATATGCGTATGCAGATTTCATTGATTTGTTTCAAGATTCAAAGATACTGCTTCGATTTTTAACAATGATTCATCTTTATTGGGACAGCTATCTTCGAACATTTGGACTCCAAACTATTCACTTGGATTGCCAAACATGTATAAACACAATTCGTTATCGAGAATGGGATAGAGATGATGAACCTTCATGAAGAGAGGCCATCATGGTTGAACTCTTGGTCACTGAATGAAATGTTTGATTTTTTTAGTGCTGTTTTCATCTTTTTCTATTCTACATCGATCTCTCATCATTTGTTGATACTCCAGCAGAATAACTTCAGTTTCAGCATCTTCTCTTAGATAAAGTTCGCGTACGTATTTTACCCAAATAACTTTTCTTTGCACCACCTTGAATTTAACTAAAAAAATTTAAAAACCGAGAAAAATCAATGTTTTTCACTAGCAGAGGAGAAGGGATTTGAATCAAAAAGATTCCTTGAACCTTTCAGTTATCATTCGCCTAGAATGTTCACCTACTCGCTAGTTGTCGGCCTGTATTTTCATTCCAACTCCATACTTGAAGCTGGTTTAATGCGAAAGTAGCATGATTGTCAAAATCATTAGTGTTAGGTCAATAGGATGCAGGTCCAACGCTCAAACCTCCCTCCTTGAAGGACCTAGAAATTCTGCTGTTCGATTTCTATTATTTTATACCATGTTCATAATGTTCAATTTATTTGAACTAGGCCATTTGGGGCTACCAGAAGTAGTTTCTATTGTCGAATATTAAACATTGAGTCGGTACATTCATCTACTTCCTATTCAATAATGTTTTCATTATCCAATTGCTTTTGAGCAATTAAAAGTGTCTATAAACAAACAGCGTAAGTTATAAATAACTCACTCTGATACGTCAGAAAAGCTTCATAGAATTTTTGACGCACCGAATATCAAGAGAGATTCTGTGCTGTCCAAGTCTATTGGCCGAATGCAAACATTCCATTTTTGTGTTGCTTGAATAATTTTGATTAAGTGGATTCCCCATAACTGAGAATATTTTAGAGAATGGTATGCACTGAGGCAGTTAATACCAATTTTTATTCAGCTTCAGACTCACGCAATCAGCTGATGTTACAATACATAATTTAATGACTGAAGAGTCTCAAAAAAATATGATTTCTTGTAAAACTGTATACAATTCATGCGTGTTCCGATTTGTGATCGAAGTGACAGTTGTCATGCTCACATCAGGCGTTATTCTGTGATCTGAGAATTCTGAGGAATACTCACTTTCCTATCACAATACGGAACACGTATTTTGTTATAGTCGTAGAAAAAGAAAAGTATTCAACTTGCTGTAATGGTCATAAACTCACTTAATGAATTATAGCACTCGTCTGCGGCTCGCGCTGCAAACTTTCATCTGCGTGAGTCATGACTAACATTGCAGCTCATTGAATAATATACAACTTAAGACTATCGAATTGGAAATTGATAATTCGTCATTGGCTCTTATTTTATAATTTTCCATCTTCCACGAAAATGAATAGAAAGTCATCCTTCTCGCTGATTGAATACAAAATATTCATGATACAAGCTCAGAAGACTTTGATATTCTTACACCAGTTAATTCAAAAACGAGCCACGAAAAGGCGAGTGAACGGATCTGAAACATACCTTATTGAAGAAAATAATCTTTATATTTTCAATATACAGGGTGCGGCACGGAGGATGGATGGTTTAAAAAATAATAAAAGCGTTAATTTTTACTCAAAAACACATTTATTGACGGAATCAGATTCTCAAGGAATAGCATTTGAGACAGTCAAGTGTGGAAAATCACAGCAGGCATGTGGTGGCCGAAATCGGTGATGCAGTGCTGGAGGCGCTCTTGGAAGTTCGCGTAGACACTCCTCCAACATCGCTCTCTCAAAAAGGGCAACTTCCACGCGAATAGCCCTTTTCAATTCGTTATGGGACACCTCAAGGCTAGAGTATACGAGACCAAGCCCCGAACTCTGGACGAATTGAAAAGGGCTATTCGCGTGGAAGTTGCCCAAGTTGAGAGAGCGATGTTGGAGAGTGTCTACGCGAACTTCCAAGAGCGGCTCCAGCACTGCATCACCGATTTCGGCCACCACATGCCTGATGTGATTTTCCACACTTGACTGTCTGAAATGCTATTTCCTGGAGAATCTGATTCCGTCAATAAATGTGTTTTTGAGTAAAAATTAACGCTTTTATTATTTTTTTTTAAACCATCCATCCTCCTGGCCGCATCCTGTACAACTTAAGACTATCGAATTGGCAATTGATAATTCGTCATTGGCTCTTCCTCTATAATTTTCCATATTCCAGGATAGTGCATAGAAAGTCATCCTACTCGCTGATTGAATACAAAATAGATATTTATGATACAACCGCAGAAGGCATTGATATTTTATCACCAGTTTCGAAATTAAAAACGAGCCACGGAGTGGCGAGTGAACGGATTGGACACATACTTAATTGAAGAAAATAATCTTCATATTTTCAATATATATTTATTATTTATTTATTGATATCTTTCAACTGTTGCAATCTCAATTGCAATTCGTAGAGTGAACTAAAAAGTGAATTTATGATTATAATTCTGAAACGAATAGAAACCCTAATATCAAATTCACCATTTTCCGGAATATAAATCAAGCATGAAACAAGGCAAATGAAAAAATACAAAGTTGTTCGAAATGAACAACGAGGATAACAGTGAATATCATCAGTGAACTGATAATTCGGGATCCCAGCAAACAGATCAAAACCACGATGTTTCTCACTTGCAGAATAATGTAATCGAACGAATCCAAATAAACATGAATATTCCAATCTGAAATGTTTACCTTGATCATATGAAACATTGAGAAAACAAATAATTTCAAATTCAGATTCGTTTGCTTCTGTCCTTTCCGTATTCATTGTAGATAGCGAAAGCTATATTTTCACATTGAATCCAAATTCATCAGTTGAACATGATTCTTCAAAAGGTGTTGAAATACCATTTCATCTGATAAGAGTTATGATATCGATTGCAATTCATTCTCAGAGAATATTTTGCAACTACAATTTTCTCAGAAGAATAGACTACTACGGCCAATAAGCCCGAAGACTCTCTTAATGTCAATATATCCAGTCGTGAAAGCCTGAAACTATTGATATGACGGAAGTCTCATAGAAATTAAAAAAGGTGAGGCTCATTTGAGGGCATTTCCGGTTCAACCGGAAGTATATTATCAACAAAGAATTGTACATCTGAAGCATTTTGATCAAAATTTCATAAAAGTTACACGTTTGTTCCAAAAGATATTAATTCGGTTCTTACTTCATTCCAATCTCTATATGCACAAGAAATCTCAAATTGCTTCATTTTCTCTGTTTCTGGTACTTCTGGACCCTATTTTCGTGAGAACACAATTACTGGAAACCCTCTCATCTTAATTTTTTTTATACATTATCTATTTCGAAAATGTGCCACAACTTTTCAATTCACGAAAATACCTTCAAACTTTCTGGAATCACTTTTTCACTAAATAGGGCACTTTATTCAATTTTCGCACCTCAAGCACTAAGGATTGAAAGAAACACTTTTTCATTCTCAATTTAACCCTTCTTTTTTCTTATACAGAAAAATTATAGATAAAAGAATTGAAAATAGTATTTAAGTACATTTTAAGAAATTTCGAAAATAAAAAAAGTTATGGCACATCATCGAAATCGATGCAATATCAAAATTTTGGTATTTCTTCAAAGAAGGAAGATATCGTGATACGGCTTTCATTACCTATTAAGTAGAAGCAGCCAAAATTAAGCAATTTGGGATACCCTTTAAAACATATATACGAACATACTCACCCTGTATAGCAATCTAGTCAGTTGATAGTAGGTCACTGGCATTTGGTATTGATTTTTATATGATCTAGAACACGAATACATGTATAACAGGCGGAGCAACTATGTATATCGATTCCGGAAATCCAAATCGAGATGTGGGTGAGTGAATTGGGGTTTGTTCAATTATTGCCTGTTCCAGTAGGAACATTACAATGCAAACCTAGGGCCAGGTAGTTCCGACAATTGTACAATCATTGTATGCATTTGAAAATAAATGATGTGATGTTTCTAAAATGAGTTCCAAGATATCATCATCAAACGATGATATGAACTTGGTTGATATAAATCATCTAGAGTACTGTTATAAATTCAATTTAGTGGCTATATCAGATTAACTTGGATTTTGGAATCAAACTAATCCAAACATTAAATTTTGAAAACACCCGGTAGCATAAACTCTTATCTCTGAGGAATCAACTAAAATTAAAAAATGTAAACCTATCAATCTTTAATATGAAATTCAATTATGTTTATCTAAAAATCATTCATATGAACAAATTTCTCAGAACAATTAAATTTGCTTATATCCAATGAATAAAAACAACTTACATCTATTTTTACCTCAGTCTATGGTTCACTATTTATCACTCTCAACTTTAAATTCAGGTTATATTCCTGATCAAATGAGTTCAACTTCACAATTAGTATTATTATAAGAGGAAAACACTTCCTATTGCTTTTTCTTAATATATGTCTTCTATTTCCTTTTTTCCAAACAACCACATCTGGTACTCTGGATCATCAAAAACTTACACAATAATATTGTAAGTACATACATATAATATTGTAAGTAATTCTCAGTAGATTATAATTCCCACTTAATTTCTTGATAAGTTTCTCAATTTCCAATTATTATTTCACTTTTTATGCTTCTTAGATTATTTTTTCAATCTATTATTATTATTCCTACTCTCTTGATTCTATTCAAATTCACTATGCTATACAGAATCTATATGAATGAATGAATGAATAAAGTCTATCTGAATCTTTTCCTTTCAGGTGACCAATTTTGAATTTGGACAAAATGTTTCTAAAGCATGTTTTACAAAATTGTATTATTATATAAAATCGAATAATCTATTTCAATTTGGAAAAGACCATGAACAAAAATCGAGACAAAAATTCATCAAAACGATTTTTTTTTAATTTAATTTATAATTTTGTATTATTCAGGACCATAACAGTACCTACTTATCCTCGAAGAAATATGACAAGTAAGAGAATTCGAATTGTAATGAATAATATGTATTTTACCAGAAAACATTATTTAAAATTTCATTCGAACGTGACTTACTGCGTTGTTTTCAATTAATTAATTTGAATGCGAAGGTTTTCACCGAAATGAATATTTATTATTTGAGAAGGCAATGTTTTGTTATTCAATTCAGATGAATAATGTTTTTTTCTGGTTAATAAGTTTTCTCATGATGCTTAGGAAGCACTTTCGAGCTACCGAAGCTACCAACAACGAATTTCACTATGATGAAGACGAATTGGCACTGGCAAATATTTTTCTGATGCGTTCACGGCTTCTTCGACCAAACTATTCTATGGATCGTCACAAATTGTTGACAAAAAAGGCGTCTCATGGTGGCCTCGAAGGTGGCTCAACCCCCCCCCCTTACAGATTTCAAACTACATTCTTCTCAAATTCCAATCCATAGCAACAATATTTTTGCAGAGACGGCGCTGGTATGAAGACCCTTGTGTGATCTATTCAGAGGAAACCTTGGCAAGGCAATGATTTCCCATGTGTATATCTGATTTTTCATATTCGCTCGTAGGTATATTGAGAACATCACACCTTTCGTTATCGTAAATAACGCGTTTCTATATAAAATTTGGAGTGAATAAGAGTAAATTTGGACCACAACAATGGCGAATGAGGGGTAATGCGAAATCATATTCAGAACTAGCTCTCCTGCGCAATTGAAATTATTGTTATTATTATTCATTATTATTCCAATATCGTCCACAAACACGGAAAATCTTGAAGAAGCCTAGATCCTTAGTGACACAGCGCCTACCAGATCCAATTCTTTTTCACTAACTTTTAGTTTAGGTCTAACCTATACCAAAAAAACTGAAACTTCAATCCTATAATCAAAAAATCAGTCAATTCTCTCAACGCATGGGCCCTTCCGTGACGGGGTTTCTTCGGGATACGTTACGCAAGATATTATTCGTGTACATCAATCAGTTTCACACAGCTGATAATAGTATTGCTTGGTTGACTTCGATATTTCACAGTTTCACTTAGTTGCCTAGAATCGATCGAGGCTAAGGTCATTTTTGCGTATCACCGTAAGAATACCATGGGTGAATCGCGACTACGCGACTTGTGTGTTTTGACGAATGCCCTTATAGTTCGGTGAAGCAGGCATTTTTCGACTCGCTTGATATTTTCTCATTATTTGGATAGATAAACTATATGGATGTAAGGCTTCATCTGAATCCGTTAGTAGTGAAAGATTAACAAACATCCTCACAAACTTTCGCATTTATTATATAAGTATGATTTGTAGAATTATCCGTTGGGGTCAGATTGATCGTGCTTGTGGGGAGAGATTGATCACTAGATTTTTTGATCATTATCACCCCACAAGAGATGAACAAGCTTCTAGCACCGATTTTACAGTCTTCCTGATCATCTTCCATATTTCAAATCAAACAAATTATGATAAGATACAACCAGACAAAATAAGGTGCACGACGATATGCAGACGATCACTCAGCGACCTACCTAAAGTAACTGACAATGGTTGGTCAATACGCTTCCCCCAACTGAGTTTCAAATATCTACCATTTGGCACAATAAGAAAAAAAAATTAAATTTTTTTTTTGTTTCGGGCATGTCGGTCGTCGTAGTAGATTCATTTAGCTGATCAAGCAGCTCAATTCTATGGCGAGAATGAATCTACAACGACAACCCAAAGGCTCGAGAAAACATGTGACATTTAATGATGGCCCAAAAAGCCTCAATCAATTTAGAAATTTGTAGTCGAAGCAACAAGCCACAAAAAACAGAGGAACAAACTCCGTTCTTCGAGCATACAGAAAAGACTCTTCATCAAATCTACCACTATTTGATGGGAATAGAGACTTGCATTGAGTATTCTAGATATCCGAATCTATCGAAAAATTATTCACAAAGGGAAAAGCCCCAAAATTTAACAGGTTAAGATAGGTCATTGATGCCGTAGTAAATGATTTATCTATTTTTGAAGAAATTGTTTTGGTATAGGAAATCAATATTTATTTGATAAAACGAAAAATAGCCCTTTTCTCTCACTTTTACTCTCAACATTCCGCTTTGATCAATCTCGCCCAAAGTGAATAATCTCACTCCATTACTAAGGAAAAGTTGTGTAACTCCTGAGTTACGTCCGAAACAAAGCGGGGACAGATTGATCCATTTGTATGTTATTCCTTGCTTATGCTATGCATTAAACTTTCTGTGATCAAACAAACCCATTCGGAGTATGAGATTGTTCACGAAGTTCAGTAACTTGTTCTGTAGTTTCTAATCGTCGCACATTGTTCCTCATGATGATTTCGATGGCAACAACTGTTGGGCAAGAGCGAGGTCAAGAGGCTGTGTTTTCGATTTTGGGGCAAAATAACGTGAAAAATTTCTCATCAGAAAATAACAGTTCATTTCGGGCAGAAGTAGTACCTTTTCATGAAATTCCGCAAAAATGATTCTTGTTCAAAAAGAAAATAAAACCTACATGGTTTATTCGACTTTCCAACATATGATTTGGAGAAGGTAAGAAAAAGTACAAAAACAGTACATTTCTCTATGACCTACAACCTCAGATCGGCCGTAACTTATTTTTTTCATTTTGTTATATCCCGTCACTTTTCACCATTTGCAGAGGCATCCGAAGTTACGAATTACAGACCCATCCCCTCGAACCTAGCCAAGGCATATAAAAACACGCATCATCATGCCTTACCTAAAAAAATTTAATATCATTGACAAAAAAACAATACGGATTGATTGAAGGAAAATCAACCGAAGATGCCATAAGAGAACTTACAGAAAAACTTCACGAAAGTCTGAATGAAACAATCCCTTCACGGAATTTATGTAAGGCATTTGATACAGTGTGCCATATTCAACTGCTCAAAAATTGGAAATTTATGGATTTAGAGGTTCCATATACAAATTATTGAAAAGCTATTTATCAAATAGAAACCAGGTTGTGGTGATTGCAGGAAGAAGGAGCCAAGAAGAGAAAATTACATACGGAGTTCCACAAGGTAACGTCTAAAGGTAGGATTCCTAAGCGACGACTCTAACGACTACAGCCGCGCGCTGAAGTCTCGCGACTGTGGCGGCTAGAGCCGCCACGGCTGTAACCGACAGGGGCATTCCTATGCCGCGACTAGAGCAGTAGAGCTAGCAGTGTTAGACTTCTGGCAGTCGCATCAGTTTTGAGTTATATGAAGAATATGTCATGAAGAAATCATACATACAAATAGGAAACTATTCTCATTTGAGGCTAACATACCCAACCCTGCATGAGACTCAGCCATGTCGTCGAATGTGATCGAATTAAACTTTGTACACCTACATAACTAATTTTTTAAATTGTGTTCCAAATTATTCTATAACACAGATGTTTTTTTACAATGGAAATTTATTATTTTAATTTGTTCTAATACCTCTGTAACTCAGATGTACAGGGTATCCCAAATTGCTTGATTTTCGCTGTTTCTGGTACTTCTAGACTAGATAGGAAAAACCTTGAAAAAAATCCTGAGCTCGATTTTCGTGAAAACACCAGATGTGAAAACCGTTTTACGAAATCTTCATTTGTTTTGAGGATATAAAAAATTTTGATATTTGTTCGATTTCGAAATTGTGTCATAATTTTCTCATACTCGAAAATATCTAAAAACGATCAAAACTTTTCAGATACACTTTTTACTGGGATTGCACTGTACTCAATTTTTTTCATTTCTTATTTTGTTTGTTTGATATGTGATGAAAAAGAATGCGTTCGTATTTAAAATTAAAAATTTGTTTTTTTCCGCCCTTAGTACACGAGATGAAAAAAAATTTAATATAGTATCTCATTTCCAGTGAAAAAGTGCCTTTAAAAGTTTTAAGGAGGGTTTCACAAAGCTTTGATTGTACGATTAAAAAAGCTTACCGAAATTCGAACCAATCGAATCAATAAAATCAAAGTCTTGTGAAACAGACCCTATAGCTTTTTCAGATATTTTCGTGAAACGGAAATAGCACATTTTCAAAATAGATCAAATATCAAAATTTAGTTATATCTAAAAAAAATTAAGATATCGTGAAACGGTTTCGACTAAAGTGTTTTCATGAAAATCGAGCCAAGGACTCCTTTCAATGTTTTCATCTTTCGAGTCTAGAAGTACAAAAAAAATCGAAAATCAAGCAATTTGGGATAACCTGTACAGAAATTCTTGAAATATATTTATTTGAAACGAAAATATAGCAAATAAACGGAGTGTTTAATCATTATCAATTGATTTGAAACAATGTTAAGTGAAAATCAATTCAATTAGTTGAACGTCGTCCATTATTTCATGAGAATAAACACGTCGCGGCTGTTACGACTCGACTGCTCATAAGGCAGTCCAGCCGCGCGACTCGGGCTGCCTCATTAGAGCCGCCTCGATCGCGCGGCTCCAGTCGCGTCATAGGAATGGGTTTTCGTTCATTTACATGGGAAGCAGTATGAGTCGTAGTCGCTCGCTGCAGCCGCGCGCTGTAGTCGCTAGAGTCGTCGCTTAGGAATCCTACCTTTAGGTCCTGTTCTATTTCCCATTTATATAAATAACCTACTCAAAATGAAACAGTCTGAATCGGCTTTGCTGATGATGCCGTCATCCAATATCAGGTAAAACATGGGGTGAATTCGAAGAAAAAGTTCAGATAGAATTTCCACAAATAATAAATTATTTCAAGCATAATAAACTAACATCAAATATCGACACGACTAAATAAATGGTCTTCAGCTCTTATGCCTCGAGCCTTTCAGATCTTGTTTTTGATGATGGAATATATATAGCTTAAACAGAGTACATGAATATCTAGGAATAACAATTGATACACAAATGATATGGAGCGAACATATGAAAAATGTTGTGAACACGCTGAGAAATCTTCTTTTCAAGTTCAGGTATTTGAGTAATCATCCGATCTCAAAAAAGCATCTAAAAATTTTCTATCAAGCCTTGATTGAGTCCCAGATCACCTACGGATAGTTGGATGGGGTGGTACATATAATATCCACATCAAACCGTAAGAAATCATCCAGAAAGGGTTTTTGAATATATGTAGTTCATAAAAAAAAAAACCGTACTTTTTCAAGCTAAAGGTTGTTTGAAGAGGCAAAAGTACCAGATTAAGGCAATTGTATGCTTTCAAGATTCTGTCAAACGTCATCTTGGGAGGATACCCATGGCAACATTAAATCACTGATACCACTAGAGGGAGATATACTTTTCCACCACCTATATGTAATAAAAGTATAGGCCAAAGAAATTCGCATATTTAAAAGACATTTGAAGGGTTGGATGAGCAGTGGAAGTGGACAAATAATACACAGATTGATAAATAATAATTGAACAATAGAAACCTAGTTCCGACTCTTATAAATGTAAAAAACAGGAAAGAGACTAAAAAAGAGGAAAAGTGTTTTACCGATTAGAAGAAAAAAATGCCTGAAGATGACAGAATAATATCTGATGGAGACAAGAAGTGATACTCGAATGTGACAAAAAAAGAAAAAAAAACTATACCCAATGATGACAAAAACCATACCCGAACATTGTCCCTCCTGGAATGTAAAGAGGATATTTTTTATGTTGTATTTTTTTTTTGTTCTACCTCAAGAACAAGAATAATTTTTACTTTAAAGTCACGAACAGGTTGTAATATAATTCACCTCTGTGATGTTTTTCGTTTATTTTTAGAAATAAACTGTATGATTAAATTATTATACGCACTGGCCTCATGAAACAGAAAATTGCATTTTCTGAATCTTTGCTTACCTTTCTCAACTAAGTAGAAGATAAACAATGATTTTATGAGGCCAGGCAAAATCATACTTGGTTTGGTCAAAAATAAGAAGAGGATCATAATCCCACGGGGGCTAAGGGGGCGGGCGTGATATTCACTACGTATGTATACGACATTCATTTCTTCTGCGTTAAAACATGTCTTCCGAAAACGCCGGATACATATATTTCCGAGGATATTTCAATTCTCGCCTACGGTTAGTTTCCATGATCCAGGGTTGCAATATATTCTCTTCCGAACACATGGTAAAGTAAATTTTGATGGATCGATGCTAAATCTAGTTGATAATAAATATCGGCTGCAATCAAGATGTCAAAGGGCTGTTCATGGGTCGGCCATGTTTCGATTCACAGGCTGATGAACATACTCTCGGTGGAAAATACCCAATATGGCCGCCATGTAAAAACGTACACTGGGAAACCAGGATGCGAAATTAGTTCATTGTCTGTAAATACATATTATTGCAGAGTTATGTTATGACAAGGGAAACGAATATGTCTGGAAATCATGAATGTAAGTAACACTTTTGAGGCAGTGAATTGATTTGGGTTATCACAATTCCTACAGGGTGCGGCAGAAAATTATTTGATGAATGAAGCGTGATAGGCATGATATTCTGGAATTCCTGCACTTACAGTGAGATTGAATAGTTCACAATGAACTGAAATATCGTGGAGCACTAGCAGAACAACGCCAAACCATCGTAAACAATACTACCTTTTTTTTGTTTACATTTCAAATCAGGGAGTTTTTCTGCCGCCCTTCTGCTGCTTCAAACGTTCAATATTCGGAATTAATGCATCTGCATTACTTCATCATCTGGAAGTTGAATATATCTCCAGGAAATTCAATCTAACGAAACTCCAGGCTATGGCAAAATTTAATTAAAGCGGTCAAGTCAGCGCACGATTCCCTGGATATAAGAATATTCCAATTAAATCAGTACCTACTTCGCAAATTCGATCTATTCCGTAGCAGGTGTTTCTGAACCAATACTGCTTTCTGTATAGGACACAACGGGCGTCACTAGTATCGCATTTGATTATTCCAAGTAGAGAAAGAACTCGAAGCAATCTGCCTGTTCCTCCCAAATAGATTATGATGCGCAGTCTTCCGTTAATTGATAATAAATAATAATATAATAATAAATTTTTTATTTTTCTTCTGAGACTTCTCTCGAGACTTTTCAATTCATTAGGAAACACATTAACCGATTTCAAGCGAATAACCAGTGATGACCGCGGTTATCTACGGTCCTGCCTGCGGTTATCTACGGTTATAGTCTTCAGGGATATTCCTTGTAAAATGATTATAACCTACAATGACCGAAGTCGCTTGAATGCAGTTGGTCCTAGTTGGTAATTACCAATGAGGACCAGGTTATTCGCTTGAAATCGGTTTTGGTATAGTCTAGATCCCGAGTATTGTGGTGATCTTTCGAAAAAAGTATGATGGTGTTTCCCTAAATTTATTTTATTATTATTTCGAGTGGGATAAGAGTGATGAAGATGACTAACTATGTGCTAGCCAAAGTTTCCCTTGATATTTCAACTTCCTCAAGGTACAAGCCGAGGGGGTAACCACTTGGTGCAAAATGTAAATTGGTTTCAAGTATCTAGTGATTTCGGGTTATTTCGGATGATTTCGGAGATTTCGGATGATTCCGAGTGATTTCGGATGATTCCGAGTGATTTAGGATGATTGCGAGTGATTTCGGATGATTGCGGACGATTTCTTGTTACTTAAAATTATTTTAGGAAGAAAAGATATAAACACATATCACTTATGAAAACGAAAACATTGACTTTCACTCGCTGAGAGCTCTATTTATTGGAAACTCACTTAAGCAGTCTTTTTATTTTGTAGGTATTTCTCTCACTATTTCGGGAGATTTAGGATGATTTTGTATTACTTCGAGACATTTCGGATGAATCCATACGATTTCTTGTTACTTATTAATAATAATAATAAGACCCTTATTTCTTCAACTTGAAATTATTTGAGGCATGACAAAAGATATCATCATATATCATTATTGAAAGAAAACACATAGACTGATACTCGTTAACAATTCTATTTATTCGAAACTTTCATTCCTAACACTTATTCTTTCAGTTTTATTCGTTTGTTATATATCCAGTATGATTCCTCTATTTAAGTATTATGTTTTATGGAAAGAATGTATTCTACTCGGTTTTGAACCTTTGCGGCTTTAGATGAGCTCAAAGGTGAGCCATGATTTTCCGAATATGATTTTATTTTATAATGGTTAACATTCTGATGTTGCTCCAAGCATTGCTCTTCCTGCGGCTGTCTTCTTTTTTAAATATTTTTTGCAATGCTCTAATGATGAAACATTCAAAGGTTGTAAAAGCTGAATTTTGAATAATTCAATATTCTAATTTTATAAGCCTTTCTTCATTCTCATCCTTTTTTAATATTTTTGATAGTGCCTCTTTCGCAATTCGTTCCGTTTCTTAGAAACCGTCTTAGCTTTATGCCACTAACGCAGGAATATTGTTCAATATTCAATTCAATATTTCAATAAATTCGAGGCGCATTATGACAAAATCTGATAACCCAATTTTTCCCAAAATTTTGTTCAATTTCGTATCTTCCAATTCTGTCGTCATCTTTAATTTTTTGAAAAAATCAAATAAATCAGAAAATGATGAAATATTCCAAAGTTGTGCCGACTGAATTTTGTATAGTTAAATATTCTGAAAATATTTCAAGCATTTCTTTCTTTTCATTCTTTTTTCATATTTCTGATAGTGTGTCTTTCGAAAATAGTTCCTTTTCTTGGAAATCCTCTTCGCTCTAAGATGCTTACGCAGAAATATTGTTCAATATTCAATTCAATGATTCAATAAATTCGAAACACATTATGAATTTTTCCAAAATCTGTTCAGCATAGTATCTTTCAATTATGTCGTCATCTTTAATTTTTTTGAAAAAATTTTATGATGTTTTCTTTCAATTATGTGTTGAAAAAAAATAATGAATTTCTTTGAAGGTCAAAAGTTCCGTTGTTTTTTTAGACTTGAATCAAACTATTCGATATTCATCGTACATCGAAAATTGATGAAATATTAATCGATATCGAAGATAAATATATGTACAAAGTGTTCTTTTTCGAAATTCAACAGCAAGATTCTAAAGACAAAATAACGAGCAAAATGAATCATTTTTATCCATTGGACATGCTCTTCACGAAAAGGTCGTTTCGAAATGTGATTCAAAATCAAGTTTCTCAAAAACTTCGGTTCATTTTGTATTTCAGGATACGTACAACAGCAACATAGGTACTCTCGAGCGTACGACATAAACAACTTCACTTGAATGATCTCCCTGTAGATTATCGAAATCACTTCGAAAACGAAATGATTCAAATCCGAGTGATTATAACCTATGAAAATATCTACATAACACTAAATACCTATATATTGAGAACATAATATTTTCGTAGAAATGAAAATTTCGTTTATTCGTATCTGTATATATGCAACACTCAACACTCATTTCTAATTAACGTAAACAAAGCATCGATAGCACGCGCAAGACTGAATAGGTCAGTGCCGATGCCGAGTCTAGTGCGCACACTCCTATGATTGCGAGAAATGTGATTTCGGCGATGATTGCGGAAATTCGGTGATGATTTCGGGATTTCGGTGATGATTTCGGACTTCAAAAGTACAACGATTTCGAAGTGGTTACCCCCTAGGTATAAGCAGATATAGTTTACATATACAGGCTGAGTCAAGAGAAACGGCTCAAAGTCCAGGTGTGTATTCTACTAGTCGAAATAATTTGAAAAAACTCAAATTTTGTTGTCCGATTTTCATTTGTTCTCAAACTACACATAAAGTTTGGGCCGTTCTTCACGACTCACTCTGTAGATATACAAGATGATTCACGATGAGAGTTGGTAAGAATATTTTAGAGGAAGACCTCAAGCTGAAAACTTTAAATCTCATAGTAGAGCTTTCTTAGGACAGACAAACTTGAAAAGAAACCAACTTTCTTTATTTCGAAGTAACATCGAGTTCATTGATGATTATAAATAGAATAAGTCTTTGGAGTCGTTATCCTGAAGCCAGAAGTGGTCTCATCAAACAGTAATTGCACTCCCGACATAAATTGGGGAGCAAGCTGTAGCCAGATTTTCAGAAAGGTAAAGGCGATCTCTTTATTCATTTGTGTGAAATAAGAGAAAAGAAGAATTATGTCATTCCAAGGAGAATACTTGAGTTCTCACAATTGCTACAGATAATACAAAATATTTGTTCTTTATTTGTTAAACATTGTGAATTGTTATATTTTAAATAATTCATCGTGAGAATACTTTTTGATATTACGCCTATGTTGTTTTGATTTTTTTATGTAATCATTTATATGAAATGAAAGAGGAAATAATGGAGAAAATATAATCCTCAAATTCTACATTGCTTTAATGTATCATCTGCATATTTTGTCTATGAAAAATTAGCCTTTTAAACGGTTAGAAAAAATTTTCATGGTGACTTTCTTCTGATTAAAGTTCTGAATCTCATTGAAAAAAATTTTGTCCACTCCTCAGAGATCAGGATGAAAAATATATCTCGTTCGTAAACTCCGATGATTGTTGCAAACGCTAAATGAATAAATATATGGTGAAGAAAACAAGAGTTGAATAGTTCAAGAAAATGTTTGTAAATTGGAATCAAGAATATTCAACAGGCGAAATCGTCTTTTTTTATGAAACAGGAGTTATAGTTCAGAATCAATTTTCATCACTCACCACCAATTCATCCAATCACTTATGTTCAATTAGCAACAATATTTAATGTACGATGTTATTCGAATGGTTAATCTTGAAAGTTCTGAAAAAAGAGTGGAACAGATCAGTATAATAGAATAAAGAATGACATTTGAGAATGAAAAAAAATTCTTATTTTTTTTTTGGCTTGCCTAATCCGTGGATCTCATCTCAGCTATACAAAATCCGCTAAGAATGTCTTTTGAAATAGATCTAAGAAAACGGTGGTCATATTGGAATTTTGTTTTTTTTTCAACTAATTCTTATTGAGTTTTTTTTTTTTCGAACTCACTCGTAGAGAAAATGAATGAGTAATTCATAGATTGTTCCGGATAACAGGTGAGCATTTTGAAGTATTCTGTAGCATGTATTAACTTAGTCCACTATTTTTCAAAGTTGATTACACTTAACCAATCGGAAAAATGGTTTCTCAGTGGAAGGAAATTAGTGTTGCTGATTTTGTTATGGCAGACTCTGAATTCAAAATCGAAACCTCCTGCGGTTTCAGTAGAGTAATCAATTAACGGAGGAAAAGCAGTGGTATGTCCTCTGATAGAAGCTGGAACATCTAGTACGAATGGTCAAACTGTACCGTATCTCAACCACCTGAGCTATGTGGAATATAAAAAAAAATTTTCACCTCCGATACAGATAATAGAACAGCAAAAAACGTTATGTCAGGTAAATCAGTACAATTTTTATGAAAAAGTGATTGACTAAATTCCAGAATGATTTGTCTGATTATTGAGATAGTATGTGAAAATTCAGTATTAAATTTTGTTCCTCGCCTCATTCACAATCTGAAATCACAAAGGTTAAACTTTTCGCGACTTTTTCACTGAATAATGAAAAAAGGGGTCACACGTTACCGAGCACGATACTATCCTGAATTTCTCTCGACTTTATCCATTTTGAAATTCATCTGATATTTCATATCTGCAGTTTTCCTATTCAGGCCTAATAACTCAAATATGTCATCTCGATGTTCCGCATTTTGTGCAGGTAAGGATCAATATTACAATCCACTTCCGAATTTTCCATGAGGAATAATATGACATTATGCGCTTTGTTATTCGATGAAAATGGAAAGATTTTCATTGTGAAAGGAACATGAAGAATATTCAAGAAAATCCTTTATGAAAGAGGATTATTGAATGGAACTTCCATGCTCTTTTATGCATGTCATACGAACCTATCCAATTGAAAAGTACCCAGAAAACATTAGCTTCCATGATGAATGAAAGCTGATGAATAATTGTAAGATCTATAGATTTCAAAGCTATACATTAGGTTTTGAAGGCATTCTTATGACCGGCGGTAATTTTAGGATGATTTTGATATAAATGTTTTCTAAAACAGACTTTTCTGCAATATTCGAATAATTCAGCTCAATTTTGAGAACAAAATACTGTGACATAGACAGAAAATCTCATGTTTTTCTTTCAAATCGCAATCGCAATATAGGAGTACTTGATATCTCGTTACTAAACTCAGCTAAGACTTTCGCATCTTTCCGTCCTGCTCTCATGAAATTTGTAATTGTCCCACCCCCATTTCTTTTGAATTAATATTCGTTCATTTTGAGTCTTGAATATTCTTCTTCAATACTGTAGCAAGGGTGCGCGAAGTTATCGAGAAGTTGGAAGTACTAGTTCTGAAATTATGTCAAATATTCAGTGCTTAATTAGTGCCGTTCGAATCAATGACAGCACCATTCTAGGTTTCGAGATATTGACGATTCAAGTGCTGACTTCAAGCTCGGCACCAAAAGTTTAAAATAACAATGAAATTCATATGCCAATAATAAGTGCAATTGGTGCCTATTAGTGTTTTTGGAACCAATGAAAAATGCATAGTTTTCATAATATCCGGGATTATTTCCTCTGGTGCCAACTTGACGCTCAGTACCAAAAATTTCAAATCACCATGGAATTCATATGCCAATGTTTAGTGCCTAATTGCTTTCTATTAGTGCGATATGATTTCAAGCTTAATAGTGATCGAGTGATGTTTTTTCGTGAAGTTAGCGATAAGATTTTGTTCATATTCGTTACCTCAGAACACGTCTCAGAATTTTCGACTTGGTCAACCGATTTTAATGCTGGTTCTGACAACAGCATATATGAGAAAATCATACAGGTCACAAATTTGCATTGAGTTTGTGTGGAAGAAAATGATGCTGTGAAATTTCGAGGCAGTTCAACACTTTTCAATGATTGATTTGCATGGAAATTATGAATGGTTCCAACGTCTGAAAATCATATGGATATTGGCATATTAATGGCGTGCCGATGGAATTGAATTTTGGAAAAAGGACCCCCCTAACAGGATTCGAATCTGCTACCTCCGAATTACTAGTCCGTCTATACGCTATTGAAATTAATCTTTCAATCGGATCAAGGGTAAACACGAATCATCGGTGACCATCGAAAGTGAATGAGTTTTCCTTCCAACTCCCCAAAGAATTCGTCATGAACGCCATAGTTCATGTGCTAATAGCATAGTATAAATATTCATACTATGCTAATCCTAACATCAAAATCTGAGAGAGTGGTCAGCGAAAAATCAGATGAAACCATCGAGTTCACTATGGTACAGTTGGTAGTGCGTCGGACCAGTAATTAGGAGATCGCAGGTTCTTATCCCGTTCGTGAGGGTCCTGTTCCCGGAATTCGACTCCGTCTGCACTCCATTAAAACTCAACTTTCTTCATTCATGGGAATATCACATTGATTTCAATAAAATTCGAGCGAGTTAAAGAAATTGAGGTATAGGATACCCTAAGAGGAGGCTCATCCTGAAACACCTAAATTGACAAACCCTCAGGAGATTTTCCACACCTCCTTCACTTGTTTTGTAAATAACAATACATTCGATATAATTTAAATCAAAGTTTAGAAAAATGACATTCTGTCTCATGGGACATGGCGGAAAATAGATGGCCAAAAATTTGATGTCACCTTTTTCATTAGTCTACTCAAAAGACACATACTTGTTGGTTGTATAAAAAGTTATTTTCGAATCAAGTGCTGAAAGTTTTACTTTCCCGTACGATACTTCCTGCATAAGATAGGAACATTATTTTTTCTATAACCGTATTATAAATAGAAATAACAATCAATAACAATCAGTACAACTTTTGAAATTATTTGTTGTGACACATTGATAAACCGGTTTCTATAAAAAGTTATAGACCATAACATAGGAATAAATACAAAGATTCATGAATGCTATCTTTTATTTATTTGCTATAATTGTTGACAATATTGATATTGAAAATGTAACTAGTTGCATAGAATAGCGTCACCAAAGTGTATTTGGTTTATATATTTTATTTAGATTATCAAAATATGACAATAAAACTTCCTCTTGAAAGCTCTTCACTCACTTCTCTTTGCACCAGTTCAAAAAATTAGTATATTCATTTTCGTACCTTTCTTTTGATTTTTCCGTGCTCTTTTTGCTGCTCCTCGAATCTCTTCTGGAAGCTCATGAGATGATTGCATCTTCAATCTTGAATGATTTTTCAACAATCAATTCATAAAAATGAAAACAGAAATTCATGAATTATGAAGGATGTCAGGTTCTCTTTGAAAATAAGATATTTTTCAAACGGACAATTACGTTGATAAATTGTTATAACATTGATGAATCCGTATAATTCGAAATGTTCAACTGAAAATATAAGTGAATAGATTAATTGATCTCATGATAAAGGTATTCTGCTTAACAAATTCAACATAAATCTACTTTCCCGCACTAGTGCGGGAAAGTGACACTTTTTGAACCAAAAACAGTGCGGGAAAGTAGGTACTTATGAACGGTTGTAGAAAAGAAGGATTTCATGGAAGGTTTGTCTCAAAGAGATATGGGATACTCATGAAGCTAAAAGGGCCAAAACCAGTGTATTTTCACTCTCAGTTAAAAACTCTGATTCAATTTATCCAGTCCCATGATGAAAGATATGTGAGCTCATTAAGTGAAGATGCTATCCACTTCGGTGATTCTATTTTTGATTAAACTATCTGTGATTCACGAATGTTTTTCGTAGGGGCCCTGAAAATGCAAAGAATTTTTTGTTTTATCATTTTCTGACGAGTTTTTTCCAGCGGAGAAAACGCCTCCTGAACTTTATGAACTGAAAAAGTTTCAAATTTTAAAAATTTTAAATTTCGGTGGATTCATTCAGCAAAATCGGCACTATACACCAATAGGCGAACAACGTATCATCCATCACACAGATCTCATGCTTATAATTCATCATTTCATAGTAGTATTGGTCAATCTCCTCTCACAGTTTTTTCTCGCATCTGTCGAATTTTTTATACAGAGGACAGTTCTGCCAACAAGAATTCAATTTCCGTTTTTCTCTCTATAGATTACATATATGCAACTATTTGGTCTAATTTTCCAAATCTTCTCTCGGACATCTCGCGCCCTCTAGTATGAGACAATGATGTTTATTATAGATTTTATTCAATTCCTCAGTATCTGTCTGTATGTTATTCTTTTGTCTGTTAATTTCCACCGCTTCAATAAAAACACGTTTATTATGTTTCGATTTATGTCTTAGGATCTATGAATTCTCAAAATCCATACCATGGCCATTCTCTATTTATTTCAATAAAAATTCTGTGAATTAGAGAAATTGATGTTTAATACTGCAACTGCACCTTTCGTTAATTCAAGAACTTATGGAAGAGTATCAATGCCTTCCGCACTCGTATCAAAACAAGTATTAATGACACATTTAGACGAACTGTTCATTGTAGGTATTTGAAGGTTATTTCCATGTTTATTGACATTCTTAATACAAATTGAAGAAATTACTACCTACAACATACTAGCTTCCATCATTTCGTAATTTGACCACGATATTAGTATAAAGTTGAAAATTGCCTCAAGTGATTTATGTAGGAAATAATGTAATACATGAGTGGAACAATTCATTATTTTCCGAGTCAGAAGAACGTCACCAAAGTGCAGCTAGGATGGACATATTTATTAAATGACTTGACAATGACCTTCGAAAAATTCGATGATGATTATTTGGTGAGTTGAATCTTGGAAAGTGAATATTCATAACAACAGTGAATTCTCGTTTGGCCTAGTGCGA
Organism: Hippodamia convergens; assembly: GCA_038502775.1. NCBI lineage: Eukaryota > Metazoa > Arthropoda > Insecta > Coleoptera > Coccinellidae > Hippodamia > Hippodamia convergens. The sequence continues at coordinate 18,074,067 of CM076611.1, forward strand.
ATATTTAAAATTGCTTTTTATGTTTTGGGAGTTTTCTTATGTCTCAAGTTTTCAATCAAGTCATCCATGAGACAATAGGAACTTTTGTTGGTATACAATATCTTGCATTCCTGTCGTTGACTAATGAAACACACTATTTTCAGTTTATTTATTCATTTGGCGATCAAACTTTTTCTTATTGATGAAACCCAAGTTCAGAACTCGATTTCTCATGATCCCTTATTCATTTTCTTCAAATTTTACCTTCCGGTGAAAGTTTATTTTATATCCTAGGAGTCAAAAGTGTATTGAATATGTATATATGTATTTCCATGCATTAGAGCACTTATCCTCCTGACGTACTGGAAAACGCACAAAGGGAAATAAAGAAATATTTCGTTTCTTCGTGCAATCCTCTTTCTACAGCACACTATATTCAGTTATATTATATCATATTCCAACTGCTGCAGGAGACCTGAATAATCCATCAGGTTGAAGGGGGTGAGCTAAGGGGCTAAGACCACCACCCGCCCCTGAAAGTGTTTTGTTGAGTTATACCTAAATATTCATTATTTTCATCAAGTGTATACCCAAATTAGCCCCACTTCCCCGAAAAATGTCTGGCAGGCGTTTTTTTTAACGAATCATTCTCGATTTTTTAGTTAAAGTAGTATAACTTCATGTGCAACCGGACGATTCACCAACAGTTGCACCACTATTACGTCTATTGATATAGTGCGGATTCTTTCAATTTCCGATGAATATCCTCCATGAACTACCCAATCTCATGGCATTGAAAAATTAGGTCATCCAAATGGGTGTTTGAGAATTGTTAGTCTTAGTGTTCAAGTATCCAATACTTTCTTATAGGGAAAATATTGACAGAATTCTCATTTGAAATCTTTTTTTTCTAGGTGAAATAATACTTGTTTTATCAACTTGTTGCGCTTACAACTATATTAGCTGGATATTTCAACATTCAAATTCATTCGAAATTTGATGCCTTCATTTATTTTCTCACGGTAAATTATTTGTTCCAATAATAACATTGCAGAAATTATTCACTTTGTACCCACTACAAAGTACAGGGTATCCCAAATTGCTTGGTTTTGACTGTTTTAGGTAGATAGGTAGATAAGTTGAATTTCAGGATATCTCAATTTCTTTTTCAATTTCGATTTCGAGAATGAGCCATAACTTTCTCATTCACGATACTATCTGAAAACGATTGAAACTTTTCAGAAGCGTTTTTTTCCGGAAAGTAGATATCATAGAGAGATATGGAAGAAGCAGACGTACCCTAATAACGGGATGCGGTAATCGAATAACGTCTTGAGCTATTTGTGGCAAAATTTAGCCTTATGGAAGAATTGCTTTAACGGATTTATCGACGTTAGTTGAAAACACACAAAATGACAGAATCCTGTGTGCACCTATGGAGGTTAGTTTTGTTCTTGATTTGAATTCAAAGCAATTTAGCTGGGAGAAGTCCGATTTCAGATTTTAGTTTAGTGTATCATTGCATTTGGAGAAAAAATGGAAAAGAAATAAAGTGTTATAATTGCAGGTGGTAGTGGAGCAGATATAGAAACCTCAATTATAATATTTTTGAAGATTCCAATGAATATGATATGACACTTTTAACATCGATGATTTTCCAAATGAGTGTAAATTCAACTTTGAGAATGCAAGATGCAAGGCAAGATGTAATCTGAATTTACAAAGCAATTCAACATTGAAATTTTAGGTATACCAGTCTCTTTATGGTGTTTAGAAGACTTTTCCATCCAAATAGGATTTACAATGATTTGGTTATTCAGCTCAGTAATTGTCACTGATAATAAACCGATCTCTCGAAGTAATTAACAACAACCACAGTTACCTTCTATAACATTCTCAGAATTTGCGTTGGTTGAACCAAGACAGGCTGCGACGATATGTTCAGGTAATTTTTAATATTATTATTATCATGAACAGGGGTCGTTGTGGCTTCGTTCAGCCTTCCGGGAACTTCGACCACAAGGATCTTTTGTTCTTTACCCAACTCGTTCATTTAAATCCCAAGGAGGCCATCAATGGTGTTATGTACAGGTAATTATGTCTGATAAATTGTGAATAAAGGTTTTTTAAATTGTTTACCATCTTAACAAGATATGTTTCGAACTGCGTTTTTGTTATTGTATATGCACATGTAAAACCCTAAACCTCTTTGATTCAGGCTGTTCGAGAAAAAGAAGCAGTTCCCAATTGCTGGCGTTTTATTGATGGTACTGCTCGAGCGATCTGCAGATGCAGAATAAATCGGGAAAAATATTACTCGGGACATGAAAGGATGCCCTGTATCAAGTTTTATCGCATATTATAAGAGGAAATGCTTGTATTGAAGCTGAAGGCTGTCACTTCCACTTCCAACATTTATTATAACTGTATTATCGATATTCTACAGGCTTTTGTTCAATGTTTGTTCCATATTGTTTTAGTATTAGAAGTCTCAGCCTAGTAGAATTATAATTTGATTGGCTGTTGTCCAATAGAATGCTATTCAACATGAGATTGCCACACATTTATGTTTTTCTCGTAAATGTTTTCGGAGAAATTTGTGGAGATGAAAGAGTTAGCATATGAATTGAGGTTTTCAGCCATATTTTTTTCAAGAAGGGAAATTTTCATCCAAATTAAAGTTGTGGGAAAAATATCTTGGGTCTTACTATTTTAACCCTCTCAGAAAATACTTCAGGGTTGAAAAAATTCATATATGTGTGATTTCATTGACGAATGATAATTAACAAGTTTTCTGTCTTCCGTTCAACATACAGGAAAAAAAACAATTTTTTTATCTTCTGGAGGCTGTTACCTCGGCTGTTACTTTCCCGGGAAGAGGTTTTCCAAAAATTTTTATACCGAATACCCACTTTAATTTTCTGAAGGAATCACCCCTTTCATTTTTTCATTGTTATTCAGATGCACCTGCATATGTGTTTTCAAAAATCTTGTTAAAAATAGGTAGGTATGAAAAAATTGTTAATGAATGTTTTTTCTTAAAAAATGTTCAGGAAAAGTAAAACTTTGCTGAGTATCTGTAAAATTTATGGGTATTTGCTTTCAGTGCAGAATTGAAATCATCTATTCCACATTCCAACAGAGTGCCCCTAATTTCAAGAACTGCAAAATCAGTGAAACATGTTCTTTCGAGCATTTAGGCCCGACGTCGTAGATTAGTTCTCGACGTTTCGCCAGTTCGAGTATCGGGCATCTTCAGGAGTTATATTTCAGCAGATGTTCTCACTGGACTGAACTGCCTGAGTGTGATGGGGATGCAGATTGTACTTCCTTATATTACCTTGGTCGGGGGGGCATGGCCCAAATGCTCGAAAGAACATGTCACATTGAACGATGGTCGCGAAAGCCTCAACCAAAATCGGTATTTGATAGCACTTTTCTACTTGTAATTACTATGTAATATTTTATGTTATTTCTCACCTCTTTGAAGTAGTGTTTTCCAAAACTGTAAATTTTTCATTTGATTGCAGATTTAATATTAAATTAAAATCTGAACTTTATATCAATTCTTGCCTCCTGAGTTGAGCAATTTTTGTCAGTAGGCACTTCTGTTATAAGTACGAAAAACGATTTGATTCGGGTTTCGCGCTCCTTTTTTGTTGACGAAAGTTCTACAGCGCAAGGCTGAAGAATGACGTAAATTACGAAGATGTGCTCTGTTAAATCTCCGTAAATAACGTGATCCGTTAACGCTATTAGCGCCCGCTATCTCAAAATCGATATACGCATGCGCCGTACCTTTAATAGCGCCCAACGCTAATAAAACACGACGGTAAAGTTCCTCCCATATCTCTCTAATATTTTTTAATAATTTTTTTTCTCATAGAACCACTCTTTTATATTAAATACGAATGCATTTTTTTTATTGCATTTCAAAAAAAAATAATTTGAAATAATGTCTTACTCCCAGTGAAAAAGTTTAAAGTTTTTATCTTTTCATGATATTTTCGAAAATGATAAATTTATGGCACATCTTCTGAATCGAAACAATTTCGAAATGTTGTTATGTCTTCAAAACAAATCGATGAACAAATGAAGATCTCGTGAAACGGTTTTCTCTATTGCCTCGCTTCTGGGGTTTTCAAGAAAATCGAGCCCAAGACTACTCTCAACGTTTTTACCCTCGGTTTTACATATCTAGTCTAGAAACATCCGAAATACTACCTATTCGATCATACTGAAAAAGATAACTGCCTCACACTAATATATTTGAATAACTGGCGTCTCACAAAAAATTACATCCACTAGATAATATTAGCAATTCTACGGTAACATGTCTGGAATGCTCTATCGAAAGACCGCTTACTAGGTTTGAAAAAGTTTATGGGTAAAATTTGTAGCTTTTTCGTGAAGAACAACTGCTTCCTTAACACTGATACGAAACAAAAGTAATCTGCTCTAAAAAGAACTATTTGCCCTTGCATGTATCTACCTTTTTCTCGCTTTTTCTTCAATACTAAATTACCTTAAAATCAGGATTTAAAAAAATTATAATCAGCTATCCCACAAACAAGGCTTAAATCAGTATTATAGTTTTAACCTCGTTTTCAACACATTAATTCGAGGATAAATATATATTTTTGGTAAAAAGCAAAAATATGCTCGGAGGTATTTCTTGGTCATAAGGTCTAACGCACACGACCGACAATCGGTGAGCTACAATTTTGTCGGTCGAAATGCAGAACACGTATGTGAATGCACCAACGCACACGAACTACTTTTAGTCGTACCTACAAAACTGTCGGAGCGCGCTCCATTTGATTTTATTCGTAGACTGTCGTCCGTGTGCGTTAACCTCCTACAAAATAGTCGGTCACCGACAATCGTTCGTGTGCGTTAGACCTAAATCTAGGGAATTTATTGTATGTATGTATTTATTTTATGTATGTTGATGTTCACATTCCCGGACTCATTCTGAATGCCTTGGCAATTTCAAAGTTTTCAATACGCATATCCATTCATCAAACTTGTTGATACGAACCTGGGTACGAACTTGTACCGAAATTAATGGATGAAGTAATTTGTGGCATGCTATTCCTTGATAACATTGTTCTGTATTGACATTTGCGACCACGTAACCCTATTTCATGTACTCTGTACTGTTTAATATTCTGATGTCAACGTTATTTTCTTGTTGATCATTCATTGGCTCTTTGAAGTTGTGAAACCCCGCAGATGCGATGATGAGAAATTCGCACGATCACTTTGAATTCCCCTCATGTTTAATCAACTCAATTTATATTTATTGAAATATGTTTGCAATATACCTATTTCCCTAAAAACTGTGGAAGGGTTAGGAACAATATTTTTTCTTCCAACGTATAAATGAAAAACTTTCACGAATATTTTCCATCTTGATCTGAAATAGGTAAAAACCATGACGATCGGTGCATAAAGACATGACCGAATTCTATGTTCCTTCTCGAGTACAGCGAATTAAAAGCCACACTTCAACTTTCCCATGAAAAAAACAAAGAATATCGAGAATTTGAACCAATTGAATTACTCGACGTCAAATTTCAACAAATCTTTGTGGCTCCAATCAGATTCATAAGGCTTGATGAAACTATAACAATATCATTGAAACCACTCTGAATGTCACTAGGGATTTCGGAAGTAATTGCACAATTCACCATGGTAAGTGTATTTTTTCTTATCATCACAAATGAGGAGCTTCATTGAATGAAAAATGGTCGACTTTTTTGAAAGAGCTAATATTTTGTTGGAATACTTTTGCGAAATAGAAAATCACAGTGTTTTTCTCTCGGTTTTTCTCTATTGAGTCAGAGCCTCAACCCATCCCACTTTCTAGTAATTTATTTTTCATCCATTTTTATTATAATATCTTTCATTTTCAGAGGATTTCATCCTTCTTATGGATTTTTCTCGTTTTTTTGCATGTCTCAAAAGTTTTTTTTGCACAGGTCTAATCGCGTTTCATATACAAACTCTTATGGCTCCTGAAAGCACATAATGAGTTGCTTCGATCATTTCATTCGTGCAATCTCATTTTTCCTTTCAATTGCACACAATGCTTGAATGTAGTGGGCTATATCCTTCGCTTTCATTTTCCGCAAGATTAAATACGGCAGCATTGAAAATATTTCGGTATACAGGATATATTCGAGGGAATGAAAAACAATATTTATTTTCGTTACTCTTTTATATAGAGTTCGTTGGCTATTTCATTTTCATTGCGAACTATAGGCCAGCTACATATTGTGTCCTTGTTCGAATAGGAAAGTTTTCCAGCATTAAAAGAGGGCCTAATGCGGTGGAGTTTGAAAACGATAGGTAGTTGTATCCGTACGATGCAGCTTATGAAGAAAACGGATTATTCTAACAAAGAGGCTCTGCAATTAGCTAGGAGTCGAATTTTTCCAAGATCGGAATATTCAACAGACGATGATAGATGCATTCATAACAGAGTCGATAAATGGTGAATTTCACACAAATGAGAAAAAGGCTTACGTGAATTCAAACCAATCGAAGAACTCGATCTGAAATTTCAACCAATCTCAGAAGCTCTGATCAACTTTACAGTTCTTGATCGAGTTTTCTAAGTTTTATCAAACAAACTTAATAGTATCTTCTGAAACAAGTTACAGAATGCGCTCCTATTTCAACACGAATGCTCCTTCGTCGTTCGTTTTCGAAGGCATGACTGTTGGAATGAGTTTCATCACAGCACCAGTTTAAGTTTCGGTTTCAGTACTGTAATGAACTCATTACGATACTGAAATAGAAAACATTTGGTTCTACTTGAGTTTCTTGAAAGTAGAAAGTGTATTGTCTTAGATATCAACATCGAGGGGAAATGCTCTAGTAAATTCTTGAACATACGATAAATAAATTTCTATTAAAATCGTTGAGTCAGTATTATTCATGAAAGATTAAAAAAAAATTTGAATCAATTGAGCATGCTCAATTGATTGACCGCCAGCCTCATGAAATGACCGAGGACATAACGAAATTAATTTCATGAGGGATATTATTGAATGCAATCCATACTAAACAGATGCAACAAAGAAAACAATGTCAAGTTCACAGACGACTAAAATTATGACGATCATAAGGATCAAAATCATAAGGATCAAAATATTGTTGAAAATGGCAAAATATATAATGTGTTCAGAGCGAGGTAAGGGCCTCGAAGAAAATACAGAAAGAAACAGAACTAATCGGTTGCGAATTTATTTCAGATTCGATTTGGAAAAATATTATTAGGTTGAGCATCATTACAAAACCAAAACTCACATAATGCATAAGAATGACAGCTGTACACTTGTATTTTGTTTGATAAAATTAATAGTGCGGCCAATATTCTAGTACGAGGAGATCGCAACACAAATTGGAAAATTGAATAAATCAATAAACTCGGTATCTATGAAAATGTCTAAAAATAAATTGAAATATCGACAAACCTAAAAATTTTTTCATTCCAGTATTGTTCGTTCATTTTTACTAACCCATGAAAATCCAACACAGCTTTTTGCTGCACAAGATTAAACAATGACGTATTCTGCGAACCATTAGGAGTGTTTCTATTATTCCGAGAACAATCGTGGAATATAGTGACTGAATGAAGCGTATTCATGAAGCTTCGAACACCAAATCCAATTTTTCCGGACGATGGCGAACAAAACTACCCGGACGAGTAATGTGTAATAAGCTGAAAATCATTGTGCAATAAGCTGAAACACAGATGACCAATCGCCGACTTCAAATTTGTTACATGTTGCCACCAAAAAGATTTTTCCCGAAAACGAACAAAAATCCGAACAAGTTCAGAGTCGACGATTGATCGTCCTCTTTCCGGCTCACGGGACGACGTCGCGATGAAGGTTATGTTTGTGTATGCTCTCTCTGTCTTTCACAATCGCACAAGTTTGGCTGACGTCTCATAGCGTTTCTTGTCCAAGCAGTTTGGTCCGACAAAAACTCGTTTCCGATTATATTCCGACATAACGACGTCCACTTCTCATCGGTAAATAATGTTACATTCGAGGTTACATGATTGTTCGACTTGCAAATTTTTTTGGTTTTTGAAATATCTCAACAACAACATGGCATAATTAGAGAAATTCAATGGCACAAAGAAGCAGAAATAGGGCCCAATTAAGTAAAACAAAAATTTTCTCGAGAATAAAAGGTGTTTGGCCAACTTCAATCAGATCTCTGCGTCCGTCAACAGTAGTTGAAACCCACTAATTTTTCAGAAGATTCAACAAATCGCATTTTCTTCTTCTTTTGGGGCCATCTTCTCACGAGGTCAGATAGGATGATTCTCTTCTGTTTTCCAAGATTTTTCCTTTATTTTCAGCTGCATAAAACTGTAGTGCTTCTTTCTATTCACGTTGCCTTTATCAACTTGTTGTTATTATGATTATTTCCTCATCGAGTTTCGAATAATTATGGTTTGTGGATTGTCGCCATACAAAGTTAAGCATAATACTTTCGAGAGTAGTTCTAAGTACACAGTATGGGAGAGTTAAGTGCAGAAAAGGCATTACCTCGGATAGTGTGTCTTCATTAACTGTCCTGAAACACTTTGAACTCATATTCCGAAGTTAAATTATTCTAGGTAAAAATGAAAAACCAAGCTTCGAAAACCTTCAAAAGACAGGTGCAAACAAAAACTATAGGATTGTGATACATCGTTCGAAAAGTCACTTTATCCAATATCAAATTCGCTATTGAGAAATGATATAAATTGTGTACCCCTCAGTTTAGCCGGAACTTACTACCATGTTTCCTCACATGCTCCGAAATCTTATTAAGAATGATAGTGATGAATTGAACCGCCGTGTAAATGTGATGAAAATGACATGAAAACCGTTACATCAGCTCATTCTATTGAAGAGGTTTTTTTCCTGCAACAATTATTACAAAATAAAATTTTTCAAATAGAAAGGAATGTGGCTCGGAATGTGGACATGTGATTCATCTTTTGAAAGGCCGTTTCATTCTCAACTTAGGAATGTTATCGTCCTGGTTATCGTTTATTGCGCAAATATCGAGAAAAAACCAAATATATTAAAAAAAAAAATTTTCCTGGAATTTCGCAAATCTTATTGTTATAATAACAAACTTCTTCATTTTCAAGATATGAAGGAGAAACTGAAAAATAATAATAAAATTGTGATTTCTATAGAATTCTGTGGCAATGTCCATTTGATTCAGAAGGCCTACGCAAATTGTTTTGTGCTGACAAGATGTTGTTCATGAATTATCCAATTTGTGTTTGAATTTCATCGACTTCAACCGACTTCAACATGATGCCCTGCATTAGACACATTCCATTTCTTCCTCGATTCCTCCTTATGGGGAGTAATGTCACCCCCTCAGTCGCCCCCTTGCTCGATCTATGGATGCGATTGAAAAAAACAAAATTTTACTCACATCAGTTGGTCCCAAATATATATATCATAAAGATACCTAGGTACATATCAAAGTAACTTTTTTTTTCATTTTTCGAATTGATTAAAAAATATTGAGCATTCGAATATTTTCACCTTTCGGTTTCGAGTAGAATCACCTCGAGAATCACTTTTCAAGCAAACTAGACCCCTTGTTTTGGGTCACCTAAATGTTCTGATAACCCTTGCAATCAGGTCGATCACTCCTGAGATGTTGAATAATGTTGAAATTTTTTTTATTTTTGTAACTAAATTATGAATGTTGATTTTGTGGATGTTCAAAATGTTCACCGCTAACGGCAACATCTACCCGATTAACATTCATAATTCATCTGAGTTTTTGATATTGTACCAAATTTCGAGAATCATCGATTTAAAGATTTTCGATCTCGATTTTCAAGAAAATAATAGCATTTCGGAATAGAATATCAAACAAGTCCGTACTACCTATTCAAATAGTTTGGGGGTGGTATATGTAATTCGATCAGGGTTGAAATAATTTTTACACAAAAGAATGAGATTCAGAAAAATTTCGACGTGATCTAGGATTTGCCATGAGTTTTTAAAGTACTGAGGATAATGAATTCATTTCATTTGGTTTTTTGATATTATATAATCCGCAATCTGCAAATATTCACTTCATAAACAATATACAGTAGTTGCGAAGTTCGGATAGTTCAGAACTAAGTAACAAACTACAATCCTGAGTTCTGTGGGTTTATTCAACAAGAGACTTCAAGAACTGGAATGCTCAAATTAATGTACGTGTTCTTTCAATGATTTTCAACTCGAAATAATTTCCTTAGGTGCTCAACCGAATAATGTAGTGAACCATTACATCATTTCGAGACATGTGGAAAAAATCGTGATACCTTCACCGAATCGACTGCTAATCCGTGAGAGATGCAGAAAAAACAGTCACAACTCGCTAACGCACAAACCTAGCGAAACCGCATCACTTCCCGGAGGACTCGCGAATTTTCATCCACCGGTAGAAGCGATCCTCCAGTTCTTCGCGACAGGTAAACTTTCCGTGATAAGCCGGAACCCAACACTGCGCACCAGAGATTTCTCGACGACCGATAACGATGCACTGGCGTGCGGCTCAATCCGGAACCTTTGAGCTACCGGGTTCGCACGGTTTCACTCGATCCGGCGCGAGTTGACCAAATAAAAAACAATTTTCTTCTAATTATCGCTTTTGCGACAATCATTCCATGGTCTCGATAACAAGCGAAGCCATTCATGGACTCGCATAATTAGACTTTGATCTTACCATCAATTTGTTGAGTTTTTTAATTTTTTCCATATGTGACTCGATCATTATGAACACAGAACGTAATACTATTGATCGATGCTCATGATCTGAAGTTGAGGATGTATGTAGATATTACTTCCTCATCCAACACTGCGGTGTCTACGAAACATCAACTGGGGATTATAAATAGATAAAAAAATTTTTTTAAAACAATATTGTTAATAAGGATAATTTTTTCACTGTTTCAAAACAATACCTCAATTGATAATTGGGAGCCTGGTCAAAACGAAAGTTAGTGACGTCAAATTTTAAGACACGACAAATCTTTTGATTACATGTAATTCAATTCGAAATTTGTGAAGCTCCATTATTGGATTACTCAGATTTTCTATTGAGATTTCTGTTAGGATGAATGAATCAAAAACTAAATGACAAAAAATACAATGACTATGTTGGGATAATACTTTCACTATTGAAAATTTTTTTCATCATCAGAGCACCGGAGCTAAAGATCACTTTTTTGTTGATATAATAATATTCAGGGTGTATAAGTTCAACTTCCTACTTGGCGTTTCTGAAGAACTGGACCTATTTGAAATCTGAAGATTGACATTATGTTGTTGTTTGACATTATCTACTGAAATATAATATTCAAGGAGCAGGAGCCTGACCACTTTCAGTTGACCAGGGAGTGAAAAAAAAACAAAGGCTTTTTTTAGGTTTTTTTTTTGTTTTCGAATTTGATAGGGTACGCAATTCCGAATTCATATGTACTCAAATCGTTGCAATCTTCAAAATTCTTCTCAAAATATCGAGAAAAAGGGGAAATTCGGTATTTTGTTTGTTATTTCTATTCTGAATGTCTTCAGCACGAACCGTTTTTACTATTTTGAAGTAGAAGAATGAGGAAATACAGTACATTTCTAGAATTTCGAAAAATTCGTCATGGGTGTTGAAAATTTTCGGTCAAAATTGGGATCAAGCTTGGCTCATATCTTTCGTTTTTCAAATTGAAACACTATCTTCTTATGATTGCCTTGGATTCTGCGGTGAAAAATGATGATAATGTTCGAACATGTTGATGCCTCTATAATCAATGATCCTTGAATTATTTAGGATTTTCTGATTTTTTATCATAACTAGCGTCAAATTCATGGAATGTGTTTCATATCGACAATGATGAATAAATTCAGAAAAAAGGTGTGTCTCTAGTGACTAATTGGAATAACCAATCTCAAATGCTGAAAGTCATTGAAGAGTGGAAATTCAAAAGGGTCTAAGTGCCATTTTCACGAAATTTTAGATTTAATTTGTTATGGGGTCTATGTGCCAAGGCCAATAACCTATGAAACAAGTCATCCGCTTCAGGCAGTCATCATTTCTGATGAAAAAACAATTTTTTTAAACTTTTTTCATAAGTTTTATGTAATTTTTCAGTTTGATTTTTTTGGCACTTAGACCCTTTTGAATTTCTACTCTTTCATTGTTGATATGAAACAGATTCTATGAATTTGACGCTACGTACAAAATGAAATCAGAAAATCCTGAATAACTCAAGAATAATTAATTTAAGAAGCATTAACATGTTGGAACAACCATCATGATTTTTCTTCACACAATCCAAAGCAATCATGAAAAAATAAGGCTATTTTGAAAAACGAAAGTTATTGACTCATCTTGATCCCATTTTTTGACCCAGTATTTGGAACACTCTGTGAAGATTTTTTCAAAATTTTAAAAATATACAGTATTTCTACAGTCTCCGACTTCAAAAATGTGAAAACGAGTTGTGATCAAGATATCCATAGATAAGAAATAACAAACATAATACCGAATACTCATATCATTCTTCTTATTCAGTCAGGAAAGTATTATGACGAATGGAACGAGTCGAATATGAATGTGTTCATGATTGATCACTCTGTCCAATTCGAACAAACAGAAAAAAAAATTATTTTGAATTCTGTTTTTCGTTCTCTGTATAACTGGAAGTGATCAGGCTGAGAGAAACATGAATCGATTCGATTCGGGGTCAAAGGTCAAATGTTTTGGGGTTCCTGTATTTCACTAGAAAACGGATAGTTTATTCAAAAAACCTGGATCGAAAGTTGTAGATCCTTGAATTCTTCACAAAAGTGGTCCTTAGGACCACGAGATTCGTGAGAAATTACGATTCTAAGAGTCACATTATAAAAGAAATCCACACATTTTCATGCCACTGTCTTATCCTGGTTTCCCGTGTAGGTCTACTTCCCTAACATTATCGACAATTTCAGGATCATTCAAGTTCTAGACATAACATTATTATTGCCTGCTGTTTTTCAAGATATTTCTATAAGATTCATATTCTTGAAAGTCTACAACTCTACGTTAAAAGTCTTATTTACTCCGATTTCTTCTTCTTCCTCTGCCTCTTGTTGAATATTCATAAATTGTTGTAATGTGGATGAGTTTTTGCAAGGGAGCACCCAGAATTAGTTTTCCGGCGAGGAGGGGGTGCTGGTGGGCTCCATCAACATGCATTTTTGACGTTTGATAGAAAGTCTCAATTTTTCTTCAACAGAAATGAATCTCGGCCTCCCTCCTGGACTGCGTTTTTGGCCTCTTCATTAAAATCACAGGAATCTTTCTCCATTTTACTGAACTGGACAATTGAGCAAGACTAAACATGGCCATTGGTACACGTTCGAGGACACAGTAGTTCTACTTCTTTACATCTACATCTGGTACTACAACCTTTTTCGCAATTGCTCGCAATAGTTTTGAGTACTATTTCTGGAGTAGATAGGAGTTAATTTTGAATCGGTTCCAGATTATCTATCAATTTTCAACCACACCGTGAGAAATCACGGAAAAATGAGTAGTGGCGTGGAAATGTGTGCATATCATGTATATTCTGACTACTCGGGTGACTTTGAGAATTGCTATACTACGTACTATGGTACCTTTTTAAAGAAAAATTCAAAAACGCCGAAACTTAAACACCTGACCCCGAATATCTTTATTGACCCGAACCCGACTACTGTATTCTGAGCGGAGTCGAACAGTCAGCATCACAACCTGTACTACACGAAGTTCAGACAATATGGCAGCATTGTGGAAGTATTCCAGAACTCCCTTAGTTCCGGGTTGTGGTTGGGTTCAAGTTTTTGCTGTTCACGCTAGTTTTTGAAGTTTGTTCAATTTTTTCTCGAAGATTCTCTTATAAGTTTGTTACGTTCATTTTCTTTACAAATGAAGTATTCTCAAAATTTCCAAAGATGTAACATAAATTAAGGGTAGGAAGCTCACGGCTAAGCTCTACTGGGAAAGGGGTGAATTTCTCAAGGTTGTCATTCAAAATTAATTGAACTGAAAAAAAAATAGGGAGGGCTCCAGATAGTTTTGATAATATCAAATTCACAAAGATAAATTTATCAATTCCTACTTTCCAAAATTCAGTATTTCCAAAACTATCAAGTGTTCTCAAAAAAAGTGTATGATCCTAAATTGAAAAAATTCACTGATAGACTTTCAATTGATGGCACTGAAGTTCTCATAATTGATGTGTAGAAAGATGAATACCAGCTTTCATTTACAGGGAATTTCACAATGAAAAAATAGCATTAAATAGTGTTCGACTTTTCTGAACGGCATCACAAATTCATTTGACTAGAAAATCACAAGGTGTGAGATTCTATTCAGGTCTCAGGATTAATATACGTTCCAATATGATTATCTCAAACTAATTCTATGATAATAAATGCAAACTTATATGAGTAAATGATAAGGTTGTACTCATCCAAAAGAAAAAGTTCTGTAAGGGTTGGAATGACTCCTGTTTTGCTCCCACCAGAAGTTTGTTCCGATAATCAGTATAAGGCAATCGGGGTGCCTTTGCCTCAGCAAATAGTTTGCATAAACCAACAAACCAATTCCAAATTCAACAAGTAAGAGAAAAGATGCCTGCAATGGAAATTTATGAAGAAGGCAAACGAAAATGAAAGCATCATATAAATATTACCTAAGATGGAGGGCGGCTTTCTCTAGAATTTTTACCAGAGTATGGAAATTTATCCCGTACAAGACGAAAATTTTACTTGATTCCGACAATATAAAATCAGCAAAACAATCAGCAAAATCAAATATCATCAACAATAGTCCAAATTATCCAACGAATTAGTCGAAGAAAAAAAATCCTCTTCGGAAACAGTTGATATCTTCTATACTCGAAAAGTACGAAAATGTGACGAAAATGAACTGCATGTCATCAGATTTACGCTGATCCCATCTGGGACCATTTTATCTTTATTTACTGTGCGCGGACAAGAAAAGTGTTTTATGGTTTGCCTATACTTAAGAAGCTGGAAAACGATATATTTGAAAACAAAATAAAAGACAAAGTAACATCTAGACCGAACGAAAATCAAAAACTGTGCCGAACAAATACATCGAAGCCTCATTCTAATAATATATTCAGATTTAACTAATAAATAAAAAGTCTCAAATAATAAACGTTACAAGTTCCTTTTCAATCTAGCTGCGGTTGATGCATCGATCTTTTCTCACTACGGGATAATTGTACTTATCCCATAGCAACAACACTTCAACCTCTCTATTGTTCCTCAATTCAAAATTACTTATAATTTATTTTGCATTTTATTATATTGAAAAAGGGCCATATTTCAAATCCAATATTCACTAAGAAATCGTCTGAAAACTCCTTCACCTGTTTATACGATAATGCCATCATTTATATCATTATAATTGTTATTCTGAATACAAGATGCGTCTTTCGAAACAACCCGATCACCATCGCCCTGCAAAATTAAAACAAACATGTTCAAAAATCCAACTTCTCACCCCTCAAGTCGAATATGAAATTAAACTTCCTCGACTACTTCATCCCCTGCTGTTATATCGATTCCGCTTAAGGGACTTATCTGAGGTGTCGTCTGCGTGATTCGTCAGTACTGCCAACTTTTTCAATTTCGACGGAATACATTCACCAGATCGTAATCATGGAACCGTACACATAGACAGGACTTTGAAGTTCGTCAGATGTTTATTTTACGAGCGTTTCGGGGATTACAGCCATGTTACGGATACGTATGAGGCATCGGAAACGTTTCAATAAAAATGTGTCAAGTCGTTGAACGTGGACTTTCTAGAATTACGGGACGGATTTGCAGGAAATCGTTTTCATATTCATCATAACACTAGGATTAATACTTGATAAAGTTCACGACTTCAGATATAACGAACCCAAAAAAAAAACGACAAGGTCCAGTGGCGGCTTTAGGGGGTAGCGAACGGGGCAATCGCCCGGGGCCTCGCTCTTGGTGGGGCCTCGCACAACAACCTGAGCAAATTTTGATATTGATTTAGATCCCTTATTATTTATAAAGGTTTGAACATAAGGGTAAATTCGAAAGAAGTAAGTTAGTTAATACATTCATTCAGAACAAAATTGAAGAAACTTTTTTGTAGTTTTTGAATATTGCGCTTTGTTGAAACGTCCGAATGGGTAATTGAGGCACCAGATGTCCGATCCACCAGATCAGTAGGTGGAAAAGAATGCACACAACACAATTAGGGTGAGAATTATCTTAGTATTTAGGTACAATAAATAGTTTCAAGCCCGGAAGACTCTCTTAATGTTTAGGTACAATGTTTACTTATCTCAGATGTTGAAACCTCATAAAATATTTATAGCTCTGTTGACCGTTCTTTGGCGGTCCCTTTGAAATATTCGTTGAATAATAATGAATTCAATCCATTGTGGAGAATAACGGAAAGAGGAGAGCGAAATCTGTTTTTTTTCAAACCCAGGGATTAGGGATGAAAATATTGGGTTCAGTTTTGTTATATTCTATTTTTTCCATTGTTTTCGGGTCTTCATTTACATTTTGAGGTCGTATTCATATTTTTTGAATAAAATTTTTCTTGTTATTGAATTGAGAAATTAATTCAATTCGTAAGTTTCTCAAGCCGTTCTTTTCAGTGTGGTTATTGTAAGTATAAATTTGGATACCAACTATCCAATCAATTTATCCAATACATAATACTTCATTTAGCAGTATATCGGATACTCAAAAGTATCCAAGTTGTACAACACTACCACGAACTGCTCTGAGCTTTACGACTTGATACAACTGGGACTTCACGTTCACGCCCTCAATCAAACTCATAATTAGTGGCTCCTCCATCGCTCGGAAAACCCCATGAAAAGTAATATATGATGGATTCTGCAGAGAAATTTTCGATAAGAATATCGTAAAAAACCACTGTTTCCAATAGAAATATGCATACAAGATGGCGCCATTTCTCAAGAAACTTTCTATTCTGTTCATCTGGATCATGAAAATAAACAGTTTTATTTTTATGGTCTTCTCTTAGAAACCGAAAATTTATTTTCAAAATACCTAATAGTACTTTCATCATTTATTATCACCATCTGTGGGAATTCCGCTATCCGTCTCTTTTTCTACAACCGCTGCAGATCCAAAGTCGAAGACTTGTGGTTCAATGGGTTTGGTTCATTAGAACGGAATGAACAAACGGATCATTTCCATAGTGGAGAACTGAAAAAGTGTGAAAAATTTGACAATAACCCATAAACAACAGCCAGACTTACTTTCGCATCACATACTTTTCACGAAGGAAAAAGGGCCTCGCGAAGACTTCTCGCCCGGGGCCTCGCAATGGCTAAGGCCGCCCCTGACAAGGTCTCAGTGTGAAGACATGAGTGAAGATTGAAGGGTTCTATATTTATTCCTCTAGCTTATTCAATTAATTTGAAAACAGATTCAGTTGATAGATTCACTATTGAACTTTTGAACAAAAGGATGAAAAAATACGATATTTTCAGTGACATAGAGTACAGACCCATAATAGGAAAAACTTTTACGGAAGCTAATAGTATACATTCCACGTATGCCTATAGGCCAAGCAAATTACCTTAAAAAAATAGTGTGCCTGGAAATAATTAGCGGAGTTCAGGAAACTGTTTTAATCATTCTTCTAGGTCTTCAATGAATGTTGTTTGAGCTTTGCTTCAATTTCCCAGTGGAGCATATGTCGTCCCGTTCGACAAACTCTTGAATTTGCACAAGTAGTTTTGTAGTTTTTACGATTTTCGAAGTAACATATTTTTCCACTATAAAACGTATAATACCCATGAAACTACGAACTTATGAACGGAATGTCATAGGAAGAGAGTTGTAGACCATCATTTTGTGATAGGAACGTAAACCACAATGTTTATTCGCGCAGTAGCTCATCCTGCTGAGGATGCCGATCGTTTCATCATAGCTTGTTCTCTTGAATTTGCTCAGCAGTCTCATGAGTGTGTAGATAATATTGGGGAGGACACTGACCTTTTTGCAACTTTGATTATTTCAGTCCCTCTGTGTTCCAAATTTTTTCTATTTCAGCCTGGCAAAGGCAAGCAAGACGATGTTATCTTTTCCACTTGCAGTTTTTGTTTCGAAAAACAACAACTTGATCAGTATTTGCCGATTATTGATGGTTGATATCTGATTTGTCGGTTGCTTATATTTCTATTCTTTTCTGTTATCTTGTACAATCTTTTTGTTTTCTTTTTTTTTTGTTTCCTGATATCATAATGTGCTTCAGATGAAAATATTGTTGATTTTTGGGGTTTATGGGTCTTTAGTCCCCCACCCTCAGTTTGTATTTAATAGTAATAATAATAATAATATTATTCCTTCATGCTTTTAATGGCTGCGACACTACATAATCATTCAATCAAATAGATAAGAAATGATTTCAATACAGCAGTCACTTACAGAAAGTAAAGATGTCAACAATGTTGATAAAGAACTGAATGATAATATCTCCAATAGATCCAATTGAAACCCTTTTCATAAACATGCAACACTTTCACACTATCTCGGGGGTCAAAATTAAATTATAATTTTAATTTAAACAAAAATACAAGAGACCATTTCTGATGCACTTCCACTAGAGCTATGAACCTAGGATACATTTAAACCTTCATTTTTCTAAGAAAAAAATTATGGAATTAATTTAAAATGATACCCCTCTAACTTGCTAACGGTACTCGTTGAGCAAAATTCTGAGGGACAGAATTTTTCCATTTTTTTGACACCTGACACCTCGTTTAAAAAATAGTTTTTTTGAAAACCTTTCGACTCATTCGGTAAAAAAAAAACTATTTAAAAAGATTAGGTCAAAATTGAGGATAAAAACCTTGTTGTCTTAATTTTTTCAAATGTTCAATCAATCAGTCCAAGAAATCCGATCGATCTACCGATTTGGGTGGGACTTTGGGGAACATCAGTATTTCGAGAGATATCGACTGTTGAGTGAAAAATTACCATTTTGCATTCAAAACTGAATATCTCGAAAGACGTAAAAAGCAAATTAGAGCTGAATGAAAAGGTTATGCGACATTTGCATCGGTCTAGCTAGAAAAATTTTTCCGTGAGTGTAGACCAAAAAATAAAAATTCGAAAAATTTTCAAAATTTTTTTTTTCGTGCTTTATCCGATGATTGCATGGCCACTGGTACTGTGAAAAATTGTTAACCAATGATTTCAAAAACTTATTCAGGCTAGAAGTTGGTTCTTTATTTTCTATACGTCCATTTGTAACTGAAATACAGACGGCTGTAAAAAAAAAATTTCTGTCTCTTCAATTGTTTCGCGAAGGGTATTTGCAATGTAAATCTTCTAAATATATTGTGAGCAAATACCTTTCAAGCTCAAAAAATCCGAATTCTCTAGTTATTCGTTCTCAATGGCTATTACCCCCCCCCCCTCTCACGTGAAAAAGCTATATCCGCCCTTGAGTGAAATTCCGTAGTCTGTCCAATTTCGTAAGTCACACCAACTATCAACACAAGAGTCACTTATCTGAAATTTCAATTGAAAATCGAGATTTTTTCACAAAACTTGACTGAAATAGAAAAAATATCGTCCTTAACTCGTGGCAGAAGGCAATGCCAACATTCATGTTGCAATGAAAGCTCATTGTGCAACTTGTATTTAAATATACTATTATTTATATAAATAACAAACAGGGTTGAGGGACAAACTGTGAACCCGCAAAGATATACAACAAAAATGTGAACAGCAACAAAAAATAGAGGTGAATTGAAATTGAAATTTAGAGATGGTGGACACTCCATGTATCACATTTTATGTTTCTGGAAGCTTTGGCCTCTAGAACTGTGGATGGTGCCTATTCTATTCGTTGAAAATCGTTTTGGAAAGGAACCTCTTGTCGTCTTAGTATCTTTTTCCTCAACAAATGTTTGGAGTTAGATATTCTCATCAAGTATCAAAAATATACTGAAACTTCATCATGCGAAATCACGAACTTTTAATTGGACACCGACCTAAACGCCCTAAGCTCTCTGAGCTCAAGGCAAATGGAAACTCCTACTCCCGGTTCGCATGTTTCAGCACATGGAGAAACCGAACCTCTTGAATGAAATGCATTCTTCAACGATGAAGAAGCAAGCGGTTCTAGAAAATTCGTATCGTTCCATCCCGCGGCTCAACAGTTAGGATAAAGCAGGGAGAGATGACGCACCTTTAGCAAAATGAGGCAAAAATATTGTTTGGAACTAAACAAGTTCATGAATTCATGAATAATTTTGTTTGAAGGAAGTGCACGTTTCATGAAGTCACCTGCGACATTTCGCTGTCGATTTGGTATCTTCGTACATTTCGGCAAAATAGTTGGCACGAAATTCCACAATAAACTTCTGACTTGAATTGAACGCATTCGTTCAGCTGTAATATCTGTCTTACAGGTTAGCTTTATTTTCAATTAAACTGAAAACAAACAGTTAGAATTATTATTTTATTACTTATCCATGATTGAAAAAAACTACTATGATTAGTTCGAATTAAGGCCAAGTTCAGATGATCGCGCGATTCCCAAACGCGCGACTAGAGATACTGAGTAGTCACATAGAAATGTTTATATGGTCGCGCGTAAATTGGCGATCACGCGCGATCGACTTTGCTCTGTCGCCAGTATCTTGTGTCGCTCGACGTCGCGCGTATTGAAGTACAACTGTCAGGCATAGACGTGTTCAGATGATTCGAGCGATTTGACGTACAAAGGTGAAATATTGACAGATATTTCAATGACTTTTTCTGTGCTCGAAGTCTAAAAATAGCCTCAGCACATTGTGAACGATAGAAGAAGAAGAAGATTATGACAGTAGTCACGGACTGTCGCGTTATCAACGAGCGACCATCTGAATACATCAACGCGCGTTAACGAGCTACAAACGTGCGTTGTCGCGCGATCATGTGAACTTAGCCTAAAACTCAAATGACGGTTAAACTGTGAAACGCGTGATTGAAAGCACCGCACATGAACTAAAGCCGGTACGATTTCGTAAAGTGAAAGCTTCCAACAAATTTGGCGACGTCGAATTCTGTGCATGTCTCAAATTTTATTTCGAATAGTACTAGGGCCCGCCATCTGCATAGCTTTCGTGTCGAAGTGTACTTTCGGTAAACGAGTTGATTGTGAATGTCCCTTAAGAACAATCTCGATAAGAATGGACCAATGCAATATCAATTCATTGATTACTGGACCACCAGGGTTTCTACAGGGTGTTTCCTTAACATGCGGCAAAAATTCAGGGTGCTGTTCCTTGGACTATTCTAAGAATATTTTGTCCTTTGATGATTTTTGAAAAACCTCTTTGTTTCGAAGATACAGGGCAAACAAAATTTTAGATAATAACATTTTATTATGAAAAATTACATGAAAATTTAACTTAACCTACAAAAACTGTTGAAAATGACCACCTCCAGCCAGCATACAAGCATCCAATCTTCTCCTCATTGACAGTGAAAGATAAAATGTTAATTGCTAATACATCACAAAACGAATTCAAATGAAAACCGTGTTTAATCTGTATTCCATTACCATCTGAACTTATCAATTTTAAGTCAAAAAACTGGCCGTTTTTTATAGTTGTCAAACACATTTAAAAATAAATTGTACCTACTTAGTAAACACAGTGCGGTACGCATTTTTATTTATACTACTATCAATTTTAAAAATATGAAAAATGTTGTTCGCCCTGTATCTTCGAAACAAAGAGGTTTTTCCAAAAACATCAAAGGACAAAATATTCTTAGAATAGTCCAAGTAACAGCTCCCTGAATTTTTGCCGCATGTTTAGGAAACACCCTGTATAGTAGACGATGCGAAGAATTAAAGAGGACAGAACATTGAGGATCGGAAGATATAATATTTCTTCATTAATTTTCACGCTCGGACAGCTGAATTGACTAGATCTTACCAACCCTCTGGATTCCACAGTAATTAAAAACCTTTTCCACTCGTCTGAAGCAAAAAACTGATTATCAACGAGCGATCGTTGTTGAGAACATAACGAGGGGATTAACTTTACAACGAAACTCGAAATAATTTCACGTTCGAATTTGTAAGAGAATATATACGATTTCTCAAGTTACGAAGTTTACTCCGTTACAATACAATTCTACATAATGATGAATCGGTAACTGACAATACGAAAGTGACAAATCATGAAGAACATGACAAAAAAATGGTTATGCAAAGAAAAAAAAGATATAGTAGTTCTTTTTGAATATGGTCATCGTGAAACATGAAAGTGACGCGGATCCCGCTCGAAGAAAGAAACGAAGTTAATATTTCCAGAAACATATAAATTCTAGACACGATTGAAAGTCTGTAAGGAGGTTAAAAAAACACTTGTTGTGTCCACAGTAAAAGGGTTACAAGTAACAAGGAAAATATTGAAAAACGACAATATAGTTGGGGATTAAGATTGTCTAATACAGAAGTGGAAGTGAAGATTAAGTTTGAGATATCGTCACTGAAACTAATGAAACAATTTATTTGAAATATAGGAGTTTCAGGGAGTTTCAGAAAGAAGCATTTGAACCGGAAATACGAGAATAAATGGAAAATTTTGTTAAAAATTTTATCCATAAATTGGTTTTTTTTGCAGAACTAAAAAAAGCTTTTAAATCAGGATTTGAGCTCATATTCATTAAATTTCATATCCTCCAGTCAAAACCATATAAAAAGTTCCATATCTTTCAGTTCTGTGATAATGTAAGGTGAAAGAATCAGAGGAAGAAGAGTGTGAAATTTCATTTGGAATTCATTAGCACAGTAGAAGTGGAACTTCTGAAATTTAATGGGTGAACGAATGAAGCCTGTCTCCAGGGGAAGCCAGTAAAAAAATACTGCCTTGTTATGAGAATGAGGAGCAGACGAGCGATGAAGCGTTTGCCCTGAAGTTATGAAAATTACCATTGTTATCCGCTCATGATTCAATTTCGAGTTGTTTTTCATAAATTTTCTCTCTAGAATGCACCAGAACGGGTTATTTTGAAAAAAAAATGTTGTACACAACTCAGTTGGAATAGGAAGTCTCAATATATCGCTGCAGCAAAAAACAACACTCGTGTACGGATATGTGAACAATGCATGTCAAAATAATAAAAATAAAAGAATTCAATCAATAAACCAACGTTTCGACTTCCTCTTCGAAGATTGGATTCAATTTTTTTTTCACTATTGAATTTTCTGCGACCTGATGTATTAAAATTTCGGACTCAAGTCCAAGATGAAGAGAAGTTTTTTTAAGAATAGTTTTCAGTAATAGTGTCAACTGCAATTATTCTTTCCCCGAATTTTCGAAAATTGTACTTTGAATAGACTTCAAATTTCGATATTGAAGTTGATATTTGATTAACTTCGATGAATTCAGCGAATTAGAAAAAATAATATGTGATACTAGTACATTCGAACACTCGTTAATTTAAAATCATGTCACTTCGTGATTTTGAACTGTTGTAAGAATACAATGCCTTCTGCACTTGTATCATGAATAATTTATCTATTCCACTATGGCTCTTAGTTGGCAACACAAAACTTGAAGTCTATTATATATATAGTTGAAGAGATAAGAAATTGAGATTTGAAGTGTCCACTCACCACCACATTATATCTCAGTAGATTCGATAAATGTAATTTTTTTCTTTCGCTCTTGAATTCTCACCATCGAATCAGGAGTCAATCCTATGTACAGTTCTGGAGTAATTGAATTTTGACGTTTGACAGTCGTCAATACGTTTCAAAAGAAAGTTGCGGTTTTCATATCCGCTCTTTTCGTCTTTTCTTTTCCCTATTAGTTAAGAATATTTATAATATTTGAATGTGCTTGAGCTGTTGTAGATTCCATCTCTTTCGAAGAAAACTTCTTGTTGTTCAAGATGATTCGATCTCTTGAGTACTGTCCGGATTTATATTGTGATGCTGATAGATGAGTCAAATATAGTAATTGCATGTTACTTGATACTGGAAAATGTTCGAGTATCTTTCACACATTGAACACGAATGAAATTTCTTTCCAGAAAAAACTTACAACCTCCTGTTGAATAAATGAATGTCAGTGATCTGGGGCTTCACTTCGAATTACTGTTTGATACTCAATTAATATAGTCGTCACCAGTCTTCTCCAGAATGCTTGGCTCCGTTCTCAGGTACCGAATATCTTTCCACATTAATGAGACTATCTAAACTCTCATTTAACTGCATTTGTCTTCATTCTGTTGGGCTTCGCATCGAGCATACGATATGAAGAGATACGACAGCTATATAATAATTCAATTTGAATTTGTCTCAGAAGAATAGGGTTGCAATTGGAAATCCCGCCTATGTGTAGGTATACCTACTCGTAAGATTTCCCATGTTCGCAAGCTGGTCGAAATAAGATTCATAATAAATAAAAAAAAATTCTTTGCCTTTACGGGGGCCACATTTTTTAAACATACATGAATTCAAAATAGTAATCATCGAAATGAATACCATTTTCAATTCCCAGGCTCAGAGATCTTTTATCATGTGGTTGGAGAAATGTTATTAGATTTTGTCACTGAGATAAGAGATATAGCGGTTTCAGCCTTGTTGGGCCTTTTCAGTATCCCATACATCTCAGGACAAAATCTTCCTAGGAAACTTCGAAATTTAAAGCAATTGGTTGTGAAGTGATGAGTAAAATATTACAAGTACTCAGGTGGTGAAATCCAATTGCGTCAAAATGAAGTTTCACATCTCCAATCGAATGCAAAAAAAGAAATCTGTACTTCCTCTTTCACTGAATGAGATTTTAGCAGTGGCTATATTCAGGGCCCGCTTGCTAGTTACTCAAAGTGATGGAAAAAGCCCAATTCTTTTTGCGACTGTGAAGCCAAGTGTTTTTAGGAAAAAGAAAATTCTTTGTCTTTACGGAGGCCACATCGAGAACATTTTTCAAACATAGATGAATTCAAAATAGTCATCATCGAAATGAATACCATTATCAATCCCCAGGCTCAGAGAACTCTCATCATGAGGTTGGAGAAATGATATTAGATTTTGTCACTGAGATGAGAGATATACCAGTTTCGGCCTTGTTGGGCCTCATCAGTATCCCATACATTTCAGGACAAAATCTTCATAAAATGAAAGCAAACCAAGCTTGAATACCAAAAAAGAAGGAAACTACAAATCTTCTAGGTCAAGGTGAATTTTATGGAAAATTCATGAAAAAATTACTTGATATACTAAGTTCTCAGTTTGGCTCAACGAAAAAATATCAATGAATTATCCATTCCAAACTCTTGCATCTAGTGTTTTGTAGCCGATTATGTTTTAAAGATAAGTTTCCGGAAAGGACATGTTATTTTTTAAATTTTTGATAGTTATTCGAATGAAAAAACGAAACCTCAGTTTTATTTGGATTTGGACATAAATGCCATTCGAAAATATAATTTGTCAAAATATTCAGATCAGAAGTTAAATTTTCCTTCCTTTGGAAATTAGGATGTCGGAAAGCGAGTGCAAGATTGCTTTCAGTGTAAATGAATTACACTGTAAGTGTAAATGAAGTACAAGAAATATCACATAAATATGAATTGAAAAGAAAGGGTGCTAAAACAAATCCTTGTTCGAGACATGAGAATGTATAAGTGACTTTTTCTATAATGTAGCAGTAGTAATGTGCTGTGAACTCATCACAGAATTGTTTCCAGTTATTCTTTTCGTTTTGTGGTTGTGGATACTTACTTCGGATCCTATCAATTTTCAAATCAAATTAAATCAATTGAAATTTCATAATTTGCATAATTTCGTCACACCAACTGTCGAGATATAATACAAAAGTCACAAGGATGTGAAATTATATTTGAATTTCGAGAATATTTCACAAAATTTGACTGAACTTAAGAAAATATGATTTTTCCCGTCGCAGATAACAATTCCAATACTCAACTACAATTTGCCATTCTTATTGGAGTAGTACCCCATTCTTCAACTTGTTTTGAAATATACTATTACTCTATTAGTGGGTTTTTCAAGTCTCTGAATGCCAGATCGAAATCGGTAACGTTGATAGAGATACCGAGATAGATTGGTTCGAATTGAAGTATGATTTTTAATCGCTTTTTGAGACCTACTTTTTCTATCAACTACCGTTCCGAAAATATAATGCAACTTTTCTCATTCGCTGCATCTCTCGTTCGAAGCCTTGGTGGCAGCTTGTTTTCAATAATGATTTATTAATAATTAAAATTCTGTTGATGATTTTGTTATTTTTAATTCTGGAATCATCTTTCCAATGAGTGCCCAAAGGTAGAAGCCT
Source organism: Hippodamia convergens (assembly GCA_038502775.1). Taxonomy (NCBI): domain Eukaryota; kingdom Metazoa; phylum Arthropoda; class Insecta; order Coleoptera; family Coccinellidae; genus Hippodamia; species Hippodamia convergens. The sequence goes on from CM076611.1 coordinate 18,100,456, forward strand.
TGCTTGTATCTTGTAACAGCAGTATCTGTTTACTTCTCTGGACATTTATTGTGTTCATGTAACTTCAAGGTTATTCAAACTTTATTGCTCTAAATTCAGAGTTTGCGGTAGTCTGTCAATTTCTACTAAATATAGGTGCACCGGGGTACAGAGACTCCCTTTACATTTTGTTTAATAATAGGATAAAAATAACTTTTATCGATTAGATTGAAATGGAATAAACAACATGCGAGCGTATCCGCTCAGGTCACCGGATATCCTGTAATATCGTAGATTGGGGAGTGGAATTGCACATCTAACACCTGTCGCCATTCCTTTGACTAGCAAATAACTCGAGTCTCGAGAGGAGATATCTTCGGGATGCATTTGTTCTACGGGTCACTAGCACGTCAAATTCAATCAGTTTCAAGCGGGTATTCGGAAATGTGAAGGCGTGATAATATTCTGCTCAAACTCCTAGAGGAATCTTACGAGTAATTTGAAACTATTCAGATAGAACACGGCGAGGCAGTGTTTTTGACTATACCGTTTCGTCAGGATAATCAGGGAAAGGAATCAAATCACCTATGCCCGATTTGAATCCCTTCTACCGAGGCGGAGCGGTTATAATGACCAGAAATAAATTCACATCAGTGCTACACTACAGGCTTCACTTCAAACATGAGTTCCGAAACAACCACTGTCCGATTAATCGTGTTACAAACGGTAACAAATGGTTACGATCTTCTGACATCGTTAATATTTTTGCGAGATCAGTAATAAAGGAGGTTTTATGACGTAGTTTTATATATGTCGCAGTCAGATACTAAAATCTGTCAGTTTGTTAACTGACGAACGTTTTCTAAAACGCTCTTGAAATGAAGATCGTTTTACAATCGGTCTGAAATTGTCAGTCAGGTTGTAAACTGCGAACAACACATCCGACGGATTGTCAAATCATTTGAAACATATTCTGAAATCGATTCCTGTGTTGATGCGAATTGAATGACTGTTATATTTGTCTAATCAGCTGTAACTACTATACCTACTCTTTTGAGGTTTCATCATCGAAAGACCACAAAAAATAAAACTATTATTACTTTTTGCAGCAGGGGCCACTCAAATGGCATAAATATGCTGCTGTTGCATTTTTGAAATAATTCGAAACAAAACCACCTTCTCGTATTACACTGATTTTTGTTGAAGCCTTGGCAGCAGAACTTTCAATATTCACTACTATTTTCCTTTATGTAATTGTTTTGTTCAATTGGAATATTGAATTCTACAGCAACATCTACAAAAAAATCTCAAAAACTGAAGAATAACTTCAACTACCGTCAAGGTACTAATCTTTATGTGAGAAAATTTGAATAAATTATTACGTCAAGAAGCGATTCTGCCAAAAATTCTTTCGTACTAGGAGTTATTTCTGCGGTATTTAATATCAATCAATGAATTATCAAAGAACATGATAAAATGAACACCCAGAGAATTACAAATTAGCAATAACCAATTCATCCGCATATCAAGGTTATGTTACTCAACAGAACAGTAATTCTCTAATTCTTGACGGGTTTCTCCAAATTTGCCATATTGAAAGATTTTGATCTATCGTCATTTATAATATTGGGTAAACGTCACCAGTTGCAATTCGTTCGGAAAATCATAAAACTAGTAGTTTCAGGTGGAAAGTTCAAAAAGGATATAGGATACGACAATCTGTCTGATCCGTTATACGCGATTTAGGAACCGACTGAAAATTTCAGGCTGATCTCGAAAATTTTTTAGAGAACGTGCATCAGTTTACAAAATGACTAGTCATTCTGCAAACTGACGGATTTTACATATACACCATCTTTATGAGAAAATGTGGTAGCAGTGGCAACGGTTACAATAAAAACGAAAATTTAAAATTTCAGAAATTGCTTCATTTTGCATTTTTTAGATGAGAGATTACCACTTATATAAATTTTTATTTATTTGAAACCTCAAATCAGCAAGTTGTGAATGAATCGCTCAAGTTATAAGAAACAATAGATGAATTTTTCAAAATTTTTCTGCCTCATTGATCGATCAATCTGTATACATAATTTCAAGAGGTAATCCTGTTTTCAGATCATAACTTGTGATGAGGATAAAATCAGACAGTGATTAATATATTTATCTGAAAACGTGAATATTCATATTAGTATACCCTACCTACGTTCTCGCTTAAAATTATTTGGTATTTTTAAAGAACTGGATATACATTTATGATTCAAAGTATTGTCAATCTACTTTCTCCCATCTTTCTGGCAGCATACGAATCCTGCGTTGAAAAAACTGGTCATCTCTGAATCGATCTACGGGTCGATCAAATTTTTCACTTTTTCATGAGACTGGGCCAGGCCGTGTGAGCAATGTCTGGAGAATACAGCAGGCTGGATAAGACTTTCCTTTTTATAATTGCCAAGCATGTCTTGAACACTTTTTCAACATGAGGTCGAGCATTGTCGTAGCGTGATATTACATTGTCATGTCTGTCGTTGTATTGTTGCTGTTTGTCTTTCAATGCGCAATAGATCCGTGAAAATATAGTTCTCTATACACATTCATTCCAATGTCAACAATAAAAATCGAGAGTTCACCAGACCAACTGCAGTCTTCTGAAAACAATGCTGCGAATGAATTCTGCAGAAGAAAAATACTACAAGTAGGCATGCATCTCAAAACAAACATAATTAAGAAACTTTCCCAACTTTCCTGGCTTGCAACGGTACGAAAGGTCAAAAAAAGTCATTATTGTGTTCACCTGGATTTTCCCATTTGGAAGAACTTCTGCTCTGAGCTGATTATTCAATTTAACTTTTCATTTCATATCTCTGGATGAACAACCGTCAACTCCTCGATTTTTGGTACGCTTATTTCAACTAGGGGTAGATTCCGAACAGCTTCAGATCTGATTACCTAAACTATTCGAAAGGATAAATATTTAATGTATCAGCAGCTACTAGAGTTTCGGTTTTTTTTCGAATATTTTTGTTTCAGGTATTTCAATGAGATTTTCACATTTATTTGGCTGATACTTTGAAGTATAAACAAGGCATCTGGTATTTTATCGGATCATATACTAAAGAATTTGAAAAAAATTATTTCGAGATTTTTCGTTTGCAGAAAATGAAAAGTGAAGAAGAAACTATAATGGGATTTGAATCTTTGGAGAAAAAAGAAAATGAATGAAACTTGAAAAAAAATTTCTACAGGTGATCTGATTACGGGAAGGGGATGAGGATTTCAAACGGTTTTTCTCGATTTCCGGCGAAACTAAAATTTCTATGGAAAAATTTTAGAACGCGAATTTGCAGTCAATGAACTTTCATTCATTCAACCTTAAAATTCATGTGAAAATTTTAAATTAATTAATAAGGGCTTCATTTTTATTTTTGACTAAAAACATTTGCCTCCGAGGAAGTTATTTCAAATGAAAGGGTGAATGGAGAACCAAGCAAACTGAAAATAATATTAGAGACGGAGATGGAATCCGATGGTCAATTAGATTTGGACAGGGTTGATGATATGCTTTAAGAGAACAAAACTGAAAGATGAGTAGTTTTCATTGACGAATATTTTGTTATTATAACGAAATTTTTTACTGTACAAAATTGCAGCAATCTCATTCTTAGATGAAATTCCTCTCTTCAATATTTATGAAGAACTATTTTCAGATGTCATTTTCACAGCCGTAGCAGGGTCCTTTGCATTTCCTGAAAACAATTCATCAAATCGAGTCTATTATTTTCTACCATCAAAAAGTAGAAATTATGGAGATCACAATTTTCCTGATATCCTTCGTGAAGCAGATATTCTAAAATGAAAGATAAGGATTTTATGAAATGAAGTCAAAATGAGCTGAAAAATTTAAGTGTATTTTGGATATAAGAGGGTCAGTTTTTTGATGAATTACTACTAGACAATGTGACATGTTCTTTCGAGCATTTAGGCCGTCGTCGTAGATTAGTTCTCGACGTTTCGCCAGTTCGAGTGTCTGGCATCTTCAGGAGTTATATTTTAGGGGATGTTCTCACTGGACTGAACTGCCTGAGTGTCCAGTCCAGTGAGAACATCTCCTGAAATATAACTCCTGAAGATGCCAGACACTCGAACTGGCAAAACGTCGAGAACTAATCTACGACGACGGCCTAAATGCTCGAAAGAACATGTCACATTGAACGATGGCCGCGAAAGCCTCAACCATTTCATTACTACTAGACATTTTGAAAAAGTAATGAAAAAAATTGACTAATGAGCAAGAAAAAAATTCTATAGGCATTGTAGTTTTGCCGGAAATCGGGATGAACAGTTTCTATTGCTTCCAGTTCCTGATCTCAAATGGCTCTAAATATATTTTACCTTTCATATTCGTTACATTTTCTTTCTCTTCGGTGGGTTTCGTTGAAGTATAATTTTTGTGGGTATCGGAAACAATTCGATTGATTCAGGTTCTGAATAGGTATCAAAACAGTATTGTACAAAACGATTGCATTAATTTGTTGAGTATTCATCATCCAAATTTTCCTAACAAGTGCAGAAGGTGTTACTTACTTTTGCGCACAAAACTGCCGTTGTTCAAACGACGCAAAGCGTAGTTCGGGTACGCAGTTGATTGCGGGAAAAACACTTTCTGCACGACTTAGGAACCAAACTTTTTCTACAAGCGCTCATATTAGATCCTTTTGAATTCAACACACAGATCAAATTGGATAATCTATATTAATTCATAATACATACACATGAATGTCGAAGGTCATTCTACATGTCGTTACCATAGTAATCTCATTGTTGGCGTTCGGTGCATAGAAAATTATCACAATTCAGTTTATTCTTAAATAAAAAAATGCGGAAAAAAACCTGCTTATCCTTCACTGCACTGAAAAGTGTGCGCTTATAGAAAAAATTTGTATTATTGTAATTAATGCTTCTCGCACTAATTTGTCAGAAGTAAATCAGTTGGGGAAAACTGTTGCCTGATAACTAACGAGCAATAAATCTTCGAATAATCAAAGTAGGTACTGTTTCAGATTAGAAATCAGATATCTGAACAGACAAAACCCAAAACCTATAAAATCCTGGTTTTTTTATTTCTCAAGTTTATTTTATATAATTTCCAATTTTCCCAATGTCAGAAAGGTTGAGTTGGCAAAAAACCAAGTGGAGAACTTAGATAGTTGCTGTTGTGAGAGCCTAGGAATAAAAAACTCAAAACATGTCTTTAGCTTATCGTTTTTCTGACATTTTACGTCGTAAAAATATTTCTTTCGCTGCAGGATGAATTGCATCCGACCGAAGTCCCAGTGGACGAAAATGACTCAGAATCATCATATTCATTGAATTACTGCCTATGGGCTGAGAAGGACGAACAGGAATTAACATACAACAAGATTTGTAGCCTTGAATTCAAATCATCAATCTGACTTCTCGAATCTAGAGATTTCGACTGATATTGTGTGAATATTTGAGATTTTTGATTCAGTAGGTACAACGAGTTTGGACAAAGCCATACTGATTTTCGGAAATTGCTATTCATTCCTACATTCTGAACTTCTAAGGAAGTGAGGTGTATTCTTTCACCTTCAATTTTTTTTTATTACAGTTGATGTCATATTTTCTGGAAATCTTGTTATTAATTCATGATACTGAATCTGATCTCTGTTCGTCTTAAATTTATGTAGGTTATAAGACATAAAAATGAGAAACCTTTGAAAAAGTTATACACCTCTAGAAACGAATGGCGTAAGTTGGTTGAATGAAAATAAAAATTGATCTGTCCGAATAATTTGCGTGAAAATTCAGTTGACGTAGTGGTGAATTATTTTTCTGACCTTCGGCGAATTGCCTAAATATAAATCATTGCTGGGAAATTTTCTTCTTGTTGAAAAATTTCAACATGACAGCCTGAGTATGACAGCCTTTTACCTCGCAGCGTACACTTGTTTGGCTCAATCTTTACCTCGAAGCGGAAAACTCCGAGAAAAATTCTGAAAAATTTCTCAGCGCACATATGAAACCATGTCATTATGTTAATTCATTACATTGGCCAGGTTGAAGTTTGGGATGTCATATTTCACCTTCTGGCCAACGCAAATTCGTCTGCACAAAATGATGCAAACAATGAATTGTTATCACATAGGTATTATTGTTTAAATGTGGTTTCAAAACACGAAAACTTTTGAAAATGCATCCATATCCATTGCAGCGTCATCTTCTAGGTCCAATTGTATCCTCAAATTATCCAGCCATTTAGGGGTAATCACTCGGGCATTATAACTTTTGATAGGGAACACATAGAATGCTAAATAATTCTGTATGATATTCATTAAATGGCCAAGTTTTCTCTAAGATTTGAAATGAGCGTTCTTGATTGATAATTTAATGAAAAATATCGAATTTTTCTTGAAAACGTTCTTGAACATGTACCAAAAAAATGTAACCCTTTCTTGGCTAATGATCTTATAAACATAATTTGATTGCCCCCAAGAGAAGATATGTTATCGAGTTATAAATTCGATATTTCGAATGTCAAAATCAGTTTTGAAGTCTCCATGTGATTGAAATCTGCATTTCCATATTTTCACTCATTAATTGTTAGCTAAATGGAAAGTTTTAATATTCATTTACAATTACTATTACTATTGAAATTGGAAACTGAGCGCAATCTGTCTAACAAAATTTATCATGTAAAAAAGCAAAAATTAATGTTAATGAATACAAAAAGTTTCCTAAAATGATATCTCAAAAAATATGTGAGTGCCTCATATATTTATTTAAGGCATCATCCAGCATCCATGCACCTTCCTCCTATTGGTGAGTCACTATTTAGTGTTCCCACACTGAAAATTTTGCCACTACACCACTGATCACGGCCAAAGATTAGGGGGTTAATATTTCCTCTATGATTAATGTATATTTTGTATTTGGAGATGGAGAAAATTATCAATATTGAAATTATTATTTTTCATAAGTTTTCTGATTTCTCTTCTTCAATTAGGAAAGAAAATATGGAAAATTTTAAAATATTATCCTAATTTTCTTAATTTTTGTGTAACATCTTATCCAACTTAACTGAGATATTCTTCGTTTTGAAAATATATGGAATGATGATTCCCCTATAGAAGTGGTTCTTGACCTTTTTGGCTGGCGACCCAAATAACGAATATATTTGAAGTATTTCATTTTCCAGAGACAGGTAATAAAATGATATATTATGTAATTTCATAGGATGTCCATGTAAAATTAGAAGAAAAAAACTTTATTCAAAGGAAAATATCAGACAATAAACTATCGACAGCTAAAATAAATCACAGCAAAATAATCAGTAGAAACCTGGTGTTGTACTTTTGAGTTTTCTAGAAAAACTCACGAATACGTGGAGTTGTTAATAGAAAGTGCACAACGCATATCATGCTGAGGATCCAACCTATTTCTGTGCTCATTTTTATGACAGCAAGGCAAGAAAATCCTGTTTCACATAAATAAGTTGTTGGGAAAGATAGTAGGGCTTTTTCTTCTTCATTACTCAGAACAGGCTTTCCCAGATAGTGCCCAAAATTGTGAGACTCGTTCTGGCAAATCTCTCTTTCAGAACTACATCACTTTGCAGTTGGCGCAATTCTTTCTGCAATCCAGCAGCTTCATTTTCAACTCCCATTACATCTACTTCGAATGGATTTCTTACCCAACTGTATTTCATGACATTCACATTTTGTGGAATATATCTTTCCATTTCATTTTCAAGTTTTCTCAATTGTCTAAAAAATAGGCATTGCCTCCATACCATTATGATTGAGATCTTCCAAAAACAAGTTTAATGTTGGACACACTGCTAATCGACATCGAGAAATTTTATTTTGCCAAAGTTTGGTTTTGTTTTTAACAAAAGTAATTTTTTCATGAATATCTACTACAGTGCGATTTTGGCCTTGCATTTCTGTGTTCAACTGATTCAAGTGGTGAAAAATATCACCCAAATATGCCAATTTAGCCATCCATTCGTTGTCACTGAAGCGATCAGCACATTCTTATCTTTTATCAGTCAAAAATTTTTCTATTTCTGTTTTGAGGGAAAGATTTCTAACTAGAATTATTCAATAGTAACTGGTGTTCTACCAAGAAGTTGTCTATTAAAAGGAATATATCAGCCCCAGTTGTAGTTTCAGAGAGCTTTTCACAAAGTAGGAACTCTTCATTGGAATTTTGTAGAGTTCTGTATCTTACGTACATCAAGAGCTGTGGGAAATCTTCAATATCCACTGATTCATCGATTTGAATTGAAAATAATTGAAAATTCGATGGCGTTCTTGATATCCGTTACTAATTGTTCTAAAAAATCTAACGACATTCAAACAGAACTAACATGTCGCGATTGTGGACGGACAATAAATGGCAGTAACACAGCCCTTGGTCCTTGCTCTATGAGTAGTAATAAATGTGAATGTAATAGTTTAGTGACATCGATCGATCTATGAATACAAAATGAAAACATTCGAAGATAAAAACGCGCAGTTTTTCCACTTCTTTAAAGGCGTTTGGGGGATTTCCGCGACCCAACCCAAAACCACTCGCGACCCGAATTTGGCTCGCGACCCGAGGTTGAGAAACACTGCCCTATAGCATTCCCCATCAAATCAAATAGTTCAATATATCAACTATCGTGAATTGAGAATTTCAACTCTCGATTGAAATTGAATTCTGCCTGTTTGGTATGTTTTATAACCAAATTTTATTTTGTGATCATCCCAATCTCATATTCTACTGGACACAACGTCTTTTGTCTGATGGTCGGGTTTTTCTCTCTTCAAAATCTTATTATACTCGCTTTGTAGACTTCTGTCGGCATATGAAAAACTAGGCATCCCATCAAACTTCGTTACTCAACTCCGAATGGCTTATTATGGATAGCTGAAGTAGGAACCTCCTTCCCGGTTAATTAATGGAATTAGTGACAATGTTATCAAGCCTGTTAGGGTAATATCCAACAGCAAAACTATATTTAGAATGCCTTCAAGTGAATCACAATGAATTTGAGTTATGATTTCAACTGAATTTTATTCAAAATATGAGACTACGAATAGTGTGTGACTTTTTTGGCAGGATTGGAGGGATCTCATATATTTTAGTTGATTCAAAATGGCCAATGGAAATTGCAACGAAAATCTTCTAGTCTGAAAAATTCTTCCTATTGATTACATTATTCGTAATCATATTAAAGAATCTTCGAATGGTTTATAGACGCTTCACCATAAGGTCATTCACTTCCGAGGCAAACTATTTCATTCAATATTGAAAAACATGAAGGAATTGAGCAGGATGATGAGGATTGAAGGTTTTTTCAATAGGAGGTTCTGAATTCAACTGTATTATGTTTGATTGTTTATAAGGTATCTCAGAAAAATCTTCGTGAGACAACAATTGAGGTTATTTACTCCTTGAATATTTTTCATTTCCTTCGAATTTCGTAACATTCCTGTCATAAATAATTTATATCGAATACTGCTAGAATAGGCGGATAGTATTTAAACAATTCAATTTGTTTTTTTTTCTGCTCTCGTTCTGTCCTATGCTACATTGAGAATTTCTGGGTGGACGGGAGCAAATCCGAACTGTTTTCATCAGAGGCTGCTCATATTTCTGGAGGCTTGTCAGATCAGATGTGTCCATTTCAACACACAGTTTAAATTTGATTTGGTTGATTCATATACACACTAAAGGGACTCTATACATGACGGCGCAGTCAGCCTTGGATCATTGTTTGCCGCTTGCCGCTACAAATTAATTGTCCCAACTATGTCAAGGATAGAATTCCAATGCAGCCAGCCAACAATATTTAGTCGTCAACCCTTGTTGAAAATTGGAATTCGTGGATGACCGAATGTATATCTTTTGAAGCTTATTATCTGTATCCAAATGGAAAGCATATAAACAGACATAGCCAGTCAGGAAAACTTATTTGGATTATTGACGAAGGTCACAGTTTATTTATTATACTCGTATTATAATGTATTATAATACAATATATATAATACATTTATTATATGTATTATAATATTCATTGACGAGGAAAAACTCAGACTGCAGAAAACAGACGTATTTCAACCATGGATTTTCTAGTGGTTTGAATGAAAACAAGCCAATTTCAGTGCTGTTGACAAAACTTGTCACGAAATATATTTCAAATAAGAAAAATATGCTTCCTGAAGAAAGGATTTGAGCACCAAATAGAAGAAGGTAATTTGTATTTCGTATTTTCCATTTTAGATGCCTCTATTTTCAAAATGTCACATCTCAGAGAAAAACAATCGATTTCTGAAGGAATTTTGCTCCGAAAATCCCTGTAAGAAAATGAATTGATTAAAATCCTCGAATTTCTCTCTATAATGATATACGCCATTCACAAGATCAATGAAAAAATGAAGTGGAAATGTGTACCATATTCATTTAGGGATGAAGCAAATAAAAAGGATATGCAGAAATATTTTATTCAAGTTATAAGACTGTTTTAACTTCATGTCTCATATATTGGTAGACAATCACTAGGTTCAGGAGAAATAAGGTTAGATTCTCTGGAGAATTTCAGGTTTCAATATCAATTACTACTATAATTATTTCCCATTTAAAGCGAAATTTCGGGTTTTTCTTCTCGTTTAATGAGAAAAGAATAAAATACATTTCTCTATTTCAATATCGTAATGAGTTCATTACAGTACTAAAAGTAGTGCTGTAATGAAACTTATTACAGCATTGTTTTCAGTTATATTTTTCGTTTAAAGGTTGTCAGTACAGACCTCCGATCGAATCAAGTTTCGAATCAAATCAATTCAAATTCCGTGATCTATCAAATTTCGTATGTCACACCAACTGCCAAGATACAAAACAAAAGTCACTAATCTGAATTTTCATTCGAATTTCGAGAGTATTTTGCAAGAATTGACTGAAATAGAGATAATACCGTCTAATACTCGTTGCAGAAGGCAATCCCAACACTCATGCTATAGAAAACTCGCTCCTTCGTCGCTCGTTTTCGAACTTCGCATTCGTGTTGGAATACGAGCTCATTCTGCAACTTGTTTTAGAATATCCTATTCTCGTTTTGAATTTCAGAGATTCGATATGAACATTTCCAAGAACAAGTTATTCATTTGGTAAATGGAATTCAATCCTGTGATCAATTTCTTAGATTCATTCAAATCATATTGCCATTGTATCACATAGAAAAACCCATATTATTTTCCTACAAAAATAATAATCAGTGAAATAGATGCAGGAATGCTAATACTGAGAATTAGGTTTCTTTTTTATGACAATCGAGAATTGTAATTTTGATTCTTGCTGCCTCACTAGGGAAAAAATATTTTTTCTGCTTGCAAAAGAATGGTATACATTTCTAACCTGGTGAAAATCGTTAAGAAGCCTATTGTGAAAAAACAATTTTCTTTTCGTTCTGCTAAAGGTAGGATTCCTAAGCGACGACTCTAGCGACTACAGCCGCGCGGCTGCAGCCGCGCGACTATGACTCATACTGCTTCCCATTTAAATGAACGAAACACATTCCTATGACGCGACTGGAGCCGCGCGATCGAGGCGGCTCTAATGAGGCGGTCCGAGTCGCGCGGCTGGACTGACTCTATGAGCAATCGAGTCGTAACAGCCGCGACGACTGGAGATCTGTTTTAACAGTTTTCGAGTTTATTCTCATGAAATAATGGACGACGTTAAACTAATTGAATTGATTTTCACTTACACATTGTTTCAAATCAATTGATAATGATTAAACAAGCCGTTATATTTGCTATATTTTTTTTTCAAATAAATATATTTCAAGAATTTCTGTACAGGTTATCCCAAATTGCTTAATTTTCGCTTTTTCTGTTACTTCTGACTAGAAAGATAAAAACGTTGAAAGGAGTCCTGGGCTCGATTTTCGTGAAAACAACTTTAGTCGTAACCGTTTCACGATATCTTCATATTTTTTAGATATAACTAAATTTTGATATTTTATCTATTTCGAAAATGTGCCATTACCTTTTCATTAACGAAATGTTGATCGTACCGTCAAATTAATTGGAGCCACCGCGATTCGTTGAAATTTCAAAACGAGTGATTCGATTGGTTCGAATTTAGGTAAGGTTTTTAAATCGCACAATTAAAGCTTTGTGAAACCGTCCCTAAAACTTTTTAGAGGCACTTTTTCACTGGAAATAAGATACTATATTAAATTTTTTTTATCTCGTGTACTAAGGGTGGAAAAACAATTTTTTCTTTTTAAATACGAACGCATTTTTTTTCATCTCATATCGAACAAACAAAATGGTAGTGAAAAAGTGGTTCTGAAAAGTTTTGATCGTTTTTAGATATTTTCGAGAATGAGAAAATTATGACACAATTTCGAAATCGATAAAATATCAAAATTTTTCATGTCCTCAAAACAAATGAAGATTTCGTGAAACGGTTTTCACATCTGGTGTTTTCACGAAAATCGAGCCCAGGCTTTCTTTCAAGGTTTTTTCCTATCTAGTCTAGAAGTACCAGAAACATCGAAAATCAAGGAATTTGGGATACCCTCTACATCTGAGTTACAGAGATATTAGAATAAATTAAAATAAATTTTCCATTGAAAAAACACATGTAAGTTACAGAATAATTTGGAACACAATTTAAAAAATTAGTTATGTAGGTGAACAAGGTGTGATCCGATCACATTCGACGACATGGCCGAGTCTCATGCAGGATTGGGTATGTTAGCCTCAGATGAGAATAGTTTCCTATATGTATGTATGATTTCTTCACGACATATTTTTCATATAACTCAAAACTGATGCGACTGCCAGGGCGTCCAACACTGCTAGCTCTACTGCTCTAGTCGCGGCATAGGAATGTCCCTGTCGGCTACAGCCGTGGCGGCTCTAGCCGCTACTGTCGCGAGGTTGCAGCCGCGCGGCTGTAGTCGTTAGAGTCGTCGCTTAGGAATCCTACCTTAAGATTTATGAAAGTATTTAGTCTATGATTAGTGTCGCCATCACAGTTCTTCAACCACACAACAGTTCCGAAAAACTACGAAGGAAACTTTAACGTAGAAAATTTTCGGGGACAGCGTCCTGTACAGAGCAGATCTCGGCATCGTGGAAAGTTGCGGAAATAATTCGCTATGGTTTGTAGGCAAGAGAGGGCAGCACATCGAAAAATCGATCGAACGATGGTCACGGACAACGCCGCTCTCATTCATTGATGAACCGGATGAACGTTTGAATTTTCAACTCTTTGGGAATTGATAAGTTATCCATGAGCTGAGGGTCTGTATCTTCTTTCATTACTCACCGATTACTGTCGAATGAAGTCTCTAGTTGCTTACCTGAAAAAAAAAATTTTTGATATCAGATCAGTCTTCACGTAGGAAATATCACAGATGCGAAAAATATCGAAGGTGATTTTCATGATATCAAATTTAGATTTTCTGTCATACTTCAAAAGTGCATATTGGTGGAAAGCCGCTCTGAAAACTAATGCAGAGGGCACCCAGGATTGATGATAATGATAGTGTAGCGCGTGTTAACATTCTAAGAATTGACATGGGGAGACATATGTAGCAATTACGATGAATTGATAAAAAAATTCTGTGAAGAAATTATATAAAGTTGGAACTTGTAATAACATTCATTTCATGGGAAAATTAAAAAACGGCAAAAGCTGGATATCGATGAAGAAATTTTCAATCAACTATATAATTTTTTTCAGGAATATTGGACGAATTTTTTTTTCATTATCAATAATTCGAATGGAAAATTTTCCAATAAATCCGAATGTACAATAAAAAGGATGGGTGAGCATTTGAAATTTCAAAGTTTGGCCTCATATCTCGTATGAGGCCCTTTTGATTCAAATTTTTCACCTGATCGCTAAATAAATTCACCATTTCCAGATATTTGACCATCTGGTATATTCTCCTTTGACTATTATAAAGTGAATTAAGAATACTAATTTGCATCAAATTTCAGTCAGGCATCTTTTCAACTCATATGAAGGCGATTTTTCGATTTCTGGAATAATTATTCATCTGCATACTCGAAACGATCGATAAAAAACTCAAAAACAATCAATCACATTTCATATTAATTTGCGAAGATAGTCATAGGTTCGTAGTTCGAATGTAATATCTGAAGTTTGTAATAAAAAAATACGGAATTATGAAATTCATCTTCAATTTAGGTTATAGAACTCGGGATCACTGGCGGATGTGAAAAAACTCAAGGTTGAGGGTGGCCTAAAAAAATCTTGAACTATTTGTAGTTTCAGCTTTCCTAAGTTTACAGTCAGTAATCTCAAATTACGAGGTGAAAACCCTGAAATGACTGATCTATTATATTCAGAGACACCAAATCTAAGTAAAATTAGATAGAATTCCTGTCAGACCTACCACAGCATTCATGAAATTAATAAATATTCCCATGAGAATGAGAATGGGCTTAAATGAAATATTCAAGTCAACACAGATTAATAAGCGTCATAGTAGTTATGATTGCATATCGAAGATAGTATTGAATATAAATTCATCTTTTGCGAGAAAAGAAATATTAATGGCATTCTTCGTCGATGTGGTTGGTGCATATGATAATATGTTATTGAACGTCATCAGAAATGAAGTTGAGAATATCGGTCCGAATTCTAGATGTGCTTTGATTCAATTTGCAATCTATACATCAATCGGAGATTGAACCTGAAGATTGATCAGAAATTGGAAGATCCAAGAAGTACTAGCAGTGGTCTACAGCAGGGTGGAATCTTATCCCCGATTTCATTCATTATACATATATTAACACAGACTTTCAAAAGTAATGGATTGAATTTTAATGGGTGTTCCTGCAACTCAGGGATATAGCGAGTACTTTTCGCCTTTTAAAATTTTTTTTTCGATCCTTGGCATTCAATTTCACTGTATGAGTCAATGAAGTGCTCCTTCACTGAGAAACGCATTACCTTACCAAATCAGTCTACATTCAGACCTCTTTTCAACACACGGAGTCGGTAAAATTTCTAGGCGCCTGGCTTGACAGGAAGTTAACGTGAAAAAACCACATTTATACGATCGCTCAGAAAGTTGAGAAACGATTGCGGATCTTAGGATTTGTTTGCCACCAGAGTTGGGGTCTGATCAGAACGTTTCACTCCTCTATTACTCAAGCTTCATAAGATCGATTATCTATTATCGCTGTTTCTTTTATGAAAGCGCTGAAAAGAGTCAATTGGAAAAATTTGATTTCCTACAGAGAAACTCAATCAGATTAAGTCTTGATCTCTTGAAGAGTAATCCTAATTATTGCATTTCCGTAGAATCTGCAGAACTTCCATTAGAGATAAGAAGAAAATTATTATGCCATAAATCCGTTCTGAAGAAAATAGCTATTTCTAGCTCTGACATTTATCGTATTCATGATCTTTTCATGCAATCCTTTAAAACTAGATACTGGAAGGTGAGGAGGGATTTGTTGTTGGTTTAGACATTTAGCTCACTGTGCCTCAAATTGTACCGACATTATAAAGCTAGCAAACCTCTTCTTCATACTTTGGAATATGAATTTCTTTTCGAGGATTAATATACACATCCCCTATACAATGCTGAATCGGCCGACAAGAATTTTTGGAGATATCAAACACAGAATATCCAGGTCACTACCAAATCTTTACTGATGCCTCCAAATCTTCATACGTTACAGCTGCGATGTAAAACCGGAAAAAAATATTCTCTGTTCAGTCGACACTTCCTGAAGCATCATCTCCAATTATTTATGCTGAACTATTTGCTTCATCCATGGCTCCCAATTATATTGAAAATCAATTGGACGCAATACGATCAAATAAATTCGTCCTGATTTGAGATAGCCAAAGTTCACTGATGTTCGGATGTTCCTAAGAAAAATGATATTGATGTATCTTTCCTTCATGTAGAGAAAAGAATATTAGTTTACTTGGAAAAATTGAGCAGCAATAATATTTCGTTAAAGCACATGCGGGAATAACTAACAATGAGCTTGTTGATGTAGGCTCTAAGGCCACAGAATTTTCAGAAGAGGGTGAGATGATTAGAGTGACAGATGTTTTTCATTGGCAGTAAAAAGATATAATTGGCTGTTGGCATCAAATGTACAGAAACAAACACTCTCATCATAATTATGAGGGGTTACAACTGTACCCTGTAATCCTGTGTGGTTTACATCTGTTGAAGGAAATCGCGACTTCGTGCGAACTTTAACTCGATTAAGAAGCGGTCAGGCAGTGACCCCTGTGTATAGTGATTTCAAGAACACCTAACTGTGAATGTGGAGAGATTGGCTGGATTGAGCATTTTGACTGTACACTCTACAGGGTCTTTCACGAGGAACCTCACCCATATTTATACGGGAAACTACTGAACGCATTTTCATGAAATTCAGCACTTATAAGTATTTCACGATGCTGATGAAATCTAAAATATTTTCAAGGCATGAGCACTCCCGGTTTTTCCGGAAATGACGTCAACTTCCGTTTTTCAAATTAGAACACCATTTTTTTATTGCAGAAATAGATTCCTTAGAAAATTTCAAGTTATTTTGATGTAACATTTTTCAGTTTTGGTTGGAAAATTCTCTCTGAGCGGGAAAATTCGAAAAAAAAATCGAAAATAGAGCTCCGCTGAAACAAGAATAACTTCGAGGTTTTTGGATGGAAAATTTTCATTTTTGGGATTTTTCAAGATGTAAGATTGATGTATCCACTTTAAAAATCGAAATCGCGATTCATGATACAGGGGGTGAAAAAATCGCTTTCAAAGTTAGGGATGACAAAATCGTGAAAAATCAATTTTTTCAAATTAGAACCCAATTTTTTCATGGCAGATATTGAATCTACGTTAAAAAATAATGTGAGTGTATGCATCACACCCTTGCCCTAAAGTGGATATTTTCTGAGTTATTCACAAAAAACTGTTTTTCGTCTTGAATTTTCAGCTATTTCTTTTCCTTTATATCAATCTTACATCTTGAAAAATCCCAAAAATGAAAATTTTCCATCCAAAAACCTCGAAGTTATTCTTGTTTCAGCGGAGCTCTATTTTCGATTTTTTTTTCGAATTTTCCCGCTCAGAGAGAATTTTCCAACCAAAACTGAAAAATGTTACATCAAAATAACTTGAAATTTTCTAAGGAATCTATTTCTGCAATAAAAAAATGGTGTTCTAATTTGAAAAACGGAAGTTGACGTCATTTCCGGAAAAACCGGAAGTGCTCATGCCTTGAAAATATTTTAGATTTCATCAGCATCGTGAAATACTGATGAGTGCTGAATTCCATGAAAATACGTTCAGTAGTTTCCCGTATAAATATGGGTGAGGTTCCTCGTGAAAGACCCTGTATAATTCCCAACGATATCGAATGTTCGATGAACAGGATTACCTTTTGAATAATGAGTAACGAGAAACCTCAGAATATATAAAGTTATATACGAGTATATTAAAAATGGTGAAATCAAATATGAGGCCCTTTTCCGTCTGTTATTGTCCCTTATCCTAATATGTTTGTGTAGTGTAAGAAGAGAAAGTCACCATGAAGAGCCCCTTGGTGCATTTGTGTTCCTGTGATATCAGCTGAAAGTCGTGTGTACAGTAGTTGGTTTTTGGGAGTTTGTTACTGAAGAAAATAGATGGCTGATGTGACAGACTACGAAGATAATACAAAAAAAAAATATTCAAGCATAATTTTATTCGACAAGATGTGGCAGAATAATCGGATTTGAAAGAGAATTACAGAAAAATTGTTTTGTTTTTTTAGTGTTGAACCAAGGACCTTCGAATCATTGGTCTGGTTATTACCAACTGAACATCGCTGATGTTCACTTTGAAAACATGCCCTCATGCCATAAGAACAATCGAATACTTTTTGAATGACGTTTTCCCCTAAATACAAATCAATAATTGTTTGGATTTATGAGCTTTGACAAGGTCATTCCCTCGGCTCCGCTCGAGTTATATTTCAATTCAAAACGGTACTGAAGTCCAAAACAGCACACTCATAACGATGTCGCGTAGATTCAATAATTTCTTGCTCAAATTCACACTCCTTCAATCTCCTGTAACATTCAAAGTAGTCGATAGAAAATTACACTATAAGGAGCATTTTCATTAGGAATAAATTCCGCAGACTACAGTCACATTCATTTTTATATTGATTCATTCCATGCCAGTCAAAAGCTCTCTTCAGATTGACCATGATTTTGGAATGAATTGAAAACGTGGAAAATGGCGATCGTGGGTTGTCTTCGGCAGTTAGACATGTGAAGTCGCGGACTTTTTTATAAAATTGTTCTTGACTACGCTCTTTCTCTCATTGTTTACTCAACGTCTCGCCTGTGAAAGCCGAAAGGAAAGTACCGGGAATTTTCATGAAAAATCGATATTTTTTTTGATTTCTTCGTTATATACGGATGAACTCTACATGAAAACCTCCTGAATATACAATATAGTGAAAGTTTAATCAAAACAAGTCATCCAGTTGCTGAGTCCATAGAGGATAAACAAACATACAGACATTCGCATTAATAATAATAATAATATTCGTATACAGGGTGAGTCGGGAGGAACGGACCAAACTTCAGGTGTATATTCTGCAGGTCGAAATAACTTAAAAAAACTCATATGTTGTTATCCGATTTTCATTTGTTTTCAAACTATAGCGTCATTATAAAAAACAACATTTTCTACATTAAAATGGTTTCATTTATAGCATTATTTTAATAAATGCTCAAAAATCCCGCCAACCTCCAAACACATTCGACTTTGTCTGCGATGGGCTCTTGTTGCTTTTCTGATTGATTCGTGTCTTTCTTTGATAAGCAATTCCGCATTTCTAATGCGTCGAATAAGGGCATCCCGAGTGTTAACTTTTACTTTGCATACCTCGTTCTTGAACCAGCCCCACAAACAATAGTCCAGTGGTGTGAGGTCTGGAGATCTTGGAGGTAAACTAATAGGACCACCGCGACCAATCCATTGTCCGCGAAACTCTAGATCTGAATATTGTTTGATCTGACGAGCGAAATGCGCGAAAGCTCCATCGTGCTGATAATTCATTTGCATTCGGATGTTTAAAGGAACGTCCTCAAGTAATGCTATTAACTCATTTCGCAAAAAAAAATTAAGTCAGCACCTACAGCATTTGTGATAAGAAGCGATAAACTAAAAAAAAATTATTCATTTGAAATATTCTAATTACCCTTTAGTTTGAAAACAAATGAGAATCGGATAACAACATATGAGTTTTTTCGAATAATTTCGACCTGCAGAATACACACCTGAAGTTTGGTCCGTTCCTCCCGACTCACCCTGTAGATTAGTATCGATAAAAGTGAGCGAATAAAACTTCTGCTATTATTTTTCTGCACAGAAAGTGTGCGGGAATGGAACAGCAAGGTTTTTCCCACACTGCTTGGAAAAGTGACTCTTCACGAATTGAAATGACTGTGCGAAAACGGTTTAAAGCGAATGCTCGTAGAAAAAAACATATTCATGAAACGTTAAATATTTTGTGAACTGTGTGACTTTCATGTGAACGAATACTTCACATCCAGTACAGCACATTATGATCTACATTCTGAGTAAGCATAGAATTTCGCAACCTAATAAAACGCAGTGGATTCTTTCAAATTGATGAAACCCAATTTTTTGAGTTTTTCTAAAAATAGCAAATTTTCGGTTGAATAAACGTCATAAACATGAATTTATTTGTGAATATTATTCAAGATCGTTCTTTCGCTGGTTATATGGAAATTTTGAATAAATATAATACTATCCCTAATTACTATCCCTCTCACTCTAGTAGGTAATTGATGAAGAAAATGCGGTAATTTTCGTTTTTGACAGGCATTTTGAAACCAGAGGAAAACAAGCTGAAAATCGAACTGTATATCCAATCTGAAGATTAAACTGAAAATCCATCAAAGAACTGAAAATCACTTAACAACCGAAAAAAAAAACATAAAAACCCGAGAAAGCCCATAAAATCGAAAAAACCCACCAGGTCAGGCTCTCGTTTTCTTCTGACGTGGTCTTTTTGAAACACCCTGTATGCTTATTGATGAAGACGATGATGTGCATATTATATAAAAGCAAGGAAATTTTCACTTGTAGCTATATGTCAATAATAATGAACAAATTTTCAATGAATTATTTATTTGCTGTTTACAGAATTCGATTGAATAATTAATTTCAAACGAGCAATGATGCATCTCAGTCGTGCTATTTACTTGTAGATGATAAATCTAATTTAAGATGTACAAATTTCATAGTTGAGATATCTACCTTCTTGCATCTTGTTAAATAGATTTTTCATGTCACTTACTTCAACATTGCCAAATCTTTATGATTTGGATCTCACTGTTTTATACTGTTCGGACTTCGAATGCAATAGAAAGATTCACCATATTTATGTGGATATATTTTCCATAATTAAATTTCATCATCATCTCTGTTTGCACTTCCTGAAGCAATAGCTGGTTTCACTCAATATCCAGAAATTAACATTGTTACAGCACGGATTAGTTAAAGTTTGTTCCTAGTGAGGTGCAGAATAATAATTAGAGCAGAAGCCGTCTCACACCGGAGAATGTCATCTCAGTAACGAACCTAATGAGGGTGAAGTTGAGGTGCGAGGAAAAATAAATATCCCCCGAACACCCTCCATCTTGTGAATTTAGACTTCTTGATATAGGAATTATAGGGTGATGTACTTGAAAGTGGAACGATCAGAATGCCTGGACTTTGAAAGAAAATCATTAAGAAATCCAGCATTTTCATCACAATGTTCAGTAATACTAAACGCCTCAAAAATAAATTCTCGCGCTTGCAGGAATCATCTGTTCCTTCAGTTCCGAACAGAAAAGAAACTGTGATTAACTTGTCCAAGAGGACATTAACACAGGAGGAGAAATCTGTCCTTGAAAAAGGAAACAATTTCTCCATTCGAACAAAACAAATTCCGGTGGAGAATATAGTAGCTAATGTTGAGGCAGCAATTCGGTCTTTGCCTGAGGCTACAGCTGAGGAAGTGAGGACTGAAGCCTCCAGAATTATCAGGAAGGCTAAACCATCAAAAAGTAATATAAATTTCAAGGAATACAAAGCCATAAAGAATCTCAATGAGGACACATCCATTGTGATCCTTCCAGCTGATAAAGGAAACGCAACGGTAGTAATGAATTCGTCAGACTATGATTTCAAAATGAGGGAGTTGTTAGAGCCTTCAAACTACACTAAACTCAGAAGAGATCCTACCTCATCCAAAATCAAACAAGCAAAGGCTCTCATAAAAGTTTCTTCTCTAGATGAAGAAACTAAAAAGAGAATCTGTAAAAGTGAAGCAAGGGCTCCGCGCATATACGGACTTCCGAAAATTCACAAGGATAATGTCCCATTGAGACCAATTGTTAGTACCATTGACTCGCCAACATACGATTTAGCCAAAGTCTTAACGACGATGTTGAGACCTTATGTGGGAAACACGGAAACCTTTGTCAAGGACTCTACTCACTTTGTAGAAAAGCTGCAGAACATCCAGTTGGGACCAAATGACCGACTCGTTAGTTTTGATGTTGTGTCTCTGTTCACATTAGTTCCCATCAGAGAATCGCTAAACTACGTTTCGGAGATATTCCCGAATGACATAGCAAAGCTCTTTGAACTTTGCCTAACATCCAGCTATTTTCAGTGGAAAGGCGAGTTCTATGAACAAATAGACGGTGTCGCCATGGGAAACCCTCTAAGTCCTGCAATTGCGAATTTCTTCATGGAAAAATTCGAACAAAGTGCCATCGAATCGACATCGAAGAAACCATCTACGTGGCTACGTTATGTAGACGATACTTTCGTCATTTGGGGTCACGGAGATGAAGAATTGCAAGCTTTCTTAACCCATCTCAACAGTAGGCACCCAAATATTCAATTCACAATGGAAGTTGAAAAGGATGGTGCACTACCATTTCTAGACGTCTTGGTAACTAGAAAGCCTAATGGGAAACTAGGACACAGGGTTTATAGAAAACCAACCCACACTGACAGATATCTACATAAGGAGTCTAATCATCACCCCAAACAGAAACGAGGAGTTATCAAAACACTCGTAGAAAGAGCCCGACGATTATGCGAGCCGGAATTTCTGGTGGATGAACTTGAACATTTACAGAATGCATTCATCGCCAATGGCTATAATACCAAAGAAATTCAGAGGGCAATAAGAACAAAAACTTCCACCCGTGATGATAACACATCACAAATCACACCTAACGGGAGAGCCATCTTACCATACATCCCCAAGGTCACAGATAGAATTGGAAAAATACTGAAAAGGCACAACATCGAGACCATTTATAAGCCGACACAAAAACTTGGGCAAATGATCAAAACAACCAAAGACAAAGTTGACCCACTTTCACAAGCTGGTATTTACAGAATACCTTGTGACTGCGGCAAAGTCTATATTGGCACAACAAAGCGAAGTATTAACACAAGAATTAAGGAACACGAACGGTGCTGTCGACTGAATCAGACAGAAAAATCCGCACTAGCAGAACATGCGCTAATAGATGGACACAACATAGATTTCTCAAAAGCGGAGATTATTTCCAATATTAGAAGTTACTATCCCAGGCTGAACATGGAAGCAATTGAAATTTATAAACACAAAAATAACATAAATAGAAAAGAGGAGACCCCTTTCTTGCATAGCGCCTGGTTACCGACCTTAGAAAAAACAAAGATCAAGCCGACACGAAGCGGGAGCGATGGGCCAATCAGCATCGCGCACGTAGACGCGCCACTTTTTCCCGCCATAAACTGGCGCGCAGATGACGTTTCCGGTTCGAACGCGCCAGTGTCAGAAATTCAGCGTTCGAGGTACAACCTTAGACCGAGAATCCTCTGAAGATGCCTACCGAAGTTGTAGGCGAAACGTTAGGTGAAATTATTCCTAATAGACCACGGCCAATAAGCCCGGAAGACTCTTTTCATACCAGTATATCCGGTCGTGAAAGCCTTAAACTATTCACAGTCCATATTTTTTATTTTTCATGTTTAGGGCTGGTCTCGCCAGATATCATTTTGCGGCCCCAGTTTGTGAGTCCTTTGTTCGAATATCCTAGGCCGGTGTCGGTGTGGTGTCCTCCTCTCAGCCGTGATCAATATTCACTTGCACACAATGATGCATATGAAATTATTGATAAAACTTATTATTCGGATTTTTTAAGGTTGATAATTGTTTCTCTGATCCTCGGAAACAAACCGAAAAGGGAAATCTCAGGGCGGCAGCGATAATGTCGATATCATGTCGGACCATATTAAAATAAATACCCCAAAATTCCTTGCCTTAGTGTGAATTGTTCTCAGGAAGGAGATTTTCAATTTGAGTAAATTTACAGGAAACCGTGAGACTAGAACTGGTGACATTCAAACATACCGTACCAGTATATATGTCATTGGTCAGACGAGCACGAATAAAGAAATCAACCACATTTCGAGTGCAAAATGTATTTCAATAGGTACGTACAAGCGAGAGTTCAGCTTTTTTTATCATTTAACTCCGAGTTTAACTCAGCAATTACTTTTATCGGCTGATTGAAAGTAGGTTGTTTTTCAAATTGATGAATCAATCCTTACTGGTTGCTTCATTTCAAATTGTGAACGTTTTGAGCCTAGCATGCCTTTTATTAGTAGATATAGTTGCCAGACAGATTTTTTAGTTTACCCATACTATTTATTATGCAGCATCCAAATGGAATATTTTCGAGATCGAAACATGTTACCAAGTTCAAGAAACTAACTATTCAATTCTGAAGCAATGACCTAAAAATGTCTTGAGAAGGGTTCAGGCTACAATCTCGATAATTTTTGTGTGTTCGGGTTCTTGGGTTTCAGATAAGACTGAAAACATCTTTAATTAATCGATAGATGGAATGAGGATGAGAATAATCGAACAATATTAATTTTATCAAGCGGTCTATTAGCTTGTGAACGGAGTGAGCGTATTAAAAGTCAAGATCATTAATCGGTAGATTTATAAATGAAGGGATTGCTTTGCCAGTCCAAAATAACCAAATGAGGGAATTCGAACATAAGATTTTAATTAATCAAAACATCATTCATGAATTTAGTGTAACAAAATTGAATGACACGTTTGACCTATTCACCTTAATATTATAACTAGATTCATAAATGCAATTATTCTTGAGATTTCTGAAATTTCTAAGCTCGGTTGCCCATGACAATAGAGAATTGCAATGCAAAATCAAGCATTAATAGATGTCATTAATGGAATATTTCGTGTACGTGAAACTTGACTATTTTTCCGAGGTCGATGGAGAAATAAAATTTTTTATTAATATTGGCTGATTTCATGATGAAATTAAACGTACCCATCATAACAATATTCATCATTGTTAAGTTATATATAATCCACAATAGCTTCTGGGCTTCAACGATTATTTTAGACCGAATACTTGGCATAATATAAAAGACTACTTTTATCATATTATATACTTTAATTAAGGTAAGAATCCTGACTTTCCATCAATTGTCATTTTTCTGAACCACACAATATAATGACAGTAACAACATAGAATCACTACAGTCATCAGCAACATCATAAATTGATAGTACGTAGCATAGGTACTCGAGTGTTGCAGTTATTGTATTGAAGAACATTCATCAATTGCGTGAGAACAGAAGAGGCCGTGAACGTAACGGAGATAAGGGAGTTATTGGGGACGTAAACCCCCCCCCCATTGATTAGAATAAAATTAAACTTCTCCAGAAGTAGACTCTGGGTACGTCATTGAATTTGTAGGAAAACTTTCAGTTTCATTCCTATTTAATCGCACCAATAAATCCGGTGAAGAGAGTGTTTTGAATTTCACATACCTTCGAAAGGAATTGGTAGAGTTAACTCACATAGGAAATCTGTATGTGTACTAGACTGATTCAAAAAAATCGACTTTTTTTGTTTTCACGAAACCCCCCCCCCCAATTAGCTTCAGGGTATCGAAAAAAGACCTTTGTGAAAATATCAGCTCCAAATAATAACATTTAGAGGTCGCTCATCAATTATTTCTATTTTGCCTACTAATAGCAGGGGAAAAATTTCTTTTTTCAATAAAAAATTCCTAGAACACAAACCAATTGACGGATTTCATTGTGTGATACATTTTCGTGTAGGCAATCAGATACACTACAAATATGTCCCTTACGATATTTCGATAAAACGGCCTCTTCAAATGTTATTCGATTCGATGCTAATATTGAGGTATCTTTGAAGAAAAAAAATATTCAAAAAAATCGACTTTACTTGTTTTCACGCAACCCGCCTTCTAATCATCTTCAGGGCATCGACAAAAGGCGTCTGTGAAAATTTTAGCTTTAAATATTAATATTTAGAGGTCGCTCATCGATGGTTTCTATTTTCGCTGCTGATGGCAGGAAAAAAAATTCCTTTTTCAATAAAAAATTTTTTGTTCACGAACCAATAGACGGATTCCACTGTATGATACATTTAAGTGTAGAGCACTAGATACTCTACGAAAATGTTCCATACGATATCTCGATAAAACCACTCGTTCAAAAGTTATTTGAACTTTATTTTCCAAAATACCTCAATATAAGGTATTAATAAAGAGGTATTTTTGAAGAAAAAGTTCGAATAACTTTTGAACGAGCGGTTTTATCGAAATATCGTATGAGACATTTTCGTAGAGCATCTAGTTCCCTACAGGAAAATGTATTACACAGTGAAATCCGTCAATTGGTTCGTGAATGGAAAGTTTTTTATTGAAAAAAGAAAATTTTTTCCTGCTATCAACAGCGGAAATAAAAATCATCGCTGAGCGACCTCTAAATATTAATATTCAAAGCTAATATCTTGACAGACGCTTTTTTTCGATACCCTGAAGATAATTAGAAATAGAGTTTCGTGAAAACAAACGGAATCGATTTTTTTGAATAACTTTTTTCTTCAAAAATACCTCAATATTAGCATCGAAATGAATAACTTTTGAAGCGGCCGTTTTATTGAAATATCGTAAGGGACATATTTGTAGAGTATCTGATTGTCTACACGAAAAAGTATCACACAATGAAATCCGTCTATTGGTTTCTGCTCTAGGAATTTTTTATTGAAAAATGAAATTTTTTCCCTGCTTTTAGTAGGGAAAATAGAAATAATTGATGAGCGACCACTAAATATTATTATTTGAAGCTGATATTTTCATAGAGGTCTCTTTTCGATACCCAGAAGATAATTAGGGGGGGGGTTTCGTGAAAACAAAAAATGTCGATTTTTTTGAAACAGTCTAATGTGTAAAGATGCATAGTTCTCGAGATAAAGAATTTACAATGTTGAGGTTGAAAAAACAACCCCGCGATCTCACGTGAATTCAACTAATATTTGACAGAATGCTGGTTTGGTATAATAAACGCATATTCAGAAATTTTAATGTATTTCGAAGAATTTTTTCTGAGATATGAGTATTTACAAAATTGAAGGTTGCAAAAACAACATCGTGATCGCTCCAGAAATCTAAAATGTTCACAGCGAATATTAATATTGATGTAATCAACTCACATGCGAGGTCTGTATGGGTTTAGAAGAATACTTCCTGAGATATGGAATTTTTCAAATTTTATGGTTTGAAAAAACAGCCCTCTGTTCCCATAGGACGTCTATAATTTTTTCAGTGAATATTGATATTGATGCACTCAATTTTCTCAATAGAATACTGCATTCGCATATCGGATACGACAACTTACTTAATCTGCCTACATAATACTCATACAAAATATATTATAAATTATGTAAACTTCTGAAATCTTCAGAACACTGAAAAAATTGAAGATGAATGAAAGTTTGGATCATCCTTGCTACAATGAGTCTTAATATAGTGATAAATATAAGACGGGTGTCACAAAGTTTTGATTGCTCGATGTCTGTCGAATTAATTGCAGCCACCGATATTCGTTGACTTTTCGAATCAAGTGATTCGATAAGTTCAATTCTGTTCGATCTACAATTTCTACTAAGCATTTCAAAGCATCTGCGTGTTTCATAGTGTCATGTTTGTCCGCTTTGGAGAAATACAGAAAGCGAAGAGAGGAAAGAAGGAAAAAAAAATTTATTTCGCAGAAGACAACTGACTTGAAAGCTTGAATCAGTTTTGGAAACATTTATGGCTTTTTACTTTTCCTCATTTCAACATAAAAATCAATTGAAAGATTTCGAATTGGTTCTGCTTGCATCCGGGTATTCATTTGACAAGAGCAACCATCTTAGGGAACATTGACCCCAAATTTCGAACCAGTTAAGTACGTCTTGACTTCTATGATTATTCGACTTCTTCAACCGATGAGTTCGTTTACTTCTTTTGATTGCTCATTTCTCAATTCATAATTTGTTGGGACTTGTTGCTTTTGTCAGAATTCCTATTAATAAATTTCAACTAGATGATTCTGGATGGAAAAATCATCTTTATAAGAATTTTATACTATCGAGTATGTACTAGTATACCTAGTTATTCATGATAAAAGTGCAGAAGGCACTGATTTTTTCCACCAGTTCTAAAAATTCGAATGAAAATGTATTAGATAAAGCGTACTGTAGGACTATTATACGTCCTTGCCTCTAATTCATTATTTTTCAACCATTTTTCATGAAACAAGACGTAAAGTTTCGAAAGAAATTACGTAACCCCCAACCCTGGCATTTTCGATGTTTGTTGAAATGTAGGTATTGTATATTGTGAATTCGATTAGAGAGAAAGCGTTGCATACTCGACTGTTCAAATCACATACCAGGTGTTTTAAAACTCTGGAAGAGGTGAATATCGAGATTCTGATACAGATGGGGTCTTTCGTAATTCGAATGGACCAATCAGATTTTGGCCACACGGTAAATGAGGAGCAACTTTGAACTTTCAAATCTGAGGCGTTCATCGAGACCAGGATGAGAATATTCATATTCTTATACTGATTGAGTCAATCAAATTTTTGGCCTGATGGGGACTTATGCGAGATATGTGATCCACCTTTAATTTTTAAACAGAAAATGATGCATGGGGCCCAAATATGGACGAATTATTCACTGGTTTGATCCAATTAGGATTAAACATTTCCTGCTCTATTCGAATCTGCAATAAAAAGGACAGGTTTGTATATAAAATTTCAAGGTGGAGCCTCATATCATGTTTAAGGCTGTTTTGGGATCAAAATCTCATTGTTTTCGCCTCGGCAAAAATAACCAGAGACCGCAGTACCTAAATTAAGATTTTCTACCTGTGCGCGGAATAAAATCATCATTTCCAGATTTTCCTACCATCCAGTATATTTGAAATGAAAATAGTATCAGATGATGCCAATAATATGAAGAAAGAATTAATTAACACGTAAGTGATCAGTGAATAAAAACAAGCACATCTTCACAACAGGATAAACTAGTAAATGATGTTACATGAAAATGTTAATTTATTTGTATAAATAACATTACGAGTATTCCTTTTGTAACCATTTCTTGATTTTTTTTCAATCTAGTACTCTCGACCTCTTGCGATCCCCTATAAAGGCATCGCGATCCGGTTGAAAAACAATGCTCTAATTCATTGAATTTTCATCAAAATAAATGGAATTTTTCATGAATATTGTTTATTGGTTATTGCATTGTATATATTGATTGGAAGAACTGTTCTTTCTTAATATTCCCCCACAATAATTAATATTATGAATGCGAGAGTTTGTGAGGATGTTTGGTACTCTTTCACGTGAGAATTACCGAATGGATTCAGATGAAGCTTCACATCAATAAAATTTATCTATCCAAATAACTTAATTCATAAAGATTTTGTGGTATTATAGGATGGGAAAAAAGCAAGCGAGTTGGAAAAATGCCAGCTTCTCAGAGCTATATGGGCCATTCGTCAAAGAGCATGCATCGCGTAGTCAGGAATCACCCATGTTATTCTTACGGTTATGTGCAAAAGTGATCCTAAGCCTCGATCGATTCTAGGAAACTAGGTGAAACTGATATATCGAATACGTCAACCAA
Organism: Hippodamia convergens; assembly: GCA_038502775.1. Classification (NCBI taxonomy): domain Eukaryota; kingdom Metazoa; phylum Arthropoda; class Insecta; order Coleoptera; family Coccinellidae; genus Hippodamia; species Hippodamia convergens. The sequence continues at coordinate 18,129,561 of CM076611.1, forward strand.
GCAATACAGGTGTCCCACCGGGAGTGCCCATAAAAAGTTTATGGAGAAATAATATTTCGATCATTTATAAATTTTGTGTGAAGGGTGCGGCACGGAGGATGGATGGTTTTAAAAAAATAATAAAACCGTTAATTTATACTCAAGAACACATTTATTGACGGAATCAGATTCTCAAGGAAATAGCATTTGAGACAGTCAAGTGTGGAAAATCACATCAAGCATGTGGTGGCCGAAATCGGTGATGCAGTGCTGGAGGCGCTCTTGGAAGTTCGCGTAGACACTCTCCAACATCGCTCTCTCAACTTGGGCAACTTCCAAGCGAATAGCCCTTATCAACTCGTTATGGGGACACCTCAAGGCTAGAGTTTACGAGACCAAGCCCCGAACTCTGGACGAATTGAAAAGGGCTATTCGCGTGGAAGTTGCCCAAGTTGAGAGAGCGATGTTGGAGAGTGTCTACGCGAACTTTCAAGAGCGCCTCCAGCACTGCATCACCGATTTCGGCCACCACATGCCTGATGTGACTTTCCACACTTGACTGTCTCAAATGCTATTTCCTTGAGAATCTGATTCCGTCAATAAATGTGTTTTTGAGTAAAAATTAACGCTTTTATTATTTTTTTAAAACCATCCATCCTCCGTGCCTCACCCTGTATAAGCCAAGAAGACCTTCATTCATGATGTATTTTTGAATATCAATGATTTCCGCTTTCACCGGAAGGGGTATCAACTTTCTTATTTCAAATGGAACACCCTGTATATTATGACTTTTTCGGATAGATCTTCGAATGTCACATCAATTTTATGTATCACTTCCTATAGCCATCTGGAGCCGTTTTCGAGTTATTCACTGTTTTTCGAAAAAATTTACAAATTGAGGTTCGTAGAACACTAAGAATTCAATGAAAGCGCAACGCACAATCTCAAATCTGTTTTTTGAAATGAGTTACTGATAATATAATTCAACATAACTCTGTAGAAAAAATGAAGTTTCGAGAAACTGGGAAGTAAAATGAGAGTGTCAAAGTTGAAATTAAAAAACAGCCTCGATTTTTCCAAATGGAAACCATATTTTTTTCACGCACATATCAATTTGTGAGGTGAAAATAGGAGGAGTTTATTGAGGGTTCTCTATATCCGAAATGTACCATTTTCAGGATATTCAGGAAAAACTGTTAGAGTGTCAGAATTTGAATTCCAAAAAAGGGAGAAATTCGATTTTTCCAAATGGAAACCGTATAAGTAGAGTCTAATAAGTGTTCCCTATATCTGAATGTACTATTTTCAAGATTTCCAGAAATAACTGTAGCACATATTATAATATGTGAGGTATCAATAATGATTGATCTTTGTTCACCCTTTCATAAGAATCTGTATGACTTTATTCCAACATAATCCAGGTTTGTTCCAACTGAAGAATTTATCGTGCAATGTATTGGCAGAATGCTGTTCCAAAATGAATAAGAAAATCCACCAATCAAGAAATATTGAGGAGGTGAAAAAAATGTTTAAAAGATGGTGGAGGAAATTCTCAAAATGTGCTATGATTTCCATTTTCCGAATGAAAGTTTGGGAAGTTTCATGACTTGTTTTATAAGTTTTTTATTACAATTTAAGATTTCGACATGTATGTCAAATTTACCGAGAAATAACTCCTTAGAGAGAGGGAGAAACTAAGTTTATTAATCTTACAATCAAACGGCTATCGACCGCAGTCTTCCAGCCAGTACAGTTTCATCTAACAATTTTATGTACTTATCTTATTTAAGATATCACAATGCTTCTATAGATTTGAGATGTTCGAGAATTGGCATAGCTGGTAGCTTTGCCTTAGATATAGTTTCTTCATTGTGGTGGTGTATCAATGCCTCAATCACGTTTATATTATTTCGGTTTGTGATGAATTTTTTGCAGAGTTTTTGCATTCTTTCTAATATTGGTTCTATTTCTGTTATCTGGTATAGAAGTTGATTAGATGGGTCATAGAGTGGGTTGTTCGGATGTCTTTGTTTTGTAATTTTTGTAAACATGTTCTTTCCGCTACTTCAATCATACTCAGCAGTGGCGGCTTTTGGGGGTGGCGAATCGCCGGGGCCTCGCTCTTGGGGGGCCTCGCGCGCAACAAATGTTGATATTGATTCAAATCCCTTATTATTTACAAAGGTTTGAAAATAACGTAAATTCGAAAAAAGTTAGTTAACCAATACCTTCATTCGGAACAAAATTGAAAAAACCATTTTATAGTTTTTGATTATTGCGCTGTGTTGGAACGTCCGAATGGGTAATTGAGGCACCAGATTTTCGATTCACTAGATCAGTAGGTAGAAAAGAATGCAGACAACACAATTAGGGTGAAAATTATCTAAGTATTCAGGTACAATGTTTACTTATCCCAGATGTTGGAACCTCATAAAATATTTATAGCAATGTTGACCGTTCTTTGGCGATCCTTTTGAAATATTCGTTGAACTATCGTCTTATGAATTAATTCATTCCATTGTAGAGAATTACGGAACGAGGAGAGCGAAATCTGTTTTTTTTCAAACTCGGTGATTAGAGCAGTGGTTCTTAACCTTTTTCGCTGGCCCTCATTAAATTTTTCGATTTATTCTCCAGTGACAAATACTCAAATGATATCTGAAGTTTTACCACTTCTTTAAAGTGGTTTAGGGGATTTCCACGACCCAGCCCAATACCTCTCGCGACCCAAATTCGGGTCGCGACCCGAGGGTAAGAAACGCTGGATTAGAGATAAGAATATTGGGTTCAGTTTTGTTATATTCTTTTTTTGTGATAGAAAACTTCCATTGTTTTCGGTTCTTCATTTACATTTCGAGGTTATATTCATATTTTTCAAATAACTCGAAATTTTTCTTGTCATTGAATTGAGAAATTAATACAATTCGTTAGTTTCTCATGCCGTTCTTTTCAGTGTGGTTCTTGTTAGTATAAATTTGGGTACCAACTATCCAATGAATTTATCCAATAAATAATACTTCGTTCAGTTTATCGGAAACTCAGAAGTATTCAAGTTGCACAACACTACCACGAACTGCTCTGGGCTTTAGGACTTGATACAACTGAGACTCCACGTTCACGCCCTGAATCAAACTCATAATTAGTGGCTCCTCTATCGCTCGGTCATATATGGTGGATTTTGCATAGAAATTTTCGATAAGAATATCTCAAAAAACCACTGTTTTGAGGAATATCAACAACAGGAGCATGGAAAAATAATAAATAAAGTCAAAGATTTGTATGAAAGGGCGAATTTGGATCATATTATATATTAAGCTCGCATTTCTGAATATCTCGAAAATGGTACATTTTAGATATAGGAAAACCGTGATAGACTCTACTTATTTTTTGCCCACAAATTCATATTTGAGTAAAAAAATACGGTTTCCATTTGAAAAAATTGAGTTTTGAGCTTTTTTTGAATTCCAACTTTGACACTCTCATTTTAACTCCGAGTATATCAAAACGTTATTTTCTCTACAGAGTGACGTTGAAAATTTTTTCAGTAACTCATTTCAAGAAACAGATCTGAGTTTGTGCTCCGCGCTTTCATTGATTTTTCAGTGTTCTACAAGCCTCAATTTGTTTTTTTTCTCACAAAACAGCGAATAACTCGAAAAGGGCTGTAGATGGCTTTAGGGCATGATACATGAAGTGAATGTGGCATTCGAAGATCTATCCGAAAAACACATAATATAAAGGGTGTTCCATTTGGAATAAAAGAGGTGATACCATTTCTGGTGAAAGCGGAAGTCATTGATATTTGAAAATATATCATGAATGAAGGAAGGTCTATTTGGCTTATATATCCACACAAAATTTGAAATTGATCGAATAATTATTTCTCCTTAAAATTTTAATGGGCACTCCCGGAGGGACACCCTGTATAATTATCAGCTGCTGTAGAAGTGATGTGTACGAATAATATCGTTCCTAACGTACCCCCGAAGAAAATGTTACGTTACGAGAGGGCCCAGACGTTGGGGGACTTGACTGATTATTTGATTGTAGTTTCAGTTATTCAGGTATAGGTTAGACGTATCTGAACCAGAAATTAGGGAAAACAATCGGATTTGGTAGGAGGTAGCTTACTTCAAGATTGTTCGTGTTAGAGAATGACATTGAAATAATAATTAATAATAATAACAAGAATAATAATAATGAGAAGACGAAAAATAAAAATAATTTCAATAGCCAATTTGGGCAGACGGGGTTGCGTGGGCCAGCTGATGTGTCATAAATTTTACAAAATTGTGCAAGCTCTTGACTTGAGAATAGTCGAGTCTGTCGGGTTTTGAATCTAAGAACATTCAATTTTTTATTGTCGAGTATGAAGAATTATTTAGAATAAGATAAAAAAATATGGTATCAAAGAGCACCATGGTTGGAAGTAACACCTTGGAGAAAATTAAAATTTTGAAGATTTTTTCTTGATTGCTGGGGGTTGACACACACATGCCACTACTCTAGTCAAACCAATGATTTGATGAAATTATATAGAAAATATCTTCAGAATTTTTTTATAAATTGTCGACAGACTTCATGTTTTTAACAGAGCCGAATCGGATGAAATGGTAAGTGTGTGTTTTTAACATTGCTATTGTATCGTAATGTTAGATCTAAACCAATTACCCAATTTCTCTGCCAATAACAACAGTCCAACCACGTTTCCTGCGCAGAACTCTGTTTTCAAACTCATCTCTCTTCTTCCTGTACTGGCTAGCCATGTTGAGCAGATCAACAAAACACAACAAATTACCAGTCGGTCAAACAACGTCTCAGCGAAACGAATGTATATGAACAGTCCTCAAACACAAATTTTACACTTCAGAAAGTACATATCTCACAAAACTCTGATTTCACATGATAAATCGATACTAACGGTTTTGATATTCCGAGAATTTGACTTAAAATCGATTGCCTGTCTGAATTATACTCGTAACACGAGCGGGAGTGTTCGTACAGACCTCGGCTAGTCCATTACCAAACAGAAAAATATTGTCTCCAGAAATAAAGTAGCCGCTGATTTTGTGATCTATAAAAAGCGTGTGCCGCCTTCTGAAACTCGGATTAAATTGTTGTCAGAGTGCCATGTTGCTCTGTGTTTTGCGTTTCGGTGCCAAAGTCAGCTGTTCCGTAGTGATGTTAGGACGGTCTCAGGAGTGTCATGAGGATGAGTCACCATGCTTGTGTAGCGTTTCCTGTGGTCATGTTGTGATTTTCTGACAGCGCTTAATCAGAACGCTGAATGAAAGAACACGTGGTACTTCGATGTCTTCTACTAACCAAACACATGAGATAATATAAAAATTAGAGGATATGTCTGATATTGAATAAATTACATGAAGAAGGGATAGGGAAAAAATTGTTGCTTCTCTCACAACATTTCCTACAATGTGTTTCTATCGTGCTATGCTGTCAAGTTCAAAACTGATTTCTTTTTGTATTGTCCACATATTTCATTTGAATAATCATCAGCAATATAACAAAAATTGAGTGTCACTTTCGGCTCTTCTTATTTGAAATATGATTTCAATCCCAGATATATCGGAGTCAGACCCGATTCCTATATAAATGTCAATGCCTATTCAAATAATTTGCGTTTGAAGCTTAAAACTCAGAATATATTCCAGAAATTAAGTGGTACTTCATGAGGAGTAGGGCGTAGATGCAACAACACTTCGTATGGCAGTTCTAGGCTAAGTTTTTCAGGTGTTTGGTTGAACAGTTTTCAAGTGGAAAAAAATTATTCCCGACTAAATTTTTTTACATGGATTATCAATGGTACTATTAGATTTTCACCTACTTCTTGGTTAGCAGTCGCCCAAATAGTTTACCTCTTTCAAAATTATTTTTTCTTACTCTCGATATTCCAGAGAAAAAACCCAGATTGAAGTGGCGTATATCATTTTGATCAAATTTCGTAATACATAATATGTACAACTGCGACAAGGAAATTTGGTAATCGGAATGGTGTGCATGCAATTTTTGATAAAAAGATTGCTAATTATTTCACGAGAGCTAATGGTTTTGAACTTCTCTGGAGAATACGGTCTTTCTGAATCGTTCTAGAATAGGCCATGGACTATGCAACAGTATCATGCTCTTCAGATTGAATTCGGTTGAGAGCCCCAGTTGTGATATGGGAAAGTTGAGAAGACAATAGAAAATTTTATAAAAAGTAGTACTATATATATAAAAATTTCAAGGTGGTTTAGAAAATATACATGAAGTATGAAGTAACGAATACATGTCTGAAATGAGTAGTTAATTCAAACAAAACTAAAAATATTCTAAATAATTGTTTTTTTTTTCAATTTAAGATTTCAGATTCAGGATTCCGGGTATATTGGTAAAGAATCTGTCCACAGAGAGAAAACATGGAGAAATTCTCGGAGATACCGTAGATCTTTTCCAAGATTCTCTGATATACAGGGTGTAACTAGGTAAGTGTAAGACATTTAAGGAGGTGTTTCCTCATCGAAAAATAATTTTTCATACGACCGTGCGTTTTCACCCACTTTCCCGTACTTATTTCAGTTTAGAAACTGTCACTTTTCCGCACTAGTGCGAGAAAGTATTAGCAGGGACACATTCATTAGAGAATGAACTGAATTATGAAATGTCCCTATGCATCGAACGTCAACGATGAGAGTACCGTGTTGACGACATGTAAAATTCATGTGTATTATGGATTTTCATGGAATGTTTTGTATGTTGAAATAAAATATATATTTTCAATGTGGGGTCGTAGAAATAATAATGTTCCTATCTTGTGTGGAAATTATCTTTCCAGTACTCGATTGCTTTCCCGAACTCCGCTCCGCGTCGTTCGGGCAATAGCATTCTCGCACGGAAAAGTAAAACTTTCAGGACTTGATATTTGGATGAAAAATTCAAAAAACATTCTTTGTTGAGAATGAAACAGGCTACAGGAAAAGAAATTTTGAATGGTAACTAAATTAACGCATTAAATTCGTGAATTATGTCTGAAGAAATGGATTTAACACCACCAGAATTGAGATAAATTGCAAATAATGTTGTTTATAAATTAACACCTGAAAAATCAAAGTCATTAAATGAAAAAGAATATGAAAAACTCATAAGGTGGTCTGAAGAAAAATCCGTCATTAGAATTACAGGAAATGTTTTGTTGGCGTATTTTGAACATTTGAGTAAAACACATAAATGTTCTACATTATGGAGAACATATTCGATGTTACAAAAAAATGATATTTCAGAATTCGAACGCTTGCAATGTTTGTTAAAAATGAATCCTAAAGACTATAAGCCAAGAGAATCAAAAGTTCTTGATTTTGAACAAATCGACCAATTCTCAAATTTCGTAGCAAATGATACATGTTTGGATATGGAGGTAACAATATAGGTAATCCTTTCCATATGTACTTAATATAACCACCACTTTCAGGTAGTATTAATAATGGGATATGCTGGGGCTTGCAGAAGAATAGAGCTCTGCAATATAATAGTTGGAGACATATAATTTAAGGATGATTGTATTTTGGTCACCATACCGAATACAAACACATACAGTCCCAGAAATTCATGATTTCTGACCCATTCTGGTTGAGTATTATAAGAAAATACTGTAAATTGAGACCGGCACAAACAATTCATGATCGTTTCTTCATCAATTTTGGAGCAGGAAGATGCAGTGTACAACCGATTGAAATTAATAAAATAGTCGGAATGCCAAAAAAAATTGCAATTTTTTTAAACCTACGAGAACCAGAACTGTATTCTGGTCATTGATTGAGTAGGAGCTCAGCCTCTTCATCGGGCCAACAGCAGAAGAGATTTAATCGCGTTGAAGAGACACGGAGGATGGAAGAGTTCTGCAGTTGCTGAAGGATATGTTGATGCGTCTCTTTCCAAAAAACTGGACATTTCGAAGAGTCTCTCAACTCATGTCGATAGAAATGTCCAAGAAATCTATATGCCTTCCACTTCGAATATCAATATTGGAGCATTCTCGAATGAAAGACAGGAAATAAGTAGAATTTCCGAAAATCATGATAACACTTCCTCAGAAGCATGCTTCAATCAGGATTTATTCTCCAATGATACAAACAACATACCAGGAATTTTTCAATAATTGCACAATATCAAAAATTAAACGATTTAATATTTCATTATAAAAAAATACCTTGTTGAAACATTATAACATTACATATATTATTCTCATCAATGTGTAATTACTATCAGTACCCCCAGTAACACCAACACTTTCAAAGTGTTTCATCTGATTTGATATAGCTAATAAAGTCAGAATAATTGAAACTAATTTTAACCTTACAAATGTGAAATCATGCCACTCCATAATATAAGACAAGAATTATTATACTGTAATGCAAGAAATTACCTACTGAATTCACTTCATAATCTGCCGAATATCTTCTTCGATTTTTTCAGGTGATGAGTATCATAACCACTATCTTCATTGTAATCATACGTAATGTGTATATTAGGCCTCACACCATTTTTATGTTCATTTCATTCTGATTAATATTTCCTCTCAAAGTTCACTGTTCAAAAACAATGATCGAACGATATGCTAACTGACGAAGATTAATAAACTTTTGATAGATATAAAAACTGAGAAGCATCGTGAGTGATTTGATTTTCATTGGCAATGTGAAATATAATACATTTTCACCTATAGCTCGAAATTTTTTTATGAATGTACAATTTAAAATTAAATTGACCTTTTAATGTCATCCTGGAAAATATACAACATGCAGCTTCAATCGGAGAAATGTACATTATACACTTAATCATAATTTTCTTGTAGCACCAATTGTACTTGATTCAGTATATTATTTGCTGCTTGAAGGCTTTCCTGTAGGTCCATATGTATTTTTACTTTGTTTATACATATTGATCTTTGGATAAGACTAACTCCATTTAGTCGTAAAAAATGTTGTGTATATATAAATATAACCACAGAACTATAGATCAGATCTAAAACAGTTTCCTCTAGCATAAATGATTCAAAATCAGCATGAAAAAAATTGCTAGTCCCTTATTTCTCAATGAAATGAAATTTTTCTCGTCCATAATCATAATCACCACATTTTATTGTGATTGAAATTAATGACATTATTAAATGATTAACAATTGACGTGTATTGAAAATTGATAGGTTCGAAAGTCAGTGATGGCAACCACAAAACGAAAAGTATAACTGAAAACAATGCTGTTATGAATTTCATTACAGCACTACTTTTAGTACTGTAATGTAATGTAATAATTACGATACTGGAATCGAAAAAAAAATTGGAATACTCATTTGAGAAAAATATGAAGTCACTGTTCAAAAATGAAATGAGTCATACGTCCATGATTGGAACCTAAAATGGACATGTCGGGAGGGTATGCCTGAAAATATACAATAATGCAGTTTGAATGAATATCGTTTTTTACGTAATTCACCCTCAGATTGCCTTTATCAGTTTTCAGTTTGCTGAAAGCGGTCTGTCATATTCACACCGGTTCATGTGAGGAGCAGTATAGCAATTCAAAAATTCAGTACATAAGCCATCAAATTCTTTCATCTAAAAATAAAAAATCCAGTGAATTTTTTTGATTGAATGATGAATCGTCGGATAGAATCAGCGGCTAAATAAAATGGGGATGCAATCAGAGTTTGCATCACGTGTTGAATTTAATTACTAGAGCAATTTAATCAGTATTCGTTGAAGCTTAACGAAACCCTTTGATTAATTAAATCTGGACTTTTTTTGTCTCGTTTTGTACCACTCATTAGCCGAAATGACCTCAGTCTCTATTATTGACACAACAGGTCTTCAGCACAGAAGGCCGGAAGTGGCTTTCAGAGCAACAGAGTATCTTCCCGCTGAGCTCTGGCAAATTTGGAAGCTGTCGATCTGAGGGGTGCCAGAGCACACTCCGACTATTGCAGGGTGAGGGAATCGATTTTAGCCTGTTCCAGTTGCACAAGCGGTCTCCAGACCCCCAAACGCCTGCACTTCTTGCTGCCCCAGATCAGGGGCGTACTCTGGGACTAAAACGAGAAGAAATTCATACGTCTCTTTGTTGAAGCAATTTTATCCACTCCTATTGAAAAATGTATTCATTATTCAACTGCATTTGAGCAATTAATAGTATATAATAACTCCCGCCTATAAATCCCTCTAATTAATCAAAATAGACTCATAGAATTATTTGACAACCGAATATCAAGCTACTTTTGTGCTTCTGTGCGAGCCGGTTGACAGAGAGGGAACATCTCATTTTGCTATTGATGAGAGTAATGTCACTTGAACAATTCTGACGTTTCAAATTTAGTTGTCACCTAATTATTGTTGTGAATGTTTTTCTGAATAAGACCTCCGATAGTGAGAATGGAATATTATGTAGATAAACTTCCAGAAATAAGACAAGCAGCTAGTGTTACAGTAGGTACAGAATTTATTGCCCGCGAGAAATCCCAAAACAAATATAAAGGTGCATCGAAAATTTTCAAGAATGATGTATGGTAGTAAGAATGTATATTATTATAGTTGTGGATAAAGTATGGTATTCAACTTGCAGTAATGGTCATAACTCCCTTGAAGAATTACAGCACTCGCCTGCGGCTCCTGCTGCAAACTTCATCTGCGGGAGTTATGACTTGCATTACTGCTCGTTAAATAATATACTATTACTTTTAACCTGTTTTTCTTATTCATCAGGATTTGACTTCAAATCAGATCTGATGAAGGTTCGATACAAATTAGTATTTTTCATATCAAGCACTATAAACGATCAGCCACTTGATGGCGGATCAACACATACCTCCCGAAATACGAAAAACCTGCTAAATGGTTTATGAATTCATGAGGAATTTCACTGTCCTCGTACGAAAAAGACTCAATTGAAATTTTTATGGATATTGCAACCGCTCCTACCTGATTTCTTGCAAAATACAGCAAGCTTGCTCCCACTTAATTGTATTAAAACTTATTTTTACAGGAATCCTCATCTTCAGGATGTTTTTGAATAACAATAGGAGTTTTCATTAGTATCACTTTTTCAATCAAGTATTACTTCAAAACTTCAGAGTATCCAGCTTGACTTAACTTAATTTATTTTTCTCCTTTTCAATTTCTATGTAAGTCCAGTCATTTTAGTAAAATTCGAGTCGAAATCACGAAATTCAGAATAACTGGCATTTAAATTGTGAAAGGCTACATTCTGATTTCTCAAAACTTTTCTGAAACCCTACTGACTGTAGGGTTTCCGTGTCTATAAAGTTCTTCGAGTCAAAGGTCAAAAATAGACTTTTTGCAAGTTTCCTGAAAGATTACAGTTTCTATAAGATTTTCGGTATTTTTCTCGATATTTTTATCCATTACGAACTATTGTACAGAAATAATTACAATATTCTGGTATGAAAATTTTCTCGTTCTTCGAACTGTTTTGAAGAAGGGGACAAAAATCGACTTTCCTCGAGTTTTTTTTAATTATCTTCATTTCGCTATTTTTATCGATCATGATTGTGGAGAAATAATCGTCTACACTTTCGTTCCGAAAGTTTTACTGTACTATGAACTGATTTTCAGATAGAGGGCAGAGTGCCCGCAGTGTTTCACGATTACGAGTATCATTTCAGCTGAGGACATTTCACATAACAAGACTACCGACTCAGTTTTCAGATATCAATTGAAATATTTCCTGAGATGTCTTTGCATAAGTATTCCTGAAAATTTCATTAGAATTTTTTCTCCCCTTCTTGTTTCAGAAACTTGGAGAGAAAACCCAAATAACATTTTCTGGAATACGACCGGATGTACAAAAAAACTACTGAGCAAAAAGTTGGAGAGAATTTATTCCTCTACAATATTAATAATGAATGAAAATAGCGAAAATCTCACAGAAACCAACTGAGATATTCCAGAAAAACTTGCAAAGAGACGATATTTTGACCTTTGACCCGAAGCATTTCATAGATGCAGACACCTTTGAGTCGGAAGGGTTTGAGACAACTTTCGAGATGAAAGCTTTCACTAATGCATGGCGAATTATCTAGTGTTCCGAGGTGAAACCCCTGAAATAACTGGGCTATACCAAAATAAATTCGAGAATCTATTTCAACTATTTGCAATTATTGGGTCAACATTCTCATCAAATTCTGCTTTTTCAAACAATATTTCATCAACCTCAGGGATTGCCTAATGAAGATTATTGTCCTTATTCTGAATGAGCAGATATCGAGGCAGATATCAACACCTCCATTCTTCAGGAACTGCTCACTTCTTCACTTATGCTGATAGTTTCTGAGCTTATTCACTCATATTACTTTTTTTTTTCAGAAAATAGTGAATCTTGGCTCATGAACTGTTCTAAATACATCTCTACTGGCCATAATCTCCAAGTATAGAAAAGGGCAAACCTCATTGAATTTTAATGATACATATTTTTCAATGGATGAAAAAGTAGAAAATCTTATGAGTACAGTTAGTGTTGCAGATAAACAGCCCAAGTTCAAAACTTATCCTGAGTACAACTTTTTTCGATACCGTTATTCGGTAAAATGTAAAGTCTTATTCAGTAGCTCAACTCATTATGGGAAGTTACTGAAAAAAAAAAGAGACATTGTGTAGAAATGAAATACGATTTATATTCGGATAGAATAATATTCGAGAAAAATTCACGTTTTGTTCAAATCATCATCTTGCATTTATCGACAACAAAACAAATTTTCATTATCTGCTGTTAGTTCCATATGACAGAAACGATATAAGCGTGTGTTCCTGTTCGCCTTTCGGAAATAAAAAAAAAAATATTTTGATAATTTGAAAATTTACACTCATATCTGATATCGAAAAATTAACCTCATTTACTGATAACGTAACTGACCTCTAAACCAATGACAAAGTGAACCAGAGATAAATTATTATATTTCCTTATTTTACATAAATGGGTAACAGAGAGCTATTCGAAAAAACTCTAAATTTACAGCTACTGACATAATAAAAGTTGAAATTGAAAAAAATAACTAAAACAACCGCTATCGCCATGAAGCAGATGGGATTCTTCAATCTTGTATCATACACCTATGAATAAAAAGTTAGTTACTGATGAATTGTTCTGAAAAGCCTTCATGTAGGCTAATAAATACAGTTTGATAGTATACAAATTGAAGCGGCATGAGAGCATAATCAAATTTGGTGCTATAGTTGAATTTGCTTTGATACTGGATACAGATATAAAGGTCGGGTCAAACGAGAACAATGAAATTAACCCGAACATAAAATCCACACCGATTGTTTTAACTTGGTTGAAGTAGAAATCACTAAAATAGATCATTAAATGGACAACACTGTTTTATTATCGGCTTTTCGATTTTCCGCCTTTATTTTCTCCCGGCACCATGCCTTATTTGTCTAGCTGGAGGTCGAAACAATATCACGATTCCTCTCTCCTAATGGGACCCTGATGTCCAGAAATTGTCATTTACGACCCCTCTTCCACCGCAAAACATCTGGACGGCCTCCCGTTCCCCAGAGCATCGCTGACCCTAAAAGGGAATTCCACAGTTTTGTTCACTTCTCTCCGCAGGGATTCAAGGCCTTTCCCGTAGGTCCGCCTATTAGGTAAATCGGGTTGGAACAATCAGACCAATTATCGCCCGATCCGTTCCAAGAAGCAGAAAAGCTGTTCATTTGATAGTTTATGGTTGAATCACCCCCTTCCCCCTTCCAACTCGTATTCAATGACTTTTACCCGTTTTAGTTCGCCCTTCTGCCTATTCATTTTGGGCGATAGTATCGAAATGTGCGCAGGAGAGTTGCTTTCTAGTCCAGCAAACGCCATCCGCATCCTAAAATCTGACGTTTCCCTCCAGCTATCGTGAAAGTTTTATATTGTTCGATGAGTTTTTCGATCATTCATTTGAACATTTAAGCTTTCATCATCTATTATTGTTTCTTTACTGGTAAATGATTTTTTATATTTATATTTTATTCATGTATCGAGTATCATATAACGTGGTTGTTGTCCTATTACTGGTGTGATGAGAAATTTTGTTGAAGAAAACGGTCAATGTTTCGTTTGGGTCCCACTTACAGATCATTAATTTATTTCGTTATCTGATTCGCTTTGATGTTATGAGCTTGATCAGTACTACAGAATACATTTCATCTCTGGCAAAAGTATTTCAGTTAAATATTCTCATTTTTTCTTGGGTGAGGCCCTGTGTTCAGTTTTCAACTAAATTAACGGATCAATTTAGTTTTGCAACGCTTAATTTAATCTATACAATATTTAAACTTGAAAATCGAGTGACCTGAAGAGTAATATCATTTTTTTTTTGCAACGACTGACTTCTCAATTCCTTGCAGGTGAAAAATTAACGAGTTTGCTATTGAAGGTTCAATAATTATCTTTTATTTTCTTCCTATTCACATTTAACTTGACTTGCTGCGACAACAAGGTGCAAGTGTGCGAAATGTAGACACAGTAGCATCAACTCCAGCCGTTCATTTCAGCGGTTCTCAAGTCCATGTGGATAGAATACAGAAAGGTATTTATGTCATTATTCATTGGGAATATTCTTTATAAGAATTGAATATTAATTTGATGATGTTATGTATTCACCCTTTCTACAATGACAAGCATTTGAAAACCTACAAGCTTCAAATCGTTCTCAGTAACATCAAATTCTCAGTAACACCAAACAACACAAGTTACGAAATGACTTTGAAACATCTTACCAGAAAGCTTGAGGCCTAAAACTGTGTCACACATCTTTTTTTTTTTCAGGGCATGAAAATGAGCAGTTTGCTTCTGCAGGAGAAAGGCCAAGTGAAGATTATGACAAAACTAGTGATGACAATGAATTTTACCTCTTCAGCAAAGAAGTTAGAGCGAACTGCAGGAAATACAGTGAAAAAGATGAGACAAAAATGTCAGAGCGTTAGAGGTGCTATCTATTTCGTATAGCAGTACTTTGCAGGTGGTGGGCGGAAATATGCTTAAATAAATAATTATTTCAATTTGAAGGGATATTGAGCACATTCATAGAAGTCTATATTGTCAAACAAAGTTTTAAAACCATTTGATCTCATTATTCTACTGTTGAAATATATTATATGTACAAGTAAGAAGCTCCTCCTGTTTATATGAATATTTATAGTTTAATTCTAATGAAACAAAAAATATTACGATTTTCTCTTTATTCTTCTCATATTCATTGATTTATGAATGATTCATTATTTTCGCTTTCACTGCAATTGAAAATATTCAATTAGTTTTGCTTGATTTCGTACGACGATGCAGTTTACTGAGATTCACAAAAAACGATTAGATTTTGAATAGCCCTCCACTTACGACCGCTGCCGCTGAAAATTAGTTGATTTTATTCATATGTCGCTAGCTTCAAACAATGTCAACGAGTGTTAGTAGGGAGTTGGTATTCTTCTCGTTTGTATTTCTATGGGTTGAATAATGTACTCTGTGTACCATCTCGGTGCCATTTTGGTTGAGACTGCACTGTATCTCAGCTATTGTTTTCTGAGGCTTCGAATGGGATAGAAGAAAAATGTGAACTACTTATGAAGGATGTTTCTATAAAAAATTAGGGGCGCAATGAAAAATTCCATTCAGAGTACAGTTTTTGATGAAATTTTGTTTTCTTATATCAAACTTTGTATATTTTCTGATTTTTTTTTAAATATCTTTTTTCATTATATTTTGCTAGAAACTGTCAACATGACGCAAGTTCAACACTTCTCATTGAAATGGCTTGTTGATTGTTGGAGTGTAATAGGCCAAGCAAATCAGACTTTTGCCTAAAAGTTATGGGTGAAGTTCGGGAAACTGTCGAAATACGGCAAATTTCTACACTTTTCGAAAAAGTACATTTTTTCAATACAAAATAGAAAATATCTATGGAACTTCGGACGGAATGTTGTTAACCATCAAATTGTGATAGAACGTAACCCCCACTCCGAACTGCTGAAGATGCTGGTCATATAATCGTAGCCAGTGTTGTTGAAGTTGCTCAGCAGTCTCATGAATGAGTGGATATTTTTGAGGAAGACACTGACCTTCTTGTAATTTCGACTGCTCCAGCTCCTATGTGTGCCAACATTTTTTCACTAAAGCCTGCAAAGGCAAGTAAGACGGCATTGTCTATTCTACCTAGCACTATAAGTTCTCTTCTGTTTCGAAAAAAAACATATTATTCCTTTCTGTTTTCATTGCCTACGACACTACGTCAGTTGAAATTTCTAAAGACGTTGAAAATCAACTAAACTTGCAATACGACTTATCACCAACTAAGAACAATATATTACATACAAGCTCATACCAACGGCTCCGCTCGGTTTATATTAAAACGGCACTGGCAGGTCCGCAACCCTACTATCATAACCTCGTATCGAAGGAGGGACAGGCACGTGTATACAGGGTGATTCGCTCATCTTGGTAACCACAATTTTCAAGAAAACGTCAGAATATTTTTTCATTCTGTGAATGGCATTTTGAAAAAGTCGATGTTGACTTGAGATATTCATAAAAATCTGCGGAATAAATAAAGACGCCAGGCGTCGAGGCGCTATCAAAAATTTTTTCTCAAGGAACATATTTTTTTTATCATGTCACTCAAAAGATAATTTCATTCTGAACATTTGTTTCGAATACAATTTTTATCCTTTTCTAACATCTCAATATCGTTTGATCATGTACAGGGTGATTCAATCATCTTGGTAACCTCAATTTTCTCGAAAACGTCAAAATATTTTGTCATTCTGTGAATGGCGTTTTAAACAAGTCAATGCCGACTTGAGATGCACATAAAAATCTGCGGAATAAATGAAGACGCCAGGCGTCGAGAGGCAATTAAAAAAATGTTTTCAGGGACATACCTTCTTTATCATGTCATCCTGAAGATGATTTTATTGTGAACTTTTTTTCGAATAAAATTTTTTTCCATTCCTTACCATCAGCGATCTGCAGCGTGTTTTATGTTAATTATATTTCATTTATTTTCTTCTGTATTGTGGTACTATGCCTTTATTTGGAGACATAGATATGATTTTGTGATTTGAATTCAAGAAGGCTAGTTTTCTAGTTCAATGTGCTTCTTCAAATAAGATGAAATATGTGGCTACATCAAGATGGGGCTCCATCTCACAACGCTGCCATTGTGAAGAAATATTTAGATCAAGAATCCGAAAATAAATTGACCCTTATATTTTGACCGAAGTAACTTAAAATGATACAGGGAAATGATATAACTTATGTTTTGTTCACAATGACAGCGTTGTGACATGGAGTCTCATCTTGCCTCATCCACATATTTCATCTCATTTCAGGAGGCAGATTGTTTTAAAAAACTAGACTTCTTGAATTCAAGGCACAGAATCAGATCCATGTCTCCTGATGAAGGCATACTACCACTATACAGAAAAAAATAAATGGAATAGAATTAACATAAAACACGCTGCAGATTACTGACGGTAAGGAATGAAGAAAAATTGTATTCGAAAAAAAGTTCACAATAAAATCATCTTCAGGATGACATGATGAAGAAGGTATGTCCCTGAAAACATTTTTTCAATCGCGTTGCGACGCCTGGTGTCTTTATTTATTCCTCAGATTATTATGTGCATCTTAAGTCGACATTGACTTGTTTAAAAACGCCATTCACAGGATGACAAAATATTCTGACGTTTTCGAGAAAATTGAGGTTACCAAAATGAGTGAATCACCCTGTACATGACGAAACGATGTTGAGTAAATTCAATAATTTCTTACTCAAATCCACACTCGTATCAATGCTGGAAAAAGATTTTTCATTAGGACTAAATGGTGGAGGTGATAGTCGCATTCATTTTCATATTGATTCATTCCATGCAAGTCAAAAGCTCTCTTCAAATTCATTATTTTGAATTTAATTGAGAATGTTAAAAATGGCTATCGTGGGTTGTCTTCAGCAGTTTGACATATGCCGTCGTGGACTTTTTGATAGAATTATTCGAGCTCTACAAAATTGTACTTGGCCATAGTTGTATATCTCTCATAGTTTACGAACCGTCGCCGTTAAAAGCCATAAAGCACCGGGAATTCTTATAAAAAATCGATATTTTTTTTCTCCGTTATATGGGAACAAACCCTAATCGAAAACCTACAAAAAACTATTCTACAATATAGTGAAAGTTAAATTAAAATCGGTCATCGGTTCCTGAATCCATCCAGGATAAACAAACCTACGGACATTCTCATTTATATTATCAAGTATGGATTGCTATTACCTTTAGGTCCTTAGCGAGTAATATCGAGCAACTGCTTCAGTTGGAGACAAAGAGGCAAGATTAAATGAGGTTTTGGTTAATAATTCTTCAAACTTCTCGTACCGTAATACATTCAATTACTTTCAATCATTCCTTTGAAGGGCTGCTAGGTATTTCTTTCTTGACTCGGCTTTAGATTTGCTAAAAAATTCTGCTGCTTTCAGAAGATTGGA
Source organism: Hippodamia convergens (assembly GCA_038502775.1). Classification (NCBI taxonomy): domain Eukaryota; kingdom Metazoa; phylum Arthropoda; class Insecta; order Coleoptera; family Coccinellidae; genus Hippodamia; species Hippodamia convergens. The sequence goes on from CM076611.1 coordinate 18,148,071, forward strand.
GTTGATTTCCAACGCCTTTAGGAATTTTAATTTTTTTTCGCCCAAAAATTATGACGCCTTGTCGTTATCATTGAAAGCATGAAGGAATAATATGTTGTTTTTCGAAAAAGAGGAAAACTTGTAGTGTGTAGTACAACGGAGAAAAAAGAACATCGTTGCCCTTGCCAGGCCCTACTAAAAAAAAAAATGGTACACATGGGGTTTGGAACAGTCAAAAAACAAGTCTGTGTTCTCCCGAACAATATCTACTTACTTATGAGACTGCTGAGCAACTTCAACAGCATAAGCTACGTCTGAATGATCAGCATCCTATGCACGAAGAGCTACTGCGCGAATCAAGTTTGTGGTTTGGAGACTTGAGGTTACGTTCTTATCAAAATATGATCGTCAACAACTCTTATTTCATGAGATTTTAATCTGAAGTTCGGAGTTGCATAGATATTTCACGTTTCATAATAAATCATGTGTTTTCTCAAAAAGTGAAAAAATTATCATTGCCATGAAACTCCTTGTTCAAAATATAATGTCGCAGGACTTTTTGGAATCAGATTTTAATGCAATTGGGAAAATGACATATGTTCTGATCAAGTGCTGAGTTTAGAAGCTATTTGGGAAAAACGAAGAAAAGTCCGAAAATTTCGAGGTTTTTCTAACGTCACAACATCCGCTGGAATATTGGGGCAAAACCCGAAATACTAATATTAGAGGCTTATATGAATGATTAAAATAATTTCCGAACAACACCAAATATTTCAAGGCACACAATTTCTTGAAGCTCATTTGCTTGGCCTACAACTAAATGTCGCAATTTCATGTAATGTCACAATGGATTGGTACAATGAATGTTTTGTCAATTGTCCGGTGTAAATGCTCCATAATATGCGGTATTATTTGTTTTCTTATTTCTCCCATCATCGAGTTGCTTATCATTAGTTTAACATAAATTGTTTATGATCTGTATGTCTAGAACTGAAGAAGGAAAGAGATTTGGTTGCGAAATGTCGTCAGAAGCTGAGATCTGCTGTTTATTTCACATTTTTCCCAGTTTACAATAACCTAATGTCCATCATATTGAGAGGAAGTGTCCCTTCGAGTTTCAAGAAGAAGTATTTTTGATTTGAAACGGGTCATTTTTGCTTCAGAATTTTAATGAGTTTCTGTAATTGAAGAGATATGTAATTTAGCAAACATGAGAAAAATGTGAGAGTTTAACCAAAATGTGGCTACTGATTTTCAAATACTCAGGATCCACTCAAAAATAGCATGAGATGATTGGGTTTCCACACATGATTTGGAATTTCAGGGAATCATGAACAAGAAACAGAACAGATCCTGAAAGTAATAACCGCCGAAATCCGGGGATTTCGAATCCGTGGCCAGGGATATCTAGCGATATTTTGCCACTATATAGCGTGGCTGGGGCAGCCGGAAATAGAACTCTTTCGAGGCGCTCCCAAATTTTATCAGTTGTTCTTACCCTTCAATAAATTTCCTTTTTCCTCGGAACCAATGCGTTGCCCGCCGTTGAAAAAGAGGAGTTATGGAGGGCGAGCTATGAATTTTCATGAGGCATGATCACGTTTCGGTGTCATAAGAAAAGTTATAAATCCATCTAGTTTCTCCACTTATTTTAAGTAGAATGAGATTATTCCGGCACCCGATAAAACTGAACTATGCAGATCCCAATTTCTTCTAATCCTTGAGTGCAAATGAGAAAAATATTTAATATACCTACGGGTTTTTCTGGATTAATGCCAAAGGTATTATTGGGTTTTACTGCCATGAAAAATCAGGAACGGCTTCATGGAATTTCGAAGTACTAAGAATTTATTTCTATAGAAAAAGGATTCTGAGTCTATAAGAGAAATTTGGACGAGAGATATTAGGTAGATAATTTTTACATATAACGAAATGATTCGGGATCTAGGAAAAAATCATTGAATGGGAAGAAATATCAGATAATTGTTTTCATAACATTCCCTATATTCGTTGAAAATAATAAAAGACAGAAATCGCGACTTTGAAAAAAATTCGTGAATATAAAAAAACAAATGAAACAGATGATCATGAAAATTACTCTTGTATTTGGCTGAATGAAAATGATGATTTGGCGAATCAAATATTGTTGTTTTGAATTTTTAAATATCTGAATATAAAATAGAATAAAATTAAACTTCAGCCTGTATGCTTATTAAGTGTGAGGCGCTCACTCTCATATTCCCAGGACAAATGTATAGATCTGTACGCTTGTTGAAACATATCCCGGTCCATACCATAACACTACTTCCTCGGAATGGATGGACTTCTTGGACATAGCGACGATTACGAGATATGCGTGGAATTGTCCATACACTTATACTTCGACAATCTAAAAATAGTCCGTATCTCGATTTATCAGTGATATTGATATGTTGCATTCTTGGCTAGCCCATTCCAGTCTTTGTATGGTACGTGTTGATTAAACTTCTCTTGATGGACACCTAGTACCTAGATTCACCTCTTCTGATGGTTTCGATGGAAACTTGGACCTCATCTGCATTTTGAAGAGTATTCCATAGCATACTACTCATCTACACGTATCTGTACGTTGATGAAAACGATCCTGAGCAGGTGTTGTTTTTCGTCGCCCACAAAGCCTTGCTCGGAACCTGTCTCCCCGAACCTATTACAAAGTCTAGATATCACACTTTGATGGACTTGAGGCCTTTGCGTTACATCAATCTGAGTAGGTCAATCTGTAGCTCTCCGATAGACTTATTATTGATTTACTTCTAGGCATTTTCAGAAAACTCGTTCCAAATCGGAGAGGTTAATCAACTAACTCCATTTCAAAATGAGAACATTCATGAACAATATACAAAGAACGAAACTTCGGAAAGAGGCAACCATACTGACGAAAAGTCTCATCCTGATTTTTATTGGATCAATTCTAGTTCTCATTGAGTTTCAAATGATATAACAGGGATTTTCTAGAAGATAGCTCACGTTTCAAAACAATTGAATATGATATCCCCAACTCTTATCGAGACGTTCATTTCCCAATGGGTTGTCTACTTTAAGAAACTCACCAGAAAATTATATCAATTAGCATGGTTTGGTTCGGTTCGATCAATTGTTTTATGTTTTCGATCACAAAAGAAACGTTTATGATTCTATCGAATTTTTCATCAATCCATTCAGTGAGTTAAGAAAAAGGTAATATTTTTTGAATCAACAAATTGTTGATCATTTTCGCCAATGTGAAAAAATGTGGAAGAAATTTCAATTTTTACCTCGGTTTTTTTCCCTAAAACTCAATATGGGTTTTCTCTCCCAGTCTGTGGAACAAGAAAGAATTAGAAAAAAAAATTTAATAATATAAGAAAGGCCTCTGCGTAAAAATTTGAAACAAAATCGGTTGTTCCAGAAAGATGAATGAACCGAAGGGTCATCTGTTTTTTACTCCGAACGATCATTTTCCATCATATTGCTCATAATGAATAATCATATGCATTAAATGAGCCAGCTTCACGGGTCGGCTTCGGAGAATGAACAACAGACACGCACACCCTAAAAAAAGGCATAATCTCACTCTTTTCATTCCTCATTTATCCTGTTTCTCTTGGACTGATATGTTGAATCATTCGACATAAGACCTTTTGTTATGATTCCCTCAGAATGAATAGAAGGATAAGACAATGTTGCGTCAGATAAAACCCCCTGCTCCCTCATTCTTGTTGGTAGTGGCACAAAAGAGAGTGCACTCTAACGGAAATTTCGAAAGGAAATATATCAGGCTGAAAGCACATCGTCTTTCGCTGAAAACCCTTCTGTCATATAAGGTTTGTTTTCAGGGGTAAGAAAATCTGATACCATTTTTTTTTCATTAGGCGGAGAAGGAATGGGGTCTTTTTATTATATGTTTCAATTCATCATCGAGAAATGGCGATTGATTCGGGGTATCGGAATATCTATACTTGTTCAGAATATTTTCTTCATCAGTTTTTTTTCAACATGAGAAATTCAATATTGAAAGGTCCTTAATGAGAAATATGTACCCTAACCTATTATTTGTTTTTGGTAAGAAAATACAATATTCACATTGATTCATTACACAACAAAGGTTACGTCATTTGTTATCATCGATTATTTTAAGGAAAAACGTTTCATCCTATCTCATTTGATTTCATGATTGGTTCAGAAAAAATATCAACTAGTTGATATAATATAGGGAAAAAGGAAAACGAATCCTTAAGTATAGATTGCCTGCTTCTCTTCTTGCGCAACTCTACAGGGTGTCCCACCGGGGAAATAATAACTCAATCATTCAAATCAACTTTTGTATAAAGAAATGAGCGGAAAAGACCTTAATTAATGATTTATTTTCAATAACGCTGGAAATGGTGTCAATTTTTTTTATTTCAAATAGAACACCCTTTGAGTATATTATGACTTTTTCAAATAGATATTTTTATTTATTTTAAAGTTATTCGTTGGGTTTTGAAGAAAATTACAAATTGAGGCCTGTAGAACACCGAGAATGCAATGACAGCACAACTAACAATTTGTCTTTTGGATAGGTTACGGAAAATATATTGGACGTCTCTCTGTAAAAGAAGGATATTTTGATATACTGGGAGGTAAAATGAGAGTGTCAAAGTTGTAATTTCAAATATGAAGCCCATTTTTGTCACTAACATATCAATTTGTGAGGAAAAACTGAGTGAAGTCTGTGAACGTCTCTTAGATCTGAAATGTATCGTTTTCGAAATATCTAAGAAAAACTGCTAGACTTTCAAAGTCTAAATTCAAAACCAACCCAAAGTTTTGATTCTTCCAGTTGGAAACCCTAATTTTTTACACACTTTTATCAAATTGCGAGAAAAAATAACTGCATTCTTTTGGTGGTTCCCTGAATCTAAACTGTACCATTTCCAAAATATTCAGAAATAACTGTTAACTACGAGCATAATATAATATGTGGGGTATCTGGTATGATCTATGTGGGGCCTTCATAAGAATATCTCTGATTTCATTCAAAGTATTCCAGGTTTGTTGAAACTGAAGAATTTATTGAACGGTGAATTCGCAGAAATCTGTCACAGAATGAACAAGGAAACCCACGAATGAGAAAAAATGAGAAGATGCGTAAAATGTTTGAGAGTTGGTATACGAAATTTTGAGATTTGTTTCACATTCAATTTTCTTTTCTAATTGATGAAACTTGGAGAAGTTTCATGACTTATTAATAGGTTTTACATTACAATTTAAGCTTTCGATATGTATGTCAAATTTTCCTGAGAAATAACTTATTTTCATTATCAACAGTAAAAAAACTAGTGATCATTTAATTTGAGCAATGATTCAATTCTTCAAAGATCAGAAATGTCAAGAACACAATATTAGAAAAATATTTCGAATAAAGTCAGAGAATTTTATCTAAGGATGGACATAGATCATATCTTTGCTGTTAAGAAGACAATACTTAGATATTTATACATTGTTTGAGATTGTAAATGAATTAATTGATTCCCCAAGTTTATCAGAGTGTGTTTATTTTCGGGTGCCGCAATGGAACCTAAGGAAAGGTAATCTTTCTGATGTTAAATTTCTTTGAACATACTGAGGATAATTTTCACCTCCCAGATTTTGTAGGATTGCTAATAACCTTTGCAGGGATATGGTTTTTTGTTCCTATGGGGATATGTGAATTTTTATCTCAGTTTTGATCTTGTATACTTTTTTGTGAATGGCTAAGTCCGTTTAATAAATAAATATAAAATAAAAAAATTATATAATGCTCGTAGCAGTTATTTTCGAATATTATGTCGAAAGTGGTACATTTCAGATATAAGGATCTTCAGATCTACGAATAAAAGATGGACTTCCTTATCAAAACTAGACATCTTCTCTACGATCTGGGTTGAACTGAAGAGGTGATCCATAGTTGAGCGACCTGCCCTAAATCTGGCTTGTTCATCAGCTTCTTGATTAGTATACTCTTGTTCTATTCTTGCTTTCAGAATGTTTTCATGCAATGCCTCTATAGTTTCCGCATTCCTCTTTATCAATCAATTTTTTTATGAATTTGGCTCAGATAGAATTCTTTCCATTTTTCTGCAATCTCACCGGAATTAATGCATGATTGAAATAACTTCGCAAGGTTTTCGAACAATATTTTCGTTTCCTATGATGTATTCGTTCAATAAATTATGATGGTAAAAGGCAGTGACTTCTTAATGTTGCGAGAGAAAAACTTGAGTGAACACTGAAAAGATCATTCAACTGGGGAGAATACCAATTTTTCAGGTCCAGAAAGGAACATTCATTCATGATCATTTCAGTTTAAGAGAAAATTTCGTAATATTGAGATCCAATTAATTCAACCTCAAATTATAAATCGTTGTAACCTACGATTTCAGTAAGAAATTGATTTTAGACTTCAAAATCAATATTGAAACATATTAATAGACTTTGTCCAAATCGAAATACTGCACATAATTTTATCTATTGACAACATCCATTCACAGACTGAGGACAACCAAAAGCTAGAATAAATACGTTGAGGAACACAAGAGTATTCCGGGTCTGTTAGCCGTAGTCTATTAGGAATTTCGACTACATCTGAGGTAGGACTTGTAACGCTGAACAGAATTGTGAAATTATTGTAATATAAATTGGCGAGTCAACGTTACAACATAACTATGAAAACTACTGAAAATATCAAAGCTTTCAACGATTGACTCATCGATGTTCAATTTTATGAACATTCCATCTATGTTTATTCCGGAAGAAATGTCAGAGAAGTCTTTGTTCCTTTTATTCCGCATCTTCATTCGATAAATATTCATTTTCATATCACAACAAACAATATGAGGGGTGTCAGGGCTAGCGGTAGATGGAATAATATACCCCTGGGACACAGCACCTTATCCCGAATATCTGTCAACATTCAGAATAATGGTTCTGATATCTTCGCACTAGGAAGATTGAGTTCATAGTAAAAAGGTCATTCTCTATTCTTTTCGATCCGTGAAATAGTTTTGTTTTCAGAAGTATTTCGAGCCATGCAAAAAAAATCGATTTTTCAGTATTCGATGCTGATTTCTTCCGAGAAAAATTGGAAAAACTTTGCATGAAACATCATGATTTTAGTTCTGAACTTTCAACTTGAATTTGAATTTGCTGTGGATTATTTCTTCGATAATTTAGTTCACGTAATTGCTTTACATAGGCGAATTCAACTACATCTTAACAAGTATCAACAAAAGAACAAGATGAAACTCATCGCATTTTCTTGAAACGAATGAAGTAAATGAGAACAGATGAGGTTTTAGACAATATTCGAAAAATAAGAATTGAATGACTTGGAGATATCGATGAGAACAAACTTTGTAAACTCCGTTCACTTCAAATTCTTAAATTTTCAAATTATATCATTGTGAATACCTCCCATTCATTTCATTAGCAATAAGTAAAGCATGAAATTCAGTGAACATTGGAAAATCAATTAACGGAAAAATAGGTGTATGTATTTCTAGCTGCGTATGTTATACATGTATGATTTTAATATTTTTTTTTTTATTAAAAACTCATTTACCTTACATTTTTTTCTAGTTACTAGGATAAAAATCCCCGTTTTCTTTCGTCGTTGTGGATAATGAATTCGTTTGTGTATGAAACCGCTGCTTCGAAGCATCTATGAAGTTATATTATATGTGGTAGACTCCATAGAATATTAGAGACGGAGCATTTGTTTGTTCTCAAGAATAAACTTTAAAAAATTCATCGAAAATTCTGCAACTGTACCTTGAATTAACAGAAAACCATTATACATGTTATTGTATAATATTTACTTCGGTGAAAAAAATTTAAAATGATGAATTCCAACAAAGTGAAGAGTGAGTAACTTTTTCTTTCATCTACCGAACATTTAATTTAGTAGATTTTATGGGGTCTGTTTTTTTTTTCATGAAGGCTATCTTGCTGTTGCTCGAAACTTTGAGAAACTCTTCTTGTTTATTTCTTGAGTTTTGTAGCTTCTCTTTATTTCATGGAATCTATGAACAATGGCACGGCTCATTTTCATCAGAGAAAGGAGTATATATTGGGAATCAGAGTGATGAGAAATAAACGATCAATAATGTGAGTTTTTTATTTCATGAAAATATATTAATTATCTAAGTGATTGGATAATTATAACGTATTCAATCGAATTCATCAATCCACAACTATTAAGTTTTTAGTGCCTCCTGAAAATTTCAGTTATTGCAGTTACTTGGTTTTGCGGTGTCGCCGACGATTTTCTAATTTGAGTTGGCGATTTCGAACTATTTGCAGAGTGTAATGCAATTAGTGTTTGGAATTGAGGATATATTTAGTATTTTGGATAATTTTTGTTTTGTTGGATTTGTGTTTCGTAGCTAATTTCAGTTTTGATTGTTAAAAATAATAAAACAAATTGCCTTCCGATATTCTGTGGCGACCGCCTATAATTTTTTTTCAAACTTGTTGTCTTCCGTACATTTTCTGTTCATACATTTTTTCTTTGTAATTTTTTATAAGGCACCACATAACTCAAACTTCACTACTAGGTACCTGCTTATTGAGGCCGCATCTCTTCAAAGACTTGATGGTAAAAATTTTGGGTTAAATATTCTATTGCCGGCGGCACAATAATTGCCAAGTAATGATTGCAAACTTGTTTTTTCTAATTCAGATTCCTTCGTTCATATCTCTCTCGAAACTAGGAATTTAACTTTTCCAACTGCTTAGGAATGTTTTCCAACTGATTTGAAATTTAGACACCTACTTTGAAATTTTTCCAACTCCTTTGAAAATTTTCCGATTGCTTTGAAAATTTGTCAACTTCGTTCAACATTGGCGGGGGAGGATCTCCCCCCCCCCTTCCCCCTTTTGGGCCTGTCCCTGAGGTCCTGTATAACGACATAAAATCAACTTTATTAACGACACTTATCTCATATTCTTTCGTTATTGAACTGCAAATTCACCTTCGAAAAATGATCTGAATTTAACCTGGCAGCTACGGCATGAGTCTTGTATAACCTCCATCATAAAAAATTATTAATTGCGGTCATAGTCTCGTTGTGGGTGGAACTAACGGAGCGTTGAGGATAGTTTATCACCGAATGTCTGGCTCCGCTACAAGGAGACGACTTTTCAGTGTGTTTGATGAGATGCTACATCTTAGAATAACCGGGTAGAATTGAATTTAATTACTTCCTAAATTAATGGCGGTATTCTGCTTTTTCTCTGTAAGCTACGAATCTGTAGCGTACGATTGATCTGTAATTTATCTATGGATCTGTATTTGGCTGACTTACAGATTCGTAAATTATGACATTCTGGAAGTTTTTCTGTAACTCTCGTATTGGAAGTGTCAATTTTGAACTACTCCCTAATAAGATCGTAACTACTTCGTAATAACATCATAAAATAGAATTTATTTTCCTATAATTTCGGCTCATTAGTATTGATTATTGGATATATTTATGTTCAATTCGTGTTCGTTACAACGAGAAAGAGAAATTAACTACCGAAGTACGAAGAGGAATTACAAAGTAGTTGAGTTTAGTAAAGTATTTTATATTCTGTGACTAAAACAATTCATTCAACATAACCTTACAATATACCTTCCGATATGTTTCCCATCACCTGTAAGCTACAGATTTATAGAAAGCGTTGAGAATCGTAATTGTCCTGTAAACTTATGAAAAGATATAGATTCGCTTACAGATGAAAGCAGAATACCGCCATAAATATGGATTGTGTAGACATTTGACTCCGGTATAGAAATCATTCTCCTGCTGTCGTGTTTTTATTGATCTATAACTCGTTTAATGTTTTCAAATCATTCGTTTTTTTTCTAGTGTGACACTGGGCAATGTAATGGGGTTAATTGAATTTTGTGTGAAGCTGAGTGGGTTCCTCCTTGATTCAAGGGCTTTTTTTCAATGGGAAAATAGTAATCTAACTCAAGAAGCTTCCAGTCGGCGGAGAGTCCGTTGTTATATAAGCTGGTAGCAGAAACTAGAGAGTCAAAGTACATCCATTTATACAACCTTCATTCAATTTCGTAAAGAGCACTACAAACGTACTCTTTTGTGAAAGTGGTGGAGAATGAAATACTCATATAAACTGAAACAACACCATCAACAACAGTATATGAAATGAAATATATAACAAGTTATAGCTTTACTAGTAAGGTCTCTTCGTAAGCATTTGCACCGATTTCGAGTCATGCAGGATTGAGGTTCTTCAGTGACAAAGTTCAACTATAATTCGAGAATCCGAACTCAGTAAAGGGTTGGTTTGGTTGAGCGGTAGAGCCCTTTCACCAGCCTATGAGAATACTCTACATGTAGAACAGGTTTCATCAGTCTTATGAAAATATAAATTGTGTATTTTGTTGAGAAGAATTGAAGCTGGGCTAGAAATTATTGAAGGAAAATTGGAAGCTCAACAAAAGAAGATGCTACAACTGTGGAGAAAAGCGGGGTATAGGAAAGTTTCATTCGATTTCAATCAAGACCATAATGATGGTCTACTAGTTCTGACTATAAATATGACACAATAAAGAGTAAGTTTCACATGCGCTAGAGAAATTCAACTTGAGTTGCACAAACTTTATGATGGCAATGTTGAGGACAAGACATATGACCTATGCATGGCAATTCTTTGACTATGTGAAACAAGCAGATGATGATATAGTTATACAAACTTCAAACTTAAAGAATCTTCAGGCTGATTTTCAGAAAGATGCTTATGTCAAACAAAGATAAAACAATAATTGATAACTTGGCTAATGAATTATGTACTTATGAAAAAATGTTATGAAGCAAGAGCACCCTATTTTGTGAATACTGTGAGGCATGAGGATACAAAATGAGATACCTACTACCCAAATGTTTTTTCATAAGCCGACCCAAATGTTGTATTTTTGGGTAAAAAGAAAATTCGAACATCGATAATAGTGCAACTAATTACATTACCAACCAAAATAACGTGTTTGATATTTACCATTCGATAATCATCACCGAATAACTACAGCATATGGAGTTCGAGAATTATTTTCTTTTATAATTCAGATCGAATTTTCTCTTGTATGCCAATATATGAATTTCATTTCAATCATGATATTTTGTTGAAATAGTATTTTCATGTTCAAAAACCATGAAAAATTACGAAAATAATAAAAAAAATTCTACACTTAACAGGTGGTACTGAACTCATTTTGTATGTACAGTGGAAATGAATTTAAAAACGGTAGTGAGTCAGAATAGATTCGAGCTATTCGGAAAAAGCATTTCTGCTCCAATCCATTCGATGAAATCTGAATATCGAAGGATAAAATCTTACCTACAGATCCAACTATGTCTCCTACGTGGCTGGCACGGTGAGGGGGGTACTAGGAGGTGGGTTCCCCCCTCTGGGGGGCCTAGCCTCAGCTCGGGTATCCGAAAATCCCCACTCATCATGTGACTGGCACTTCGCAGTCCGAACACTTTTTCATCGTGTATTCGCTAGGGTTTAAAAAAGTTCATGATGAGAAACATGCTACGAAGTTATGTGTTGGGGTCCCCAGAATTCATCCATTTCGAAGGTATAGCAACAAAATGAGTTTTTTATTAATTTTATTTTTCATTTTTATGACGGTCAGTTGAGTTGGCAGATAAGTCTCAGTTATAACATGAATAATTGGTTCATTTGCTTGAGCATCTTCGAAAAAAAAATCAGAATAAAGATGAAATGAGAGAGAATAGTATATTCTAAAACAAGTTGCAGAATGAGCTCCTATTCCAACACGAATGCGAATTCAAGCAACGAGGAGGAGCGAGTTTTCGATAGCATGAGTGTTGGAATTGCTTCTGCAACGAGTATTAGACGATATTTTCGCTATTTCAGTCAAGTTTTGTGAAATACTCTCCAAATTCAAATAAAAAATCAGGTTAGTGACTTTTATATTTCATCTTGGCAGTTGGTGTGACTTACGAAATTTGACAGATTACGGAATTTGAATTGATTTGATTCGAAACTTGATTCGATCGGAGGTCAGTAATGACAACCACAAAACGAACAATATAACTGAAAACAATGCTGTAATGAGTTTCATTACAACACTACTTTTAATACTGTAGTGAACTCATTATGATACTGAAATAGAGAAATTAATTTTAATTCTACTTTCACTCCAATTCATGTAGGAATTCTGCAATGTTGTCCGAACAGATTGCCGCTCATTAAGACCAGTTCTCTTATTGATACTGGAAGTCAATGTAGCTATCATGTGTTAGACTCGAATGATGTCTAGGGCCAAGTAGATTTCCATCATGCCTAGTAAAACAATAATGTGCGCTGTTTACAGTTGTATGTGTGAACAAATTGTTTTCACAAAGTTTACGGACTGCTATATTCAAAGATCTCTAAATAACTGTTAACTGTTCAAAGTATCGACTGCCTTATTCCTTGCTCCTTGAAATGATTTAAAATGGGTCTTTTTTGTATCTTGAAGACATGTTCCACATCGGTAGAGTTCCTCCAGACAATAAGGCTATGGCTATGAAAATCCTTGATTCCAGTTCGAGATTTCATCAATATAAAGGGTGTTCGGATATGATGAGCAAAACTGAGCAGAAATTATTACTGGACCAAAAATAAATTTTTCTGAACTTCATCAAATACAAATTCACAGGTTATTGAAATTATATTTTTTTCACAGTTTCAAGCTCAAATTTTTGCCACTTCCAATTAACCTTTGTTCTGAATGACTGATTTATTGTTGTGTTTCGTTATTATTATGTATGTATTACAAGGCTTCAAGGCTGAAGCCTGTTGGACCTGAACCTTTCTGTGGGCTTGGAATAGACCAATACCAGAAAGCGGTCCAACATGGGAAGCGGCAAATATAAATACGCTTTGGAGAAATACTCCTAGACTTGCGCAAGCCAAGAGATTTGTGGAATTGTCGTCGACCTACACAGGAAGCTCATAAAGCTGCCACGAGCTGAGCTTCGAGTAATGGTGGGTCTGCTGACGGGACACTGTCGATATAAATATCATTTGTATCGCATGAGAAAGTCAGCAGATGAAACCTGCAGGCTATGTGGATCAGAGAAAGAAACGGCCGAACACATGGTATGCAAAGTGTCCAGAGCTGACGGAACTAAGAACCATTCACATGGGGAAGTCGGTTCTGGATCCACATGAAAAAAGTATAAGCTCGTATGTGGCGCTTTATACTGAATGAGGCGATATGGTTTACAAAGTCGTTTTGCTCACCCTCTAAAAGCCATAAATACGAAATTTCGTCGAAATATTATCAACGAGGCAAAATGTGAATCGAACTTCCTTTTACAGATTTAATTTGGGAAATTTTACTTCTGTAGTGAGCAAAGTAGT